>CM040927.1:13454566-13979566 GCA_023029165.1 Gobiocypris rarus
CTGAGGTCACTTCCTTTGAGGCCAGCTTCTCTCTGTCCAGTGATCATCACTTTATCAGGAAGGAATGCAAATTGCAGTAAAGATCTACAATGGCACTGCTGTGGTATGGTAATCACGGACAGCAGCGTGTCATGAGCGTTCCTCAGGATCAAGAGAGCTTTTCACAACAACTCCGAACACGCAGCCTCGCTGATGGAAATGGCTCAATTCATGGCTGAATAAACTTCATTCTCAAATGGGTTGGGTTTTTTCAGTATCAAAACAAAAGACAGATTCTTTAAAACTGTGCTGTTGATATACACTACCGTTCCGTTTGGGATTGTTGAGGTATGTTTTTAAAAGGAGTCTCTTCTGCTAACCAAGGCTGCATTTATTTGATCAACAATTGAGTACAACTGTCAAATTGTTACCATTTAAAATGATTTTCTATTTGAATATAATTTACAATATAAATTATTGCTGTGACGGCAAAGCTGAATTTCCATCATCATTACTCCCAGTATTCAATGTCACATGATCCCTTAGAAATCATTCTAATATGCTGATTTGCTGCTCAAGAAACATATTTCCTATTATTGACGTTTCCAGGAATTTTGATGAAGAACTGCATTTGTTGAAATATAAATCTTTTACTGTCACCTTTGATCAATTTATGAATCCTTGCTGAATAAAACTTTACTTTCTTTAAAAAAAAATCTTATAAAAGTTTCAACAGTACTGTATTACATCTCCATTGTAGCATTTTAATTTAATTAAATTTTTTGGTTTCAGTTTACATATGTTTTTTCAAGGTAATGTTTTTATAAAATATATATTTTATTAGCCCCTTTCCCTTCATTTTAAATGGTCCTGTGGTGTGACAAGTTATGAATGTATAAAACTTCCCACATCCATTTATGTTAGGTCATAAAAACTGCACATGCTAACGATTATAAATACATTTTCAAATGTAGTTTTAATGATTGATAGCCTTTCACTTTGCAGGATACTGTTACCTGAAGCAGCTTGAAATGTCATGTTCGTAATTAAAGCTACACTATGTATTTTTTCGCCGCTAGGGTTCGCTCTTTAAAACAATAACAGAGGCTTAGATTAATGACGGAGTGAATGAGTGTGGAATCATGGAACTTGTCGTCATACTGATGGATCTAATAATGTTTATGGATGAGTGAATGCATTCATGTTTTTTAACATGACTGTGATATGAAGCAGGGCGCGATTACTAATAAGAGACATATATCAGCGCCGTACACGCGAGTCCCGTGGGATATAACGTTAAAGAAATGAGGACATTTCATTCTACTGAACTACCTGCAAATGCTGAATTACTGCTCATACCTGTCAGTTTATTTGACGAATTAAAATTGTAAGGAAACGCAATGCTGTTTCACTTGGTCTCCCCTATTTAAACTGCATTTGAGTGTTGAAAGTTATGTTTTTCTGTGTGTTAGTTTGTTGGCTGTATGAGACATTACTGATGATATTCTAATATTTCATCGTATTGAGCTGCTTAACATTGATTCATTTTATGTACATTTGCTCACCTGTCTAATAAAGCACATGCAAGAACGGTTTGTTTGCGAAGCTCTCGCCATCTCAAATGCCACGTCAATTGTGATCCACTTTTGATTAATAATTTTGTTCAAAAATCTGCTTGTCATGGTCCACAATGTTTGAACAAAACTACAACTGCGCTAGACGTTATGCAGTTTGCCACGTCTGTTGCCATGGTTTCTACGGCAGTAAAAGTGGAAACCGATGGTAACGCAGATATGACGCCATTGACAGGCGACTCCCTCACACGTCCCGGTTCCTTGGTTAAAATCACAATTTTCTCACGATTCACAAATAGTTGGAAACATTTTGGATATTGTAAGTACTCCACTGAAAAAAATACATAACACTGGCCTAGTGGTTTTTGGATATTTTACTGTGAAAAATTCTACTTTTAAGATGAAGAATGATTTAAATATCGCTCTGGCTTGAAATCACTGCAGGGAAACATGCCAGCAGAAAAGTATTTTCTTTTTTATTTCTATCAAACATTATGTACATTAGCTAAAATCTCATTAGAAAATTTCTCAATATTTCATGATCGTATTTTTTTCGGGTGTCAGCCTATGTGTCCCTAAAGAGTGAGATTTAGTCCATATGATTTTTTGAAGTGAGAAAGATAGTGACTTTAGGATCGATACAGCACCTAAATTGAGCCCAAACGGCTGCTCTGATTTGTGTGTTTGTCGTTCTGTAAATGTATGGCCCACACTTAATGTGTCACGCGAGATATATAATTCAGCCACCCAGGATGACAGAACACACACAGGCAACAAAACCTCAACACGGAGGGACACACACAGACCTCCGCCTCAACCCCCAGATATGAAATTAGACATTTACCCATCACATCCAGTTAAAAGACGCAGTCAGACAACAGCTGGTGCTCTCTGGGAATTTTCTCAAAGCATGTTCAGCCACATTTCTGCATTATTTACTGGGTCTCATCTTGAGGCCAGTTCTGGGAATAAGCATCCAACTGTACTTTCTGGGAAATCATATTTTTGTTTTCTGTGGTCAAATACCTCAGTGTTTGTCTTCAGGACAGGAAGCATGTCTTTTCGGTGGGCATTTCTCACTATCGGACCCATATTTAATGACGTCTAGCTTTGACTGAAGTGAAAGGCCCTCTTGCTGTTGAATGTGTCTCCAGCCTCAAATTAACTTGTGGTGCCTTCTAATAGTCTCTGATCACACCTGACAGGGTCTGTTAGCCAGGTATTTCTAAAGTAGGTGAATGAGCAAATGTTTGTACAGCATGATGAGATGGCGATAGCCTCCCAGCAGATAAATGCCTTTGATTTAACCTCTGGCTTCACCATGTGGAAGAGTGAAAGAAATCGTCTCCTCATGGAGATCAAAGCTGGTCTGTGCCTGTGATTCTCCTTTGCTGCTCAGACTTGTCAAACAAAAGGCAGCTAATTTTGTGGACGGAGCTGAGCATTATGCTGTAGTGAAGAGATTAAATGTGATGACTGATGAGAGAGTGAAATGATTCTAATTAAACCTTATCAATCAACACAGTGATTACTTAACAGATGCCAGCCCATCACATGAGGAAGGTGTACACTCTTAGAACCCTTTAAGGATCTATAACCTTCTCTTCTATCAGGCTTGTCATACAGTATATGTGAACCCTGGACCACAAAACCAGTCCATTTGGGTCCATTTTTATTTTTTAAATTGAGATTTATATATAATCTGAAAGCTGAATAAATAAACTTTAAATAAGTCATCACATTTACAAAATATCCTCATGAAACATGATCTTTACTTAATAAGTTAATATCCTAATGATTTTGGCATAAATAAAAAATCTATAATTTTGACCCATACAATGTATTGTTGGCTTTTGCCACAGGTTCCCATCATTTTATGGATTTTTTTTTTCTATTTTTTTTTTTTTTTTTTTAAATGTATTTGCAAACTTTTCCAAAGCATTAACCAAAATTGTCATACAATTACGAAGTTATAACTTTTTCCCCAAAATAACCCTTTAAACATTCAAATTAAACATTCATTATTTAGTTTTATTTTATTTTTTGATAAAATTTTAGAATTAAACAGCTCATAAACATACGTTGTTGCTAGAAAAAAAACAACAACTGTTAAACATAACAGTATTATGCGATAGTATAAAGGCACAATATGTAATTTTCACCACTAGAGGACACTTATTCAAAACAAAGATCGATAGTAGGCACTAGGGATGCCACAATTCTCAATATAATATTGAACCGTTCGGTACGGCATTCACGGTTCAATACACGCTTGTGAATTGTGTTTTTTTTTTCGGTTTCGCATTTAATAAATTCTTTTTCCACACATTCTATAATTTGCCTCCATCCCAACATACTGAACAACACGACATACATTCACATCACAGGTTAGTGGTAGAGTTATACTCACGGGACACTATAGTTATTCACAATCACCAAAGTTCATCATATGCATGCAAAAGCCTTGCCGGTTTCATTCGCGTGCACTGTTTTAACATGCGCTTTTCAGAGCGAGCACTAAACGGGCGGTCAAACACGTGATTACTGGACTAAGTCGTCTTACTGCGCTAATACTGTCAAATACACACAAGGTTAACATAAACACAGTCGGTTATGCCTAAAGTGAAAGTAAAATCGCAATCGTGTCTGTATATTAAATGCACCAGGTCTTAAATTGACAACAGGGCAGCCTAAGTGAACACGCGGTTCTTAAAGGGACAGTTCACCTCTAAAATGAGGTCATTATTTACTCACTCTAATGTTGTTTCAAACCTGTATTCGTTTCTCGATGACAGAATTTTCATTTTTGAGTGAAATATCACTCAAAATACACTAGGAATGTGTAAAACAAGTTTTTTTTTAGTAAATTTAAGTTTAAGTAAGGTTTTTCAATTATTTTAAGTAAAATAAAGTATTGGAATAAAAAATAGTATTTTTTTTCTCTTTAGCCTCTTGCTGTTCCTATCGCCTAAGAATAGAATAACAAAAAATGTATGTGACAAGCCATCAGAACCGAACAGAACCGAAAACGTGGTTAAAAACCGAGGTATGTATTGAACCGTGGACTAACTGTATTGTTGCATCCCTAGTAGGCACGGTAAAACATGGTACTCGCAGTAAATCAAGAAAATTAGACTGATAGATAGATAGATAGATAGATAGATAGATAGATAGATAGATAGATAGATAGATAGATACACTGATAAATGAACCCATTTGTAAATGCACATGCAGTGAACTGTTTCTTTTAAATTGTTTTGGATGCATTTTGCCCCCCTTTTACCTACAAGTGAAAAACATTTTTGTGCTGGAAGATATCAATCCATATCACTGATGACACATGGAATTTGAAGAAAGATGAATTCCATTAACAACTGCCTTGTGTTGCTCACTCAGTTAAACGTCTGGATGAAGTTTTGGATCAAATATGAATTTTTGACATATTTTTGTAACTGCTGAAATGATACATATTTAAAGACATTTCAGCACATAAACCAACAGCACCATGTGTCTCATTGAAGATTTATGCTAGATTTTATGAGTAGACAGAGCTTTGGAGGGAATTCACTGTAATTGATATGCATTTAGGTGTTTTTTTTTTTTTTTTATGGACGAAAGCAACATTATGTGTATTAACGTGCACAAACAAACATATAGATGCAGTTCAAAGGTACAGTTCACCTCAAAATGAAAATGATCCCACAATTTACTTACCGTCTGTCCATCCTAGATGTAACATTCTTCTTTCAGACAAACACAATTATATTTATATAAAAAATGTCCTGGCTCTTCCATGCTTTATAATGGCAGTGAATGGCAGCCCAAAATGTAAAGACCAAAATCTAGCATCCATCCATTATAAAAGTAATCCACACGGCTCTGGGTGTTAATAATGGCCTTCTGAAGTGGATCAATGGGTTTGTGTAAGAAAAAATTACATCTTTAAAACTTTATTAAGTAAAATATCTAGCTCCCGCCAGACCACCTTCCATATTCAACTTCGAGAGGCAGAAAGTGTAATGCCTCTCGAAGTACAAAACGCTTGCGTTCAACGTCATCGTCATGCCAGTTACGCATTTTTCGTAAGTTGTATGCGAAAGGTGTTCTGCCGGAAGCTAGTTATTTTAGTCGATAAAGTTTTAAATATTGATATTTTTCTTACACAAACGTGCCACGTTGCTTCAGAAGGCCTTTATTAACCCCCTGGAGCTGTGTGGAGCAGTTACATGATGGATAGATACACTTTTATGGACTTAATCAAAATTACCCAACAATTCACTGTCGTTATAAAGCTTGCATTAGCCAGGACATTTTTTATATAACTCCAATTGTATTCATCTGATAGAAGAATTTCATATACACCTAGGATGACTTGGGGTGAGTAAATCATGGGCTAATTTAAATTGTTGGCTGAATAACCTCTTTAACTCTTTCCCGCCAGCATTTTTTTTTTTTTAAGTTGCCAGCCACCACCAGCATTTTTGATAATTTTCACAAAACTTTCATGGTCCCCAGATTTTTTGGTTGTATGAATATGTAAACATGCGATATATCAAAAGAAAGTTCAGAGCCTCTGACAAAAAAAAAAAAAAATAATAATAAAAAATAATTACAAATAAAAGTTTATAATAAAAAAGCTTCATTCTTGCTTCATGCATTCTTTTTACCAGTAGCCCAAGACTGGTTTCTCACTGAAGCTAAGCAGGGCTGAGCCTGGTCAGTACCTGGATGGGAGACCAACTGGGAAAACCAGGGAGCTGCTGGAAGAGCTGTTAGTGAGGCCAGCAGGGGTGCTCATCCTGTGATCTGTGTGGATCCTAACACCCCAAAATGGTGATGGAGACACTGTACTATAACAAGCACCGTCCTTTGGATGAGACGTTAAACCGAGGTCCTGACTCTCTGTGGTCATTAAAAATCCCAGGATGTCCTTCGGAAAAATAGTAGGAGTGTAACCCTGGCATCCTGTCCAAATTTTCCCATTGACACCTGTCCATCATGACCTCCTATTCATTCCTATATACTGATTGGCTTCATCACTCGGTCTCCTCTTCACCAATCGGCTGGTGTGTGGTGGGTGTTCTGGCACAATATGGCTGCCGTCGCATCATCCAGGTGGATGTTGCACATTGGTGGGGGTTGAGGAGATTCCCCCCTTCCATGTAAAGTGCTTTGAGTTCCCAGAAAAGTGCTATACAAATGTAACGTGTTGTTGTTGTTTAAATCAACACTTGAATGTGGGCAAGTTTCATTAGAAAAAGCAACATTTTAAAGAAAAAAGCTTTTATCACTTGTTTCTTATCCTTTTTGTCTGTGTTTTGAGCCAGTGATCCGCTATTCTTTCAAAAAATGTATAACAGTGTTTCCAACCGTATAACATTTGAAAACACAGAAAGCCCTAAAATTCCATCAATGGCAGGGAAGCATTATGTCATAAATGACGGAAAAATCTGCCAATGGCTGGGAAAGATTAAAACTCTTTTTCTCTTTCAGTTAATTGGCAGTTTCCGTCGCGTTTACATTGGTTGTTCTGTATTGAGTTCTATGTTAAATAAACCTTTAAAACGCTTTCATCTTTTTCAACCAGCCATTGACAAGAGGGCACAGGCTAATAGGTCCTTTTATAAGCAATCAGCAAGAAATCACATCATTGCCGCATGGCTCAAGCTGATTGGCCTCTGCTGATCCTGCAGCCAATAAGATTGCTTGCTCAATATTTAAATAGTCTGGTTCTTTGTTTGCTGTAAGCTAGTCCTGCATCAGAGTTCCTCTGAAACCCTCCACTTCTCTCAGCTCCACCAGCCTATATCTGCTATGGGATTTATATATGTCAATCCTGTCATTCAATTATGTATATATTCTCATCACCACATAACACAATTTCTTTGTTTATTTCTGCTTAGCACCACACCTCAGACAGCTTCTATGGCAGGCCTGTGTGTGTAGACAGCAAGCCAGCTCACTAGGTTTTGGAACAGAGCTGCTGTGTGAAATTAAGCTGAATTTTGTGGGTTTCTAAAGCTGGGATGGGCTCCTAAAGCACTAAATGTTGCCCTGTTCTTGGCCAAGCCAAAACAAACGTGAAAGCGTGCTAATTCACAACAGGCCTGGCAGCAGCGGACCCCGGGAGTTCTTCATTTGTTCTGTTTAGTCTGGCAGCCACTCCAGACACAGAATATTGTTTTATTATTTCGGTAAACAATGGACAGATTGTTGCAGGGAATAAAGTGGCCAACACAACCGTAGGCCATGCACCAGACTCACCTGAGGACAGCAGGTGGGTCAGTGGGTATGCTAGAGCCCTGGGAATAAATCCTGGATGGATGTGACGGCTCCAGAAAGTAATTGAATGCTTAGGACTCACTTTTGTGACATGTTTTGCCTTGAAAGTGCACTTTTTTTTTAGGCTCTTGGTTTAATATTAGTTATGTAATAAGTGATATGCACAGATTTTGAAGTCTGGTTGAAGTGTCCAAATGCTTTTTGCGGCCATGCCAATCTCATAGTCTCCTGCTTGTGGAAAATGTATCCTAGTTTTAATATTCATTCTTACACATAAAAAGAAGAAAGTTTTGTTTTATGGTACATGACAGGAAAAATGAATAAGTGTGTTTGTGTGTGTGTGGATGCTTTAGACAGGGACTCCGGCATGGATCAAACCAGCAGTCGGCTGTCGTCCCAGCAAGAGCCCTGCTGTCTGTCTGTCTGCCTCCTGGATGCCACATGAGGGTCTCGTATCTCAGACGCCCCTCCAGACTGACATCTGTACACCGTGACGTCTGTACAGCGTGGCGGGTGAGTTACAAGGGATGATGAGTAATGATGACTTGCAGTACAATAACCAGTGCGTGCGCACCTTTAGGATAGAATCACAATTGTTTGCAGTGATATTAAATGAGGAACAATGGTAAATCAACTGCTTTTTTGATGTTGCTCCAGGGAAATATACCCCAGTATAATAGTAATTTATCCTCCGACATCTTCAACTTTTGGATCTGCCAAATCCAAAGTCAGAGATCTCGATTTCTACTCAAACATTTCTCATCAAATTCATCCAAGACTAAACTGGAAATCAGAGATTTCCATCCACATACATTTTATATCTTTATAATCTTACACTGTAAATAATATCCTATTAAATTTACTGTACATGTGTTTAGTTTTTTTAATACAGAAATACACCATACAGTAATAGCAGAAACATCACCACAGTATTTTTGTATGGCATGTATTACTGTACTGTGTATTATACAACTTATAACCATATTTCATTAAAGGGCTAGTTCGCCCAAAAATGAAAATTAGCCCATGATTTACTCAGCCTCAAGACATCCTAGGTGTATGACATTCTTCTTTCAGACAAATAAAATCGGAGTTATATTAAAAATTTCCTGGCTCTTCAAAGCTTTACAATGGCAGTGAATTATGTTGTTTATGAAGTCCATAAAACTGCATCTATCCATCATATAACTGCTCCACACTGGGGGGTTAATAAAGGCCTTCTGAAGCGAAGTGGCAAATATCCAAACTTATAATTGTATAGACTAAATTAAGTAACTTCCGGCAGATTGCCGTATGCATGTTTTTTATGGCAAAAAAGTAACCCTTGACCCTTTTGCCGTAAGTCGAATTGCTTATGGCTTTCCGCTGGAAGTTACTTAATATAGTCTATACGTAAAGTTATAAATATGGATATTTTTCTTACACAAACGTGCCACTTCACTTCAGAAGGCCTGTATTAACCCTCCGGAGCTGTGTGGAGCAGTTACATGATGGATGGATGCACTTTTATGGACTTCATAAATGAAGCAACAATCTCTGCCATTATAAAGCTTGGATTAGCCAGGGCATTTTGAATATAACTCAGATTGTTTTCTTCTGAAAGAAGAATGTCATAAACACCTAGGATGACTTGAGGGTGAGTAAATCATGGGCATATTACAATTTTTGGATGAACTATCCCTTTAAGTGATATAATGTTAAGATACCAATGTACTTGAACTGCTAAAATCAGCTTTTTACCTCAAAATTTACTGAAAACCACCATAATATTACAGATGGTAAAGGCTGTCCTTAAACCATGACCAATACTGCATATGGAAAGTCACAGGGTCAGAGAAAAATAGCATTATAGTAAAATAATGCAGTACTTTTATGTGAATTTCTTTTTAATGTTTTCACCATAAATTACGATAATTCTGTTAGTACATTCAAAGAAAATCGTACATTTTACAGTATCGCATAATAAACTTGCATATAATTTGCATTTAGAGTTTTTCATCATATATGGTAAGGTAACTTGTTAACAGTTCACCAATTAACAGTTTAAAAAAATGTTGTGCATTACATGATAAATAATTAATTAATTAAATAAAGCATATCACTTATTACTGTGCTTTATTTAATTAATTAATTATTTATCATCTAATGCACAACATTTTTTTCAAGATATATATACTGTATATTTATAATGATGTATAGAATCCATTAATAACATCTTTGTCTTCCTAAAAAGTCTGCCAAGAGAAAGTAAAAAGTGGTTAATTTGATTTCAAACATTTCTCATCGAATTCTTCCAAGACCAGATAAGCTATTCTATGCATATGGATTTTAAATCTCTATATTCTTACTGCATGCCAGCAGTAGTTTTATTCTGTTCTAATTTTATGACTAGAGTAGACTAGACTAGAGTAGAGTTGAGTAGAGTAGCGTAGACTACAGAAGACTAGACTAGAGAAGACTAGACTAGAGTAGAGAAGACTAAAGTAGAGAAGAATAGAGTAGAGTAGACTACAGAAGACTAGACTACAGTAGAGAAGACTAGAGTAGACTACAGAAGACTAGAATAGAGTAGAGTAGACTACAGAAGACTAGACTAGAGAAGACTAGACTAGAGTAGAGAAGACTAGACTAAAGTAGAGTAGACTACAGAAGACTAGACTAGAGAAGACTAGACTAGAGTAGAGAAGACTAAAGTAGAGAAGACTAGACTAAAGTAGAGTAGACTACAGAAGACTAGACTAGAGAAGACTAGACTAGAGAAGAGGTTTACAGACGCGAGGGCGAGACAACCTGTCACTCACATGAGATCGACCAAAAGCAATAATTCCAGTAAAGTCCCACCCTAATTTTTTTCTTGAAGCCATTTCACTTGAATAAACGTCACAATAGGGAAGAAAAGAATAATCACAACTGCTGCAAGAGGGAGGGGAAGTTGTTTTGATTAAAGATTACAAAAGACTTTGGTAAACACTGCAATATTTCATAAAAAAGAAGAATTATTGTCCATTTTGATTTAATGGTGACTTTAAATAAAGTAACTCTTATTAGGTAAGTGAGATACCTAACCCTTTTTTCTCTGGGAACGCATCTTTCCCATGTCGCTGGAGTACACCTGAGGCTCTGAGCGGTTTACTGTTCTCTCAGAACAAAAGTCTTTTTAATTGTTTGTTTTGATAGGTTAGCTCAGCTATAGGAATGAAAGGGTTTACAATTAGCTATGGCAGTTCTCTCTTTGCGCAACTGCTTTTGTTTACCTCCTTTGACCGTCACCCAGTGCAGGTTACAAAGATGAATGGAGCATATTGTTTGCAAGCAGATCTACTGGGTGTAAGGAATGACACCCTTTCTGAGACTGTTTAGATAAGCGAGGTAAAAACACTCGTGCCAGGTGAGAAGCTGCTTTGAAGTCTCTAATGAACACCGACATTCCCACTGAGAACAAGGATCGCTTCTTCTGTTGAACATTGTTTGTGTGCTGGAACCAATCGCTGTGAATCAGGTGCCGTGCACCTGTGCCAAAGAAATCAAACGTGAATCAGTTATGCAGAGATATGTGAGAAGTTTGTTGCAACATTATCTCGAAAATCAACAATCATCTTTGTAATTTCAGCAGCGCTGTATGAAGACGACAAAAACAACCCGGCCGTGTTTTGCGGTCAGAGAGGTGATGCAATTCTGTTTTTTTGCTCTCTAACGCTTGCTAGAAACGTGCTGCGTAGATGAATGAGATGATTGTCGTCACGCAGACGTTGAATATGATGTCGTTGGCAGTCAGATCTCTGCTTCAGCTCGGTTCTGACATATTTGGGAGCAGATCCCCCCCTCCCTCCACACCATCACCACACACATACACACACACACACACACATGCCTGTGGCCAGCAGAGGTTTGTGGTCAGCCCAATAACGAGCGGTTCAGCGTAAACACGGTTTCTAGACTGTCCCAAACCCCAGAACCCTCTGCTGCTGACACATTACTCACAAAGCTGTCACTGCCAGTGTGTGTGCATGTGTGTTTGTGTTTATACAAAACATTAGATTTACTAATGGACATGTGAAAATATTTTAAACACACAACGTTGAGCAAAAACAGATTTCAAACAGGTTTTGTTTGTTGACTTAAAAAAAAAAAACTTTGTCTTGACTGTGGTCTGATTTATTTATTTGTTGTCAAACCTAAAGCACTGCCTGAGGTCATCAGAATACTTTCATTTAATACAAGATGCTTACTTGCATCTCTTAGACGTAGTGTTGATATAAAAAAAATATAAAATAAATAAATAGTTGGCATAAAAAGATAATAAAATAGTGTGTGTGTGTGTGTGTGTGTGTGTGTGTGTGTGTGTGTGTGTGTGTGTGTGTGTGTGTGTGTGTGTGTGTGTGTGTGTGTGTGTGTGTGTGTGTGTGTGTGTGTGTGTGTGTGTGTGTGTGTGTGTGTGTGTGTGTGTGTGTGTGTGTGTGTGTGTGTGTGTGTGTGTGTGTGTGTGTACACAAAAAAATGGGCCAAGCCAAAAATATTTAGTGGTCTTTTAATGGTCTTAACCATTTTAATCACAAATCACTGGTCAAGAAATTAGCAAGCATTGCACAAATACTGTAGATAAAGCAACTTCTTAAAATAGCCTTCCTTGTAGACGGCTTTTTACAGGAAGAGGAGTCTGTGTTGTTCCACTCACTGTTAATGGCTTCAAACAGAAAAATGTCTCCCAGTTCGTTTTAGTTTAATGTGAGACCAAATATTCACTATAGTGTTGAAATCTAGACTCTGCCCAGGCCAAAACATAAGCCCAATGGACTTGTTCTCAAGCCACTTCTTGGTTATCTTTGCAAATGCATTGTCTTCTTGAAAAACAACAACTTGTCAATTGTGATAAAGGCTCCCCGCACAATGACACAGTCTCTTTCTCCATGCTTCACTGTGGTACAGATGCATTTATTATTATATTTATCATCAGATTTTTAAAGACGCCAGTCTAGAGCATCACCATGCAACTCGTAATCAAACTTCCCATATTCTGCCAAAACTTCACTCATGTTTTTCTGAGACAGCGGTGGCTTTTTAAGTAGTGCTTTTTGCTTACATTTTGCTAATTTCCTGACCAATAATTTGTGGTTAAGACAATTAAAAGCTAAGGGTTAGCGCAAACCCTCTTTTGGCGTTTAAAAACTACTGTCAGGATTCACTAAAGACATGCAGTGATAAATTAGCACCGAGAAGGACTGGACTCAGTTATTTTTGCGGCTGACCATATTGCATATGCATTTGTAGAATTTTCCTTTCAGGTGCAACATTTATGGGAGAAGAGCCTTTTCAATTTACTGGTATTTACACCATTATTTACCACCCAAAAATGATTGATTGCACTGGTCATTATTGAAATGATCCGGCTGCATCTGTGTTCATTAGATTGTGTGTCATCAGTAGATACGTGCAGAACTATCCACTACCATTGACACTTTTCTGGAATTGCGCTCTTATGCTAATTTGCCCTGTTTAGTAAATCTGGCCCTTAGAGTTTAGCAGTTTGGGCTTAGCTTATCATTTTCACATCCAGAACCATGTTGTTTAAATAGCAAATGCACTCATGCCCATCTGTTTGCCCATGAATTCGCACTTTTCTGGAATTGCGCTCTTATGCTTATTTGCCCTGTTTAGTAAATCTGGCCCTTAAAGTTTAGCAGTTTGGGCTTAGCTTATCATTTTCACATCCAGAACCATGTTGTTTAAATAGCAAATGCACTCATGCCCATCTGTTTGCTGATCTGAAAACAAGGTGTGTTCAGGCGCATTGTTGGCATTAGAGATGTCAAAAGTACTGATACCAAATCGGTACTGACTTTTTAAAAGTGTGACGCTTTGAGCGCTGTGGAGCGCAATCATAAACACCTTTGACTGGCCATCGCGCTCACGCCCTCATCAAACATGTCTGTGACTGGCTACAACGGTCAGTGCTTCACAAATACGTTATAAATATTAATCAATGACGCTTTTCACAGAGCGCTTACACAGATACACACAAAGCTTTTTAATGCAGTCGTCTGTCAGCCTGCTTGTGCTTTCAAATGCTCCCGCTCCCGCTTTCAAACACTTCCGTGTGCTTTCAAGCTCTGCCGTGAGTTGATCATTGTAGCCAATCACAGGCACATCCGATGAGCCCGTGAGCACAATGGCCAGTCAGAGGTGTTTACGATTACAGCTCAACAGCGCTCAAAGCGGCACATTTTTTTAATTTCAGTACCGAGGAAGAGATGATCGGTTCACGAGCAGGCGATACAGTGATCACAACACATTAAAGTGCGAATACATAGTGCGAATACATTCTTCTTATTATACACAAACATTTTTAAATATTAAAAATAAAAGGATTCCTCTCTGTTTATGTAAATAGCGAATCCGTCATAGTGCAAGTGCAAGTGCAACTGGCTTTTGAAGGGAATGGGAGATGAGACTCTGATAGGTTTATTGCACATTACAACCAAAACACACCCCTGACTCATTAAGAGAATAAGTACAACCCTTTTGGACCATGTGCCTGGAGTGCCAACCGTTTTTTCCATCATTTAAACTGGCAAAAGTGGATTTCGGACACGTCATAAGTATAAAAAATCTTTATATTTATATATTAAAATACAATTTTGTATACAATTTTTTTTTTAAAAATGCATAAAAGAAAAACTCAAAACCTGTGCATTTAGAATAACATGATGGCAAATAAATGATTTATAATTTCTGGGTGAACTACTGTCTCTTTAAAAGGAGCGTATCCAAGCTAAAAATATATATTACATGAAACAACACACAACAATGTTCACAAATGCACACACAATTGGCAAGCTGTACTGCAGTGTAACAAAATGCTTTTCTGCGGTTTTGTTTGGACTTGTTTCTGAGTAATTTGCTCATTTGGCTGAGATAGGAGGTGAGTAACTGTGACAGTTACTCAGAAGAACAGCTAAGAAAACCAAAACTACATATTGAGAGAGTGAAGTTGTGTGTGTGTGTGTAGGCTGTCTCCTCCTCTAGTCTCTAAGCGCGCAGTTAAAATAGTCAGTTTTCGTGAGCCCTCGAATCTGTGACGCCTGACATCATTAAACAAATCTGCCTGTCTGTAATTTTCAGCCACAGTGTCTGTCACTAGAGAGAGACAGACTGAAGGAGAGCGAGACAGGAAGGTCAAGGGACGGAGAAAAAGGTTACGTTTTGCCGTAAGAGCATGAATGAGTGGAAAATTCACTCTTTTATGACCGTACTAATGAAGAGTCTTGTTCTGACATTTGCCAGCTGCTACAGAGATGTGAACAGCCCTGATCTTGTGATTTGATTTGTGAAAAGCCACCCCAAAATAACACTTACAGTATGACACACTTAAAAATGAAAGTTGCTGCATTATATAACAAAATCTGCAAATAAATTATTTTCTTTTCCTGGCAGTTAGTTCAATCAAAGATGTTTGTGTCATCATTCACTCATCCTTTTGACCTTTTTTCTTTTTTTTTTCTGTGAACAAATAAATTTGGAGGGATGTAGTTTGTTGCTCTTTTCTGTGCAAAATACAATAAAGGACAAATAGAAAATGACATACAATTAGTAATTACCTTTATTCCAGGTCTTCTGAAGAGAGACTATTTTGCCAAATACTGGGCCACCCCTCCAATCATTGAATTCAGGTGTTCCAATCCTTTCAATGGCCACAGGTGTATAAAAGAAAAAATGGGTTGCTCTCAGGAGCTCAGTGAACGTCTCGGTTATGCATGTAACCCTCGTTCCCTGAAGGAAGGGAATGGAGATGTTACGTCAATACTGACGAAATGGGGGTTTCGCTAGACGCCAGCTGCCTTCGATCTCAATCAAAACGATCCAATGGCATGAAAATGCCATGGGTCTGCGGAATTTGCATAATGCAACTCCGCCCCACTGGTGGGTATAAACGGCGTTGCATTGCAGTCACGCATTACGTTTATCTGCTGAGGAGCCGAGGCTGAGTGCCCGGCCGTTCCAGCAGATACAGCGGATGTGGCATGGGGACGTAATGTCTCCGTTCCCTTCCTTCAGGGAACGAGGGTTACATACATAACCGAGACGTTCCCTTTCAGTCATTACATTTCGAGTTACGTCAGTACTGACAAAATGGGGGTCCCTATCTAATCATGCCACATCGGCTGTCTTCCAGCGTCCTAGAGGGACCAAAGCGAGCCCCCGGGGCAGAATATGTCTGATGCCCTCAGTCTGCTTTTGTGCGGCTGAGAACTGTTGGGCAAAGTCCTCAACTGCCCTGCCGAATAGCCCAGCCTGGGAGATGGGGGCATTCAGGAACCGTGTCCTGTGAGCCTCACGCATCTCGGCCAGGTTGAGCCATAGCTCCTGGACCACACAAGTGGACATCATATGACCCATAGCCCGCACGGTCTGACCCATCTTTGTCGGTGGCCGCGCGCAGCTCCTGCACCAACGCGGGGTCAACACAGCGCTCGTGCATGTCTCTGAGCACCTTGGCCTGGTGGACCTGAAGGATGGCCAAAGCATGCAAAGCGGACGCCACCTGGCTCGCAGCTATATATGTCTTGCCCAAGAGAGTGGACGAGAACCTACAGGCTTTGGACAGGTGACTGGGGTCGCCACGCCACACCACGGCACTCTGCGGACACAGCTGCATCGCTACAGAGCGCTCAACGGATGGGACCCTGGTGTACCCCATGGCCGCCCCGCTATCGAGCGCCGTGAAGGCGGAAGAGACTGTCGAACGATCGATGAAAGTCAACGGGGACCTCCATGACCGCGACATCTCTTCATGCACCTCCTGGAAGAAAGGAACCGGGGGCTGGCGTGCGCACTCTGCACGGGCCGCCCCCATAAAACCAATCATCCAGCCTCGAGCGCTCGGGACATGGCGGAGGGTTCCACTCAAGCCCGATGCTCTCAGCTGCCCGGGAAAGCATGGCCGTCAGCTCTGGATCGGACTCGGGCAGAGCTGGCACTCTCGAGGGAGGCAGCCCAGCCGAATCCTCATCTCCAGAGGAATCCAGTCCGCCTTGTGATGCGGCGATTGACATGCCGTCATCCGTTGGCACACCAAATGTGACGCTGGGCCCAGGACGGGAAACACCAGTGCCCTCATCTGGTAACCCCATGGGTTGCGGTGTGCAAGAGGGGGGAGTGGCCCGAGGAATGTTCGTCGGGTTGTTCCACACCGTCACCCTCAGATCACCATGACCACCAGCCAAAGTACTGCCTCTCGTGGAGACAGTAGATTGGGGTATGGTTGAGGGGACTCTCCCTCCAGCACGGAGATCACGGAGTCTTGATCGCAACACCGCGACGGTCATGTTCCCGCAATGAGAACATGACTCGTCCACGAACGCCCGCTCGGCGTGTACGAGGCCCAAACACGCCAAACAGCGATCATGCCTGTCAGACGGACTAACCAGCCGATCGCACCCAGAAACGGAACACGGGCGGGACATCTTGAAAAAAACGTGCAGCTCTTTTAGAGAAGCGTTTTGCTCAGGCGGAGTGCTGAGACGCCCAGGGAGAACACACAGACCTGCACAGACCACTGCACAGATCAACAGGAATGCGGAATTCGCTGGAACGCGCCGTATACCAACACTCTGGGGAGACACTCGTCTTGAAGAGAAAATCGCTCAGGAAGGCAAGTAACACTCAGCTCCGAAGCACAAACGTAATGCGTGACTGCAATGCAACGCCGTTTATACCCATGTGGTGGGGCATTTTCATGCCATTGGATCGTTTTGATTGAGATCGAAGGCAGCTGAGATTGAATCCGTGACCAGAAACCCCCATTTCGTCAGTACTGACGTAACTCGGAGTGTACTGAGTGAAAGGGAACTCAAGTGTGGTACCGTGATAGGTTGCCACCTGTGCAGTTGTGTCCCTTCGTGAAATTTCCTCACTACAAAATAATCTACGGTCAACTGTTAGCGGTATTATAACAAAGTGGAAGTAACTAGGAACAACATCAACTCAGCCATGAAGTGGTAGGCCACATAAAATCACAGAGTGGGATCAGCACATGCTGAGGTGCAGTGCGCAGAAGCAACCAACTTTCTACAGAGTCAATAGCTATAGACATCCAAACTTCATGTGACCTTCAGATTAGCTCAAGAACAGTGCGTAGAGAGCTTCATGGAATGGGTTTCCATGGCCGAGCAGCTGCATTCAAGCCTTACATCACCAAATGCAAGGCAAAGCGTCAGATGCAGTGGTGTAAAGCACACCGCCACTGAACTCTAGAGCAGTGGAGACGTGTTCTCTGAAGTGACCAATCATGCTCCTCTGTCTGACAATCCGATAGACGAGTCTGGGTTCGGCGGTTGCCAGGAGAACGGTACTTGTCTGACTGCATTGTGCCAAGTGTAAAGTTTGGTGGAGGGGGGATAATGGTGTGGGGTTGTTTTTCAGGGGTTGAGCTTGGCCCCTTAATTCCAGTGAAAGGAACTCTTAAAGGGTTAGTTCACCCAAAAATGAAAATTCTGTCATTAATGACCCTAATGTCGTTCCAAACCATAAGACCTCCGTTCATCTCCTAAACACAGTTTAAGATATTTTAGATTTAGTCCGAGAGCCTTCAGTCCCTCCATTGAAAGTGTATGCACACTCTACAGTCCGTGTCCAGAAAGGTAAGAAGAAAGCTATGAAAAACATCATCAAAGTAGTCCATGTGACATTTTGGTCCAAAAATAACAAAAACTACGACTTTATTTAGCATTGTATTCTCTTCCGTGTTTGTTTGAATCCCGCTACTGATGTAAGACGCTGCTGATGTGTTATCTGGCTTCCATGTAGTCTGAACAGTGTCACTGTGGACTCATAGTTTTTGTTATTTTTGGACCAAAATGGATTGCCCATCCTGTTCCAATATGACTGCGCACCAGTGCACAAAGCAAGGTCCATAAAGACATGGATGAGCGAGTTTGGTGTGGAGGAACTAGACTGGCCTGCACAAAGGCCACAACCGAATCCAGAGTCCTGACCTCAAACCGATAGAGCTGACCTCAGAAATGCCCTTCTAGAAGAATGATCAAAAATTCCCTTAAACACACTCCTAAACCTTGTGGAAAGCCTTCCCAGAAGAGTTGACGCTGTTATAGCTGCAAAGGGTGGGCCAACTCCATATTAAACCCTATGGATTAAGAATGGGATGTCATTAAAGTTCATGTGCATGTAAAGGCAGGCATCCCAAAACTTGAGGCAATATAGTGTGTTATATTATTATGTGAGTAACAGATTTGTTATTTACTAATCTTAACATCCATTCTAGCTCTCTGGCTAGTTTATTGGAGAATTAGCCATGTCTTATCAATGACATTATTGATAAGTCTGTTCTTCATGCAAATTTATTTTATGACTTCAGAAGACTTGCAATTTAGTACATATGTCACCGGCAATGTGTGAAAAGCAGGTATTGAAGTTTGTTGACAAAGTATGAAATGTGATTGTTGCATACTTTTCTAATGCATTCTATAGATGAAAATGTAAATTCTGTCATTAATTACCCACCCTCATGTCGTTCCAAACCCGTAAGATATTCGCTCATCTTTGGAACACAAATGAAGATCTTTTAAGTGAAATCTGAGCACTTTGACATAATTTACCACTTTATTTACAAAAAATATTCATCTTCAACATGCATTCACGCAACGTCTGCTCTCGCGTGAACACAACATGCATACCTCTGGGTGCTCTTGCGAACGTCGGAGATTAATATTTTGTAAATACAGTGATATTACGTGTTTTTGCTCAAACAAAGCACTCAAAAAAGAGTCAAATAAATTACTTTTCAAGATGTCTTTTCTAGCTTTTAGGGCTTGAAAGTGATAGCTGTGCAGGCGATCATCTTCATTTGTGTTACGAAGATGAACGAAAGTTTGGAACGACATGAGGGTGAGACAGAATTTTCATTTGTTTCAAGTGTTTCAGACAAACATTTCATCATGCCTTCAGTCATGCTTACAGCTTCAGATCAATCACATATATTGATCAACATTAATGACATCAACTACAGACTGCACATATAGATTTTCTTATCCATGCGAATGCCGAACTCTCTCTAAACTGCACTATATGTGGTGTGCGTGCCAAACAGGCTGCATGATAAAGTAATTAAAGGGTCAGATATCTATATGATTAACCTGCAATTCAGGCTTGACTGCAGGACTAATTAGAAGTTAGCCAGACACACCAAAGGTTGTTGCTGCTGATCCTCTTGTACTTCCTTGGGATTCTTTACGTTTGATATCCTCCTGTCGGCTTTGTACTTTCCTGCTGTTTGGGCCCATTCAGGCTTTCATGTGGTCAGGTGTTTTTCTGCAGACAGGGATATGGCTACAAAAAGGATTACGGCTCTTCAGCAGAGCTCTGAGCTTGTTTATTTGCCATGATAACTTCAGCTATGAGGTCACAAAGCAGGCAAGTGAATAAGGAACGTGTGGTGAAGTAGACTAGAATATTTTTTTCATATTCTATCCACCTACCCTCACCATTATGTCAACACACTCAAATAAAACAAACCTTTTTTTTGCCAGGTCATCTTAATCGTAGCAAAAAATAAATCTCAATTACAATGCAAGAAAGTATACATCAGACTTTCATTTTTAAGTGCACTTGTTTTTGTTTGTTGTATTACAAGTTACAATAGAATAACATAAGACGTTTGTTTGTACCTAAGCTCTATGCATTAAATTAGGACACTTTTTCACATTGACATTTATTAATTTAGAAAACGTTTTATCTAAAGTGAATTTGCTGCACACACTATATAGCATTTTTTTGTGAAGTCAAAGTTCCTGGAAGTGTGTGCTGAATAAAGTAAGCGTGTATGTCCTTAGACTATAAAAATATCCCTAAGTAGTTTCTTTAGGTTTCTGCTGTGGCAATATGAATTGTAAAAACTCCATTATTATTCCATTGATATATTTTAATCAGACAAATATCTTTACAATTTGCTTAAAATAAAAATAGTACTCATACCCATCTTTATCAAATCACTTGCACATTTACATATCAATGTGTGTGAATCATAAAATGCTACTTTTACAGGATCCATATGCTCAGTGTTAAGTGCAATTTCTTACTACGTATTTACAATACAGTAATTTACTGCAAGAAGAATAAGAAGTTCCTTATAAAGGGAAACAAAAGCAATCTGCCTTTTGTGATGACCCAGGGGAAAAAGTCTTAAATAGCAGAGTGTACAACAGAAACATCTGTACGGTGCAGTTTCTCTGCATCCGTCCAGGAAATACGATCAGTCCTTTTAATGGCGCATCCTTACGTGCAATCAGTTTTCCTTTGCCGCCGCCGCTGCATGTGTGTCTGCATGCGTGCGCGTGCTGTTTGGTGTGTGTGTGTGTATGGAGCCGGGAGCGGTTCTGCATGGTCAGCGCAGTTGGCAGGTGTGGAGGTTTCGGCTTTCCGCTCCGGGTTTCTCTCTCTGGCCTCGGCAAGTCAGGCCGGAGCCGCAGTCGCAGCGCTGGAAGATCTCCAGACCGTGAGCCCCTTTCCGCCGGTGGCGCGTGCACACCTGCCCCTCCGTCAGCACGGGCTTACAGATCCGTGACCAGAAGTGTCGGGCGCAGCACAGCCCTTCCAAACAGTCCGAAGACCTTAGACACGTCTCGCCCTCGCCACCTGACAGAGACGAGACCGATTATAAATCACATCAGCATCACTCCTCCAGAGGCATGTGAGAGCAGCACTGAGAACAAGTGGAGGTTTTCAAATCAATCATGCGTTGAAAAGAAACTAAGAGACTAGATGAGACAAGATGAGATTTTATTTAGGCCTAGGAAAAGAGACAAAATGAGAGAAGAGACTGGAAAAGAATAAGTGAAAAAGGTGAGAGGAGAAAACTGGAGGCAAGGTGAAATGAAAAAGGCCTTTGTATGGCACATCAATGAACGAGAGGAGAGGAGAGATTTGAGACCTTTCAGTGGCTGCTGTGGTTTTGGTAGGATGGTTGTTCTTTTAGGATGTGTGAAGTTCTGCCCACGTGTTACAGTCATACTTGGCTCATCCGTATTGCCAACTGGTTGATCTGCATCTACCGTGACGACAGCTTCTGTATCAGCAGGTTGACACACACCTGAGAGAAAAACACAATATGGGCAAATTAATCTCAATACAAACTATATTGAATGAATTAGTGAAAACACAAGACGCTCCCTGGTTTGTACCGTTGATGCATCGGTTCCCAGTGCAGCACATCCCGTCGCGAGCGCAGCGCTTTCTCCGCCTGCGGCACGAGAGACAAACTCCCCGAGAGCCGTTACAAAACTCACCGGGCCCGCATTTGGCATCAGCGGCGCAGTGCGGCGACTGTGGGAGAGCACATAATAATGATACACTTTATTTAAATCGCTCCTTTAAAAGCACATATAACTCCAAAAGTATTTATAAATAATCTCAAAGGCTCAAAGTCTAAATGTTAAATCCTCTGTGGGTTTCAGCATCCTGTGAACACGTACCGCCGGAGCGTCGCTGTCTGCGGTGCCGGTTACGCGCGGGCTCGCGCTCACCGCGTCACTCGGACTGGATGCGGCGGGCAGATGCCTGATGGAGTTCCGTAACACAGATCCGACCTGAGCATCTGCAGTGATTCCTCCCCAAACCACGAGATAAACAGTCACAACGGTGAGTAGTGACAGCATGTTCCTCATGTTCTTCTCTGCCAGTATGTCACGCATAATGTCCAAACTCCACGGAACTTCATGTGTCTCCAAGAGTTTTATACATGCGGGACTGTTTGTATATTCCCGCCCCTTTTAAATGACTGTACTATGAGTGCATCAAACACGCTCTCCACCTCCCCTCTCATCGCCTGCGCAGACGTGCTGTGTGAACTCGTGTCTGCGCAGGCGATAGGAATAGTTCTGCTAAGAGCCGCGCAGCATCCCCGGATCATGAATATTAATGAGCCATTTTGCTATGCTTAGTACGACAGATTGCGTAACCTAATGAATATTCAATAGCCACGCCCTCCTCGTAATAGGCATTGGTGAAATTTCGCTACGTCTTTCGCAATAGTTTGCGTAATTACCGTCGCGCCCCCTCAGAAGCAGACTGACAACTTAAAGTGCTTAAAGTGGAATTTAAGGTATATCATTATACACGACAGTACCTGTCAGGACACCTCTGTTAACTAGGGCTAGAGATTGAACCTGATCATTTTGCTGTCAGCACATAAAAATAATATGCATGTTAATGTTTCACGCGTTTATCTAACTTACTGCAATAAAAAGCACCTTCCTCTACACTGAAGCATCTTCTGTGGGTAAAGATACAGGGTTTAATAGAGTTCAGGATTATTCAAGCTTATATTCAGCTCTTATTGTCTACAATAAGTGCTTTAATAGCAAAATGTTTGAACTGTGATATGTCCTGAATTATTTAAAAGTGTACCTGTTTGATTTGCAATTGGTGAAGAAACCAGGAGGAAAACTTTTAATTGAAAGAAATAAAAGTGGAATAATTTAATATATTATAAATATATACTCTTTATATTTGCCAAGCAATCATATTTTGGTGTCAAACAGGCTACATTGTAGAAAACACTAACAATACGTTTCTGCTTTACCTTTTAAGATCAAAGACACAAATCTTCATTCTGGCCTTTTTTTTTTTTTTGACTGTCACTTAATCGCTTTGTTTTTCGTCATTGAGTGATTGGAGACTGCAGAGAACATAAACAGGAATATAAAAGTTCACTGTTCAATTTCATATTTTCCATAGTTTAATAGAAACAACATTAGACGTAGTTGGTGTAATGTTATATAAGATTGTTAGTGCTCTTCATATGAATGCTTAGGATTGCTGGCTTTCCTGAAATTAAATGGTGAACTGGTGCCCCCTACAGATCAAAGGCATCAAAAAAAAATAAAAAAAAATAATAATAATATATTTTATAAATAATTATGAATTATATATATTTATAAAGAATAAGGCAAGTGTTTTTGGTGTGGGTTTCAGTATGCTTATGTAGCATATGCATGTTCATTAATGATGGAACAAATGGAATCTGTGATGTTTTTGTCTGCTTTGGGGCTGAATGTATCTGCCTGACCGCACAGTGAACTTCAAACTCATTTTCAATCTAATTTATAATTTTTCCAGGGTAAGCAGATATAGCCTAAAGTGATGCACCAATCATAATTTTGATGCATCGATTATGACCAATTCTAATTTTTATTATTATTATTATTATTATTATTATTATTAAAAAATTAACAAGCCATTTTGACTGTTATAGAGCAAATAAATGTATTTGTTTTTTTTATTTTCTCTATAACAGGTAAACTGGCTTTAGACAAAAAAAATAAATAAATGTATGAGCAGTTGTTTTTGATTGGAATTGTTATATAATTTCATGATTTAAAGCAAAAATAGAATGGTCTGACTTTAGATCTGTAAAAAATATGCTGCAAACTACTTCACATTTTTTATAAAATTTCACCATTTTGAATTAAAAATATGACATTAATATGTAATATGTAATATTTTAATATGTAAAAATTAGCATTTTTACATATTAGGCAGATGAAAATTAGAATGAAGGTGTGCATATATAAAAAAAAAAAATATATATATATATATATATATATATATATATATATATATATATATATATTATTTGCAAATAGTTTACTTCGTAACTGCTACTTCATAACTTTTGTCATCCTAGCAACAAACAGAGCAGCATCAAGAATATCAAACAATGGGGGATGGGGACTAATAATTTTTTTGGCAATTTGCCTATTTCTATGAATGCGAAGGGACTAATAATTTGAGGGTCCCCCTCAAAGTGTGGTTGTTACTGCCTTGCGTATGCATGTTCTATAAATGAGGCCCTTAACTTAAGTCACAACAATCATGGACCTCTAACAGTAGACGGACAGAAAGTAGCACGCTGCATGTTTTGAAGGACAGCCTGAAGTTGTGCTGTGTTGTTGTTGTTGAGAATTAATTTGACCAATATTAATTGTTCTGCCACTGAGGGCGTCATAGAACACTGCTTTACAGAAGTTCACCCAAAAATTATAAATATAGTTTAGTCACCTAGTCATACTTTTCTATATAATGAAATGTAATGAGGACTAGGGGCTGTCAAGCTTTTTGACATTTATAATGTTCCAAAATATTTTTATTTCAAATAAATGCTGTTCTTTTTATCCAATATCTTGGAGGGAAAAAGGTTATTAGACACAAAAAAAATATTAGACAGCACAACTGATTTAAAATTGATAAGAAGAAATGTTTCTTGAACTGCAAATTTGCATATTAAAATGATTTTTAAAGGATTTCTGACACTAAAGACTGGAGTAATGGTGCTGAAAATTAAGTTTTTGCCATCACAGGAATAATAAATTGGAATAATTTAAATGGTAATAACATTGAACAATATAACTGTTTCTACTGTATTTGTGATCAAATAAATGTAGCCTCAGTGAAAATAAGAGACGTGTTTTGTACTTTTTTTTTATTGGCCAGTGTGGACTATGATGATACTATTTTGTAGCTTGACAGCAATTCACATTCATTATATAGAAAAGACACTTGTGTGTTTCCACAGAAGAAAGAAGGTCCTAGAACTTCTGATCTATATTTGGATCAAAATAAATTTCACAGAAAAAAAAACATTTCAGATGTATAAAAGACAGCTGAAGATCATGTGAGGATACAGGAAGTGTCTAAAACAGTTGCTTTATTGTGTAAAAAAAACTAGACAGATGGACAGCAGCAGGCTGAAGGGATCGTATTCTGACATGCAGCATGAGGAGCGTCGCAGAATGCCATTGATTTAAGGCACTAATACTGTTCATAATCTGACACGGCTGACTCTCTGGAGAAATCATGATTATGTTGTACCTGCATTCAAATTAGTCAGGGTTAAGAAATGGCCAATATAGGCAAACCAATCCCAGGTCCGTTCCTGTTTTATTGACGCTCTGTTCCTGTTTAAAAGCTGTCCGTTCACAGTGGTCAGTACTCACCTCATAATTATTATAAATCTGAGACAATAAATACAGTACACCATCAATGGACCAATGAATTTGAGGCACATCATTTCATGGGATAAAGTTTGAGAACCAGCGCTGTGCTCAGAATATCATAACCTGTAATGGCCGACCAGAACAACAATAAATTAACAGCAAAGAGAGGCGAGAAGATGCGTCTATATTGTCTGTGTGTGTTTGAAGAGCGTGAAACTGAGTCTTATGATTGACGTATTATGATACACGAGAGAAACCGATACATGTCAGGAATGCCAGCGTGCGTGTGAGTTTTTGGGGTTGTGATATTATGCTATTTCGTACATGTGCTTAAACAAATAAGTATTATTTTAAGAGCAACATTCAGGTCTGTCTGGACTCCTGCGATTATACAGTGTGGTCTTCTTTAGAGTAGTCTGCACACGGATTGGTGAATGAAGAGTTTACAGCCAATCAGGGAGAAGAACAAATCACTGAGGTCACAGCCTTTTCCCTAAATTGACCGTCTCCTCAGTTATATCACAGTAAAGGTGGTTATTAAGGGTCAAAGGTGAACACGCACACAGACACGCTCACGCAAGACATTCATTTTTCTGTCTCCGGGTCTTGAGCGACACTTCATTTCATGATGGACAGATGTCTTCCTCTTCTCCTTTTCACATTTCTCCTTCAGTCCATATGGTAGTGCAGCATGTGTGTCCCAGGCTGACGTTGCGTGTCTGTGTATGTGTGCACAGGCCTGTTTAGAAGTCTGTATCCCAGCCTGAGTTATCATCAGGCGGAGGGTCTTCATTGTCCTCTGGAAAGCTGTCAAAGTTACTGGTGTCCGTGGATGATGTTACCTGTGCGTGTACACAAAATGGGATGAGTTTTACAAAACACAATAGTCCACATGGATCAAAACAATAGAGTACAGTTGCATTTAGATTGTTTTTGAAACATGCTCACCAAGACTGCAATTATTTGATCAAAAATACAGTAAAACAGTAATTACAGTCAAAATTACTATTTAAAATACTTTATATTAATACTTTAAATGTTAAAGGTACACTGTTACTTTTTTTTTGTTCAAAGTTAACAACATTTAAATAATGCATGAAATCATCCACCCTTCTTCCAAAATGTGTTTTCATCTTAGCCTAAAAACGACCTCTCTGGAAAAATGCAAACATACATCACTAGCCAGTGTGTGTCTTGCCATATCCGTAAACGGAGAAAAGTTGTATGATGTGGGAGTAGTGTAGGTTAATGGTCAACGTGCGAGAGGGATTCAAATTTCATAAGAGGAATCACCCGTTTAAAAAAAAAAAATGCCAGCAAAAAAGAGAAGGAGACTTTAATAATAAAACAAGAATCAACATTGGTTTGGCTTTCTGGAGATGGCGAGAAATTAGGGATTTGAAATCGTAAAAGTGACACTAGGGGTGTGCCATATCATACCGTCCACGATAACGCAGGTATAAATTGATAAAAAAAAGTTTGATATAGCAACGCAATGACGTATGGTGCATTTACTTACCCTAGCACACACAACAACATGTGTAAACATGTTTTTAAAGATGTATATCAATGTAAGCAAGTGCCATTTGGTGACTATCTGTCTTTTGAATATCTGGGCATTGTGTTAAAAGGTGCTCCACGCATCCTGCTTATCATTATTTACAGGCCTCCAAAATACTCTCCATCCTTTACTGAGGACTTTACAGAGCTGTTGTCCACAATCTCCTCAGAGTTTGATTGTTTTGCTATTGCTGGGGATTTTAACATTCACATAGACAATTTTAACATCAACATAGACAAAAGAGCTCATGACTGTTCTTAACACTTTTGATTTGACACAGCATGTACATGGTCCCACACACAATTGTGGACACACTCTAGATTTACTTATCAGTAAGGGTCTAAACATAGTTATTAAGGATATGGCACTGTTTGATCATTTCTGTATTTTCTTTGATATTTCGATGTGTGTGCTTGTGCGCACGCTTTTGTTATACTTTAACCTAAGATTTCCAGTGAAAACACTACCAACTTGTACCAAGGCTACTTTTTTACTTTGCTTCCATTTGACTCATGCTGTGTGACTGTGATGCTGCGGCTAATGACAATACATTTACACTTCAAATGAGGTATTCAGACATCAATGACAGTAGCTCACTGGAAAAGGATGGAAAATGCTCTTCATTTTTTGCACTAATAAATGCTGCTGCCTACCAGCTGTAATTGCTAATAAAACTGTGATCTATATTTTTCTCATTATCGCAAATATTCTTGAAATATTGTGGTATTATTTTGAGGCTATATCGCCCACCCCTAAGTGACACTGAGTAAGGTATTTTATTGAACAAATAAATTCATAGAGTTCACTGAAAGCATTATCTAGTGTAGTATGAAGGGTCATTTCATTATGGTTGTAATGATGTGCTGGAATTTATTTTCGAGGAAGTACTGTCTATTATTGTGTATAGCTACATTAACGTCTTCAGATAAGCATCTTGAGATCTAAACTGGTTATATCTCTTAAGCCTAGTAGTGAATGTTTTATGATCAGGATGATAGTACCATATTCATCCACAAAGTCATGCAGAGTTGAAAACCAAAACAATCTTCTTACACAAAATGCATGCAGTTTTTTTTTTTACACTTTACTATAATGTCCCATTAGTTAATGCATTAACTAATATTGAGCAATACATTTGCTACAGTATGTATTCATCTTAAACTTTTTAATAAGTATACAGTAATAAAGTACTTAGGAATAATTTGCAAATTATTAGTTTAGTTAATTTATAGTTTATTTACAGTGGGGCAAAAAAGGATTTAGTCAGCCACAAATTGTGCAAGTTCTCCCACTTAAAGATGAGAGAGGCCTGTAATTTTCATCATAGGTACAACTATGAGAGACAGCATGAGAAAAATCCAGAAAATCAAATGTTGTGATTTTTAAAGAATTTATTTGCAAATTATGGTGGTAAATAAGTATTTGGTCACCTACAAAAAGCAAGATTTCTGGTTCTCACAGACCTGTAACTTCTTCTTTAAGAGGCTCCTCTGTCCTCCACTCGTTACCTGTATTAATGGCACCTGTTTGAACTCGTTATCAGTATAAAAGACACCTGTCCACAACCTCAAACAGTCAGACTCCAAACTTCACTATGGCCAAGACCAAAGAGCTGTCAAAGGAGACCAGAAACAAAATTGTAGACCTGCACCAGGCTGGGAAGACTGAATCTGTAATACGTAAGTAGCTTGGTGTGAAGAAATCAACTGTGGGAGCAATTATTAGAAAATGGAAGACATACAAGACCACTGATAATCCCCCTCGATCTGGTGTTCCACGCAAGATCTCACCCTGTGGGGTCAAAATGCTGAAAAGAACGGTGAGCAAAAATCCCAGAACCACACGGGGGGACCTAGTGAATGACCTGCAGAGAGCTGGGACTAAAGTAACAAAGGCTACCATCAGTAACATACTACGCCGCCAGGGACTCAAATCCTGCAGTGCCAGATGTGTCCCTCTGCTTAAGTCAGTACATGTCTGGGCCCGTCTGAAGTTTGCTAGAGAGCATTTGGATGATCCAGAAGAGGTTTGGGAGAATGTCATATGGTCAGCTGAAACCAAAATAGAACTTTTTGGTAAAAACTCAACTTGTCATGTTTAGAGAAAAAAGAATGCAGAGTTGCATCCAAAGAACACCATACCTACGGTGAAGCATGCGGGTGGAAACATCATGCTTTGGGGCTGTTTTTCTGCAAAGGGACCAGGACGACTGATCCGTGTAAAGGAAAGAATGAATGGGGCCATGTATCGTGAGAGTTTGAGTAAAAACCTCCTTCCATCAGCAAGGGCATTAAAGATTACATGTGTCTGGGTCTTTCAGCATGACAATGATCCCAAACACAAACACACCTCCTGGGCAACGGCAGAGTGGCTTCGTAAGAAGCATTTCAAGGTCCTGGAGTGGCCTAGCCAGTCTTCAGATCTCAACCCCATAGAACATCTTTGGAGGGAGTTGAAAATCCATGTTGCCCAGTGACAGCCCCAAACCATCACTGCTCTAGAGGAAATCTGCATGGAGGAATGGGCCAAACTACCAGCAACAGTGTGTAAAAACCTTGTGGAGACTTACAGAAAACGTTTGACCTCTGTCATTGCCAACAAAGGGTATATAACAAAAGTATTGAGATTAACTTTTGTTATTGACCAAATACTTATTTTCCCCCATAATTTGAAAATAAATTCTCTAAAAATCAGACAATGTGAATTTCTGAATTGTTTTTTTTCTCATTCTCTCTCACATAGTTGAAGTGTACCTATGATGAAAATTACAGGCCTCTCTCATCTTAAGTGGGAGAACTTGCACAATTGTTGGCTGACTAAATACTTGTTTTACCCCACTGTATATTGCAGTCTCTACGTTGGTAATACTGTATATTAATAGGCTATATACAAATAGTGAGTTCTTCATTCATTGTTAAAATTATTATTGTTTAATTATTAGCTCATATGTGCAGAGTTAAAAATATGTAGATTTTTTGAGGTGATGTACAGCATTTTAAACCAGTTGTAAAGGAGTTGTTAATGGTTATTAGGAGTAAATAGTTCTCACTTTAAATTAGGTCATTACAAATGTCATTAAGTGCTTTAAACCAACTTTTATTGGACATTAATTGCATTCATATTAAGTGTTCCTTAAAATGTTAACAAATGCATTAAGCATACACACACACACACACACACACCCTCACACACACACACATTGGGTTCCCATGTTTTATGGGGACTTTCCATATAAATAATTATTTTTATACTGTACAACCTAAATATCTCATCCCCTAACTCATAGACACAAACACACAGTATTGACCTCAATCGGTACAAAACACTGCAGCCAGGCTTCTTACTGGAACTAGAAAGAGGGAACATATTTTGTCTGTTCTGGCTTGACTTCATTGGTTGCCGATGGAATACCATGATACATTTAAGGTTTTAATGTATGTGTGTATAAGGGGTTAAATGGCGAGGCTCCACAATACGTTACAGATCATCATCTCCACTGGAAATGTTCTAGACCCTTAAGGTGTACAAACAGGTTGATGCTGACTGTGCCTTGGTCTCGTTTCAAGTTAAAAGGAGATTGTGCCTTTTCAGTGGTGAGTTCAGTCTGCACCATCTAGAGTTTTATGACAAAACTTTTTATTTTCTTTAAGACATGAGGTAAACAATTTATAGAGCTGTTACTTTTACCACCTGACCGCTGCAGATTCATTTTGCCGTTGATAGTGTTGAAGCATAAATCTGAGTCTGAAGACGTGAACAGCTCCAGGTAGAACGTCACGGATTGGCATCTCGTAATTACGGTCATGACATGGCATGAATGCAGCTTAAGCTTGATGTTTTGGTTCAGGAGGAACTGCAAATGGCAGTTGTTTGTTTGTGGTGCTCTGTGAGTTTATACAACTCTGCATAGCCTTTATAAAACACACTGATGACGTGTAATGACTGCATGAGTAGGGATAGGGTACGCAGAGGTATGGAAATACATTTGCTGACAGGCAGGTATGACATCGTTTCATTGCATTAGGACCAACAAATGTCCGTCCAATTATTGCATTTGGCCCAGAGACTACCATAAAAGATATATGTACATGTTTAAAAATTTAGACCACTTATATTATTAATTGCTATCAGGATGAACACTCCATTCTGCTGATTAGTTTAAGGCATTAGCAGTAATGAATGTGCCATCGGAGCGATGAATGAATGAATGAACCGGGTTCAAACTTCAACAAACAGTTATTGGCCACACTGTTCACCACAAAAAAAAAAAACATGCCACAAATAGAAACATCTGACTTTCTCCAGGCCGCAAACACAGCTATGCACTGGAGCGTTTACCAAATCTGTTTCACCTATATGATATTACGATATCAACTGAGAGTGCTCTTGCTTTCGTTTGAGTATGCCTGGAAAACTGCAATATTGCATATACATTAGCTGCTAATATGCGTAATTCACTCTTAAGCATTAAAACAGGACTGTTAACATGACACATGATTTTAAACCTTGTGCGTTTACTTAATACGGAATTAATAAGGCAGACCACGCAATAATGCATAGCGATACAGCATAAGAGAGACCGTTCACTTATCTTAGATGTCGAATTTCAGAGGATTACTGAAAGCGTGCTGCAACTGCTACAGCAAATACTGACCAAGTATTTGAAGGTTGAGCAGCAAACTCATTGGCTACTGATACAGCAGGAACCAATCAGCTGTGCCCTATAGAGAATGATGTGATTGCAAGCAGATTGAGTTAAGGACCTACCAGCCTGCGCCATCTAGAGGTTCATGATAGAACTTTGTATATATAATCAGTATGTTTAGTTTCATTTTCATTTTCCCTGTTCCCATTTTGCCTGTGTCCTGGTCGTTATTAGTTTCCATGGTTCTAATTGTTCACACACCTGTTTCTGTTCCAGTTAATTACCTCACTCTGTGTATTTAAGCCCTTAGATCCTCTCAGTTCTTTGTTCAGTCAGTGTCTATGTATAAAAACATTTTAATAAACACTTACTTATGCAATTCATGTCTAATAAGGGTTGGTTTAAATCACTTAATGACATTGACATTATATATATATATATATATATATATATATATATATATATATATATATATATATATATATATATATATATATATATATATATATATAAATTATAACTATAAACTATTATAGTACTTACAAATCCTTTTGTAAACTATTAATAAGTTATTATAACGTGTTACCATACTAGGCATGTAATTTAGTCTTGTAAATGTCAAAGCTGAATATTTAACATCATTACCCCCGTCTTCCTTCAGAAATTATTCTAATATGGTGATTTGCTGCACAAGTGTAACAAATATGGCTCCCGCGGCTCTTCAGCCCGGCCGCTAGAGGGAGCCGTCACCTGAGTATTGACTCTTCCCATTCTGGACTTCATTTCCCATAGGCCCTCATTCCTGGGACTGATTGCGCACACACCTGCACATCATCACACACACTCCATATAACACACACGCACACTTACATGCACCGCGAAGTCTTGATTTGCCTAGGTGATCATTTCCGAGCGTTTCTTTGTTGGACTGTTTCTCTGCTACCGATTGGACTGCCACTTCTTTGTGAACCACTGCCGCCTACCCTGACCTCTGCCTGTTTCCTGGACTCTGACTACTTGCCGCCTGTCTCGACCCCAGCCTGTCCTCGTTTACGATTCTGCTGTATCCCTGTCTGTACGGTACTGTTGTCTGTTAATAAATAAGCTGCACATGGATCCTCCTGCTGTCGACCCATCATTACAGAAGACTTCGCCATCAAAGCGATCCAGCAGCTCTCATGCAGATCTCTTCTGAACTCTCAGCCCAGGCTAACCAGCTCGCTGTACATCAACATCAACTAACCCACCTCACTTCCCTCACCGAGGAACTGGTAAAGACTTTGCAGAGCCTCCGCTATCCTCTCTCTGAGGCCACGCCGCCATCTCCGCCACAACCAGCATGGTGACCGCGCCTCCTCCAGTGAATCCGCGTCTCGCTTTGCCAGAGAAATTCGACGGCAATCCCGCCACATGTAAGGGCTTCTTGTTACAATGTTCCCTATTTGTTAACCAGCAACCTTCCATGTATTCAACAGAGATCAGTCGAATATCCTTTGTGTGTTCTCTGCTCACGGGCAAGGCTTTGGAGTGGGCGGTATGGAGAGAGGACAGCTCAGTGTTTCCCACCTTCTCAGCATTTCTCCGAAGCTTCAAAGAAGTGTTCGAACACCCGGAAGGAGGTAAAAGTGTGGGTGATCGACTACTGACCCTATCACAAGGGAGATCCACAGCCGCCGAGTTCGCACTACAGTTTCGCACCCTGGCCGCTCAGACTAATTGGGTGGAGGACACTCTGAAACTTCTCTTTAAGGGATTAAACCTGGAGCTGCAGGCGGAACTGGCATGTCGCGATGAGGGCAGGTCGCTGTCTTCCTTCATTGAACTGGCCATTCACATCGATAATCTCCTCCGCTCACGCCGTCCACTTCCTTCAGTAGCCAGCAACGTATCTACCTACGAACCCATGCAACTGGGCTACACTCCTCTGCAGCCGGAGGAGCGTGAGAGGAGAAGGAATATGCATCTGTGTCTCTACTGTGGACAGGCTGGTCACGTCAAACTGCACTGCCCCATCAGACCCGTCTCCAGTTCTAGATCGGTGAGTTCTGAATATCCTTCTAACTGTCTGAAAATACCCATCCAACTCACCTGCAATGGTCGTATGGTGTCCACGGTGGCACTCCTGGACTCGGGGCAGCGGAAATTTCATGTCTGACACCTTCATTCGCAAATACAGTATTCCACTAACTGATTATCATTCCCCACTAACAGTGGAGGCGCTAGGCAGCAAACCCATAGGAGGAGGAGAGTTTCACACATTACATCCGAGATCACTCTTCAGTCTGGTGCCCTCCACACGGAACAGATTCGGTTCTATGTCATCCATTCACCCAACAATCCCGTCATCCTGGGTCTACCATGGCTTCGTACACATAATCCCGTTATTTCCTGGAAGGAGGGACAAATTATCCAGTGGGGAGCAACCTGTAGACAACGCTGTCTGAGTGCAGTTCGCCCACTTCCTGTGCACACCATAACGGTCAACGAAACACCCCTCGACCACGAGTCAAGCATCCCCACAGAATACAGTGACTTACGTCTGGCTTTTAGTAAAATTAAATCCACTGAATTACCCCCACATCGCTCTAGCGACTGTGCTATCGAGCTGCTGCCTGGAACAACGCCACCTAAAGGGCGTATCTTCCCCTTGTCTCAACCTGAGGAGGAGGCCATGAAGGCCTATATCGAGGAAGAAGTGGCCAAAGGGTTCATCCAACCATCTACCTCTCCCGCTTCGTCCGGGTTCTTCTTCGTGAAGAAGAAGGATGGCAGTCTCCGTCCATGCATTGACTACCGTGGTCTCAATGACATCACTATTAAGTTCCGGTATCCACTACCACTAGTACCAGCAGCTCTGGAGCAACTCCGACAAGCCCAGTTCTACACCAAACTAGACTTGCGCTGTGCGTACAACCTCATCCGAATTCGAGCAGGAGACGAGTGGAAAACCGCATTCTCCACATCTTCAGGGCACTACGAGACCCTGGTCATGCCTTTCGGCCTGTCCAACAGTCCTTCAGTCTTCCAGTCATTCATCAATGATGTGTTCCGGGACATGCTCAACCAGTGGGTCATAGTTTATATTGACGACATCTTAATCTACTCAAACACCTTTCAAGAACATGTCCAACACGTCCGAGCAGTCCTACAACGCTTGATCCCATTCCTGGGTTACATCATCAGCCGCGACGGAGTCGCTATGGACGACAAAAAGGTTACGGCAGTGCTGGACTGGCCGCTTCCCCATACGCTAAAGGAGTTGCAGCGCTTCCTGGGGTTCGACAACTTCTATCGAAGGTTCATCAGGAACTTTAGTATGGTAGCAGGGCCACCGACATCCATGACTAAACGTAGAACCTCTCGTCTCACCTGGTTCCCCAAAGCTGAACAGGCATTTCAAGAATTAAAGGAACGTTTCACATCAGCCCCAATTCTCCGGCATCCGAACCCTGAACTCCCGTTCCTTGTGGAGGTGGACACTTCCAGCACAGGCATTGGCGCAGTTCTCTCCCAACGACAGGGTGAACCAGCCAAAACGTTCCCTTGTGCCTTCTACTCCCGGAAACTAACAGCGGCAGAACGTAACTACGACGTGGGCAACCGTGAACTACTCGCCATGAAGGCGGCGCTAGAAGAGTGGCGACACTGGCTCGAGGGAGCAAAGCATCCATTCACAATACTCACCGATCACAAGAACCTTGAGTACCTAAGGTCAGCCAAACGCCTAAATCCACGACAGGCTAGATGGGCACTGTTTTTCACACGCTTTGACTTCAACGTCACCTACAGGCCCGGGTCTAAGAATATCAAGGCGGATGCCCTATCACGTCAAACCGATGAGATCGAACGCCCCGGTAATCCTGAGAACATCCTACCCGAAACTTTGCTGCTTGCTCCCGTACAGTGGGATATCATAACCGAAATTTCTCAGACCAATGATCAAATCGAGATACCAGCTACATGTCCTCCAAACCGCACCTCGTACCAGCGCACCTCTGAGACAAGGTAATGCATCAAGTTCACGATTTCCCCAGTTCCGGACACCCAGGTATCACAGCCACTCTCCATCTCCTCCAAAATCGATTCTGGTGGGAGACTATGCTCACTGACGTCACTGCTTTCATCACTCGCTGCACCACATGCCAGACCACCAAAACATTGCATCAAGCACCGGCTGGTCTTCTTCAACCACTACCCATTCCGCAACGTCCCTGGTCCCACATAGCTATAGACTTTGTCACTGATCTGCCCGAATCTCAAGGAAACACCACCATAGTAACAATCATAGATCGATTCTCCAAGGCCTGCCGATTACTGCCATTACCCAAACTGCCTACCGCCCTTGAGACTGCTGAACTCCTGTGCAATGCGGTTTTCCGCTTCTATGGTTTACCGAAGACATAGTTTCCAACCGAGGACCACAGTTTACATCAAGATTCTGGGCTGCTTTCTTCAAACAACTCAACATTAATGTTAGTCTCACTTCTGGGTACCATCCCGAATCCAATGGACAGACAGAACGCATGAACCAGGAGCTCACACGATTTCTTCGTTCTTACTGCAATCAGAATCAAGCGGATTGGAGCCGGTATCTCATGTGGGCTGAGTACGCCCAGAACTCCTTCGAAGCCCGCCACTGGCATCACCCCTTCCAATGTGTCTTGGGCTTTCAACCCCTCTTCCCTGGTCAGACCAACCTTCAGAGCTGCCCTCAGTCACTGAGTGGAAGCGTCGCAGCGAGGAGACCTGGGAAGCAGCTCACCATCATCTCCAACAGGCAGTAAGACGGCTGGAGGGTCAAGCCAATCGTCACCGGCGACCCAGTACACAGTGGGTCAGTGGGTATGGCTCTCCACACGAGATCTACGCCTAAAGCTCCCCTGTCGCAAACTCAGCCCCAGGTATGTAGGGCCTTTCCAAATTTTAAAACAAATTACACCCGTTTCATTTCGACTTGAGTTACCTGCTAATTATCGCATTTCTCCCACTTTCCATGTGTCGCTGCTGAAACCCTCTGGGGGTCCGAGAGAGGAGCCCGTGGGAGCCGAGACCCACAACCCCCCACCCTTGGTCATTGAAGGCGAGGAGGCATATCGGGTCCGAGCGCTACTCGATTCCAGGCGCCGGGGTGGAAGGCTGCAGTATCTGGTGGATTGGGAGGGGTTCGGCCCGGAGGAACGGTCCTGGGTCAATAGGGTAGATAGCCTAGATCCATCTCTCTTGGAAGAGTTCCATAGGACACATCCGGAGCGTCCGGCCCCTCGTCCACGCGGTAGACCCCGGCGCCCAGTTCCTCGCGTCTGGAGCCGCTCACAGGGGGCTCTGTAACAAATATGGCTCGCGGCTCTTCAGCCCGGCCGCCAGAGGGAGCCGTCACCTGAGTATTGACTCTTCCCATTCTGGACTTCATTTCCCATAGGCCCTCATTCCTGGGACTGATTGCACACACACCTGCATCATCACACACACTCCATATAACACACACGCACACTTACATGCACCGCGAAGTCTTGATTTGCCTAGGTGATCATTTCCAGCGTTTCTATGTTGGACTGTTTCTCTGCTACCGATTGGACTGCCACTTCTTTGTGAACCACTGCCGCCTACCCTGACCTCTGCCTGTTTCCTGGACTCTGACTACTTGCCGCCTGTCTCGACCCCAGCCTGTCCTCGTTTACGATTCTGCTGTATCCCTGTCTGTACGGTACTGTTGTCTGTTAATAAATAAGCTGCACATGGATCCTCCTGCTGTCGACCCATCATTACAACAAGAAACATTTCTTATTATTTTCAATGTTGAAACTGCTCACTATTTCATTTAAAACAGTCATATTTTTCAGGATTATTTGATATAATAATATATATATATATATAATCACACATTCAAGTATGTTATAGTACGTTCAAAAGAACAGCATTAATTTGAAATAGAAATCTTTTTTTACAGTATATAACATCTAAATGTCTCGCTTAAATTGATCAACATCTAAATAATCAATTTAATGCATCTCTGTTGAATAAAGCATTATTTAAAGAAAAGAATTGTACCCCAAATGTTTTACTCAGCCGTGTACTACAGCACAGTTATTCAACCATGTGTCCTCTATGTAGCAGGTTTATCAGTGCACATTTTCTATGCAGTATGAGAAACCAAACACTAGCTTTGAGATATTTCGAGAAGCATCAGTGTGTGTGAAAACTGAGTCCGAACACAATTTAGATGTAATATTTCAATGCTATTGTGGGCTGTCTGTTTTGTTTGGTCATGACAATAGTTGCTCTGAAAGACAATGTTCGAAGAGAGAAAAGCAAGTTTGCTAAAGTTAGACATGTTTATAACTAGCTGTAAAAACATTTTCGGTTTAATGTCAGACATTTTAAGATGTTAGCACCACAGTAAGAAGGCAAGAATGCACTTGTGCAAACAGTACAGTCTTAAGAAAAACCGGTTTAATGAGGTTCAATATAACCCCAGGCAAGGGCGCCGTAAAGGGGTGGAAGGTTAGGACGATTCTAAGGGCCCAGGTTGATTTAGGGCCCAGAAGAGCAGACCCCCTTTTTCTTTTATTTCTTTTCTATTTTTTATACATACATTAAATGTGCTAGGGCCCCTCATGCCCTAAATGTGTATTTTGTCCATTTTGACCATAGATTTTATATTTAAAAAATGAATTTCAAAATGTCAGTCACAACCCCCCTCCCCTCTCACAATGGTTCATTCCACCTGCGCGGTCCGAGCTAGATCGCTAGCGTCTCTTGGTTATTGCATTTGCTATGATGAAGCGCAGACAGTGATACACGCAGGCATGTCACATCAAAAGTCGGGTCATCAAAAACGGAAAGAAAAGAAGGAAAGAGAAGACAGAGAACGCCGAAGTCGACAGTATGTCACACAGTTTTTCAAAAAGAAAGGTAGCTTGCCCTATTCCTGTAACGTTATTCCAAAACTTTCAGAGTTACTTATTTTTGTTGCTACATATGACCTGCTTTTATCTAGCTAGCTTAGTAAAATAATTACTGAATTATGATTTACATCCAACATTACATATCTGCTTTGCTGTCTTCGGGTTATCATGTCTCGTAGACACAGATTCAGTGGCTGCTGCTCTCCTCCCCACGTACCACATCCCCCAGACGAACAAGGTGAGCCTGAGCGCGAAACTTCACAAAGAATGAAGCCTCTAAACACGTCTTATCTTATACCTTATACAGATTAATTAAATTAAAACAATGAATTAAAACAATATATGAAGCACCTGACAGAACCCTTTAAGGTTCTATATAACCTTTTCTTCTAAAGTTGATGATGCACGGGGCAACTTTAAGCAATGTTGCAGAGCAATGTTGCTGTCAATGGGCAACCAGGTGAGACCTAAAGTGAAAGGGAAATTCTCAATGGGAAAGTGCCCAAGCAACATTTCTCTGCAAAAAAGTTGCCCCGTGCATCATCACCTCAAGATTGTACTTGCAAAGAGTATGTTTCTGACCTAACATCAGTGTAAAATCTATCTTGCATGAGCGTAAGCACTTACATTAGGGATGATGGGGGGCGTCAATGTCCCCTTCCTCAATCCGTCCCAGTTAAACCCTTCAAACCATCTGCAGACACGTTCATTATATGAGATTATTCATAAAACTGTATCAGCTCATTCTTCAAGTTCATGTTTTAAAGCCAATGTCAAACTCACTTGTGCTTCTGGATGTCTTTAACACCGTTTTTCAAGTTTCCTAGTCTTTCAGAAGGTGTGTCTCTGAGAAGGAAAAAAAAAACCTGCATTGGAAAACATTGCTGATTGACAGCTAATGTGTTTTTAATGTGCGGTGGATACGTACCTGCATAGCTTTTTAATTAGATTGGCAGCATTTTTGGTAATTTTTTTGGGGAATTCTATCATGTCAATGCCTCTTAGAATGATGTTGTATGTTTTCATTGGATCTGGTCCTGAAAAAGGAGGACTGGAAAAAAGAGGAAATTAAGAGATTTAAAGAAAACATTACTTTTGCATGTGTAGTATACATTTTAAAAATCGTAGTACTTCAAAGGTTTAAATGAACAAGTATTTCAAACACATGGACTCTGTATCTCACCTGCCGGTCAGTAGCTCGTACATAAGGATGCCGAGGGACCAGTAATCTGCGGAGATGTCATGTCCTTTATTCAAGATAATCTCTGGGGCCACATACTCTGGAGTTCCACAGAATGTCCATGTCTTCTTCCCAAAGCCGATCTTCTTAGCGAAGCCAAAATCCACCTTTAAAAGATTTACACAAGATTTTAGGTTTAATGCTTGAATCTTCTTTAACAGAATCAAAGTCTTAACTCTTTAAAGGGATACTTTAAAAGAAAGTCAGTAGACTTTATTCATCCTGTCCCTGGCCTTAAAAGTCTCTTAAGGTAACTTTGAGTGTGTGCCATTGACATTTTTTTTTTTATTACTATGCTTCTGATCATGTCATATCTTTTATTTGAACATGGAGTAATTTGTGTTTAAAATGAAAATTGATAAACGGCTCTCAAAAAAAATTTGTCCTAATTTTAAACAGTGTATCTGTTGTCAGCAAACTTGTTTTTCTGAAATGTTGCTTGAAAAATGCAAGTTGTGCTCACTGCAGAGCCAAAATACTCCCAGACGTAATTTTCTCCAGTTACTTATAGAATGGTGCAAACCCGATTCCAAAAAAGTTTGGACACTGTACAAACTGTGAATAAAAAAGGAATGCAATAATTTACAAATCTCATAAACTTATATTTTATTCACAATAGAATATAAATAACATCAACTATTGAAAGTGAGACATTTTGATATGTCATGCCAAATATTGGCTCATTTTGGATTTCATGAGAGATGCACATTCCAAAAAAGTTGGTACAGGTAGCAGTAAGAGGCCGGAAAAGTTAAATGTACATATAAGGAACAGCTGGATGACCAATTTGCAACTTATTAGCTCAATTGGCAACATGATTGGGTATAAAAAGAGCCTGTCAGAGTGGAAGTGTCTTTCAGAGGTCAAGATGGGCAGACGATCACCAATTCCCTCAATGCTTTGGCGAAATATAGTGGAGCAATATCAGAAAGGAGTTTCTCAGAGAAAAATTGCAAGAGTTTGAAGTTATCATCATCTACAGTGCATAATATCATCCAAAGATTTAGAGAATCTGGAACAATCTCTGTGCGTAAGGGTCAAGGCAGGAAAACCACACTGGATGCCCGTAATCTTCGGGCCCTTAGACTTAAAATGGACTGTGGCAAAGTGGAAATTTGTTCCTTGGTTAGACGAATCAAAATTTGAATGTTCATAATGCTCTTTTTGGAAAACTGGGACGCCATGTCATCCGGACTAAAGAGGACAAGATCTCTGATGGTGTGGGTTTGCATGAGTGTGCGTGGCATGGGCAGCTTACACATCAATGCTGAAAGGTATATCAAAGTTCTAGAATAGCATATGCTCCCATCCAGACGTCGTCTCTTTCAGGGAAGACCTTGCATTTTCCAACATGACAATGCCCGACCACATACTGCATCAATTACAACATCATGGCTGCGTAGAAGAAGGATCCGGTAACTCAAATGGCCTGCAGTCCAGATCTTTCACCCATAGAAAACATTCACTGCATCATAAAGAGGAAGATGCGACAAAGAAGACCTAAGACAGTTCAGCAACTAGAAGCCTGTATTAGACAAGAATGGGACAACATTCCTATTCCTAAACTTGAGCAACTTGTCTCCCCAGTCCCCAGATGTTTGCAGACTGTTATGAAAAGAAGAGGGGATGCCACACAGTGGTAAACATGGCCTTCTCCCAACTTTTTTGAGATGTGTTGATTACATGAAATTTAAAATCAACTTTTTTTCCCTTAAAATGATACATTTTCTCATGTATGTTGTATTCTGAATAAAATTTTGAAATTTGAAACTTCCACATCATTGCATTCTGTTTTTATTCACAATTTGTAGTGTCACAATTTTTTGGAATCGGTTTGTAAATTCATAAGTAAAAAACCCCAAAAAACATTTAAATAACAAATCAGCTCCATAGTGAATTCCAAGTGATCAAGAGCTTAGTGCATTTCAATTAAACCTTATGCATGAGTTCCGCCAGTAGTGTGCACCACAAGATTGAGGGAAGTTAGCGAGTGAAGGGCATACAAATTTGTAGTGGAACGCAGCCCTTGGGCCCTATCGTTCACTAGAGCAATGCGACGCCAGCCGTGACGCAAGTGCTTTTTTGATAGTTTCAGCCTAACACATTTATCATTTTCACATCAGCATCACGTTGATTAAATAGCAAATGCTCTTGCGCCCATCTGGCCATGGCGCATTATTGGGGCATTGCTATTTTAAGAGCAACTGAAACCGACTGTGCCATTGATCACCAAAAAACGGGTCTCAAGTCAGTAGCGCAGTATTTTAATGTGTTATTTAAAGAGTGCGTTAGTAATATGTGCCTATAGGCGGGTGCACAACACACATACACTCTGCTTATTACACACACAGGGAAGTGCAGCAGCGCACAAACATTTTTAAATATTAAAAAGCAGTCTCTCAAAAAATTTGCTTTTTTATTTTTAAATACCAATTGGTTTGATACTTTGTCAACTAATAAAATTACATTTAAAACACTCTTAAGTGTAGCTTCAGTTTCCAAAATATTTTTTGAAGTACTGTACATTAAAGAAGCACAATGTTCTAGATGACTTCATGTTATTATCATCTTTTCATCCTCATGAAACTGCTAGAAGCTGAGTACTGGGTGTCTTATATTCACCAGTTTGGCGTAGCCTCTGTGGTCTAGTATCAGGTTCTCTGGTTTGAGGTCTCTGTATATGATGCCTTTGGAATGCAGGTAAGCGAATGCCTCCACCACACAAGCTGTGTAAAACCGTGTGGTTGAATCATCAAAGTTTCCTCTGTGATTAGGAAAGAAACAGGAGTGTTCTGTTATTGAAATCCAGATAGCAACCATACAAGAAAACAAAAAGTGAATAGATAAGTGTCACCTGTCTCGGAGGATAGTCCACAGTTCTCCACCTAAACACGCCTCCATGAGCATATAGAGGTATTTACTGTCCTTAAATGTCCTATAGAGTCTAAGAAAACAATAGGAACACAGTCAGAATGCGATTCTACAAATCCAACGGTTGAAACACATCAACATGCTGTCACATGTCTGATGTCAAACTACCAACATTACATTTGATATAGTCAGGGTTATTATCATTACTTTTATTACATACGACTTTATTTCTTGAAGATTTCTCAGAAAGAACCACCTACAGGAGCAGATGTTAGTGTCCTTCTATTGCTGTTCCATTGAGAGTGTACTAACTTACTGTATCTGGTATGCCAGCAGCCCAGCGGCAGATCAGAAAGCTGTCCAGGGGGTAATCAATTCAACACAAAAAATCATTGGCCGCCCTCTGCCTTCCCTAAAGGAACTTTACACTGTACGCTGCCTTAGCAGCAAGAGCAGAAAACATTTTAAAGGATCCGTTCAATCCTGGACATCGTTTGTTTGAATTGCTGCCGGTAAATGTTTTCGATCCATTAAATCACAGACCAATAGACTCAAGAACACTTTTTACCCCAGCGCCATAAGGGAGCTGAACACTGCCAGCACAAACGCACACCCACACAAACCAAGGAATGCACTAATCGAATGGGGCATCTTATATGTCAATCCACAGGTTAACAACACCTTTTGAAGATCTCAGGGTGTCTATTTAGTATACGTTTACACTCTACTATATTCTGTTCTGTTTACATTCTGTTCAGTTACCTCTCTTTTATTGTGTGCAATATTAGACTATTCGCCTGGCTTTACTGGTTTTGTGTGTATTGTGTTGTATTGTTTATAGCATATAGATGTTTTAGCTGCACTAAGTATATGTGACTGCACAGGAAGGATTGCTCTACCTGTATAGTAATGACAAAGAATATTGAATCTAAAACATATATACTATAGTAAATCAATGATGCTTAAATAACACAGCATATAAACCACTTTAGTCATTAAAAACTGCCGTTTAATGTAGTAGGTGACTGGCCACTGGAGGTACCTGACTATAAAATCTGAATGCGCTTCCTGCATAATTAGTTTCTCTGATCGGATGTGCTCCTGCTGTCTCGTGTCCACGATGTGGCGCTTCTTTAGGATCTTCATTGCAAATGTCTTCACCTCATCACTCTTGAGCTGCACCTAAGAATAAAGGAGATGGTTAAAGGTGAGATGGTTTATTGTCATATAAAAATCTGAATGAATGACTATGTAACTATCATAATAAAATGGATAATATAATCTAAAATAATTTGGTGAAAAAATGCACTTTAACATAATAAAAATAAATATTGCATTTAAAACATGATGTTCTGTTACCAGTTCAACACGTCCAAATCCACCCACTCCAAGAGTGTCGATGATGTTGAAGTCAGACAGGTTTAGGTTGGAGAAGAAGGCGTTCTCCACCTCATATCTGCATTTCAAAATCAGAAAAAGGAGCAGAGGAGAAGAAAACATGTTCAGTTATTCCCTCTGTCAGTCTAGTGGGACAACCTGCAGATCAAAACTCAAAGCTCATGTCATTTTCATCTTCATATTATCACCCTTTGTCTGGAAACAGCTTTATAAGATGCAATCTGGGATGCTTTTTAAACAGTATTGAACAGTACTAAATAGAACAGAATAAAGTTCGATAAAGTTGCCGTGCATGAAATACATTTTATTTTGAATACATCCAACCTGGTTTTAACTGTTAAGCGATCAAAGAGTTTGTATCAGTTCACTTTCATAAAAATGTTTGTTCACCACTGATATTTGCAATCTGATTCATTAGATGTCCGAATGGCATACGGACACTGTAACATCGCAAATAAAATGTTGTCTTGTGAACTGTGATACAGTCAAATAGTGCTTATGATGCAGAACTGACCAATCAAATCCCTTTGCTATTTGGCTTGGCAAAAACTGCTTTCCAGTGTCACAGAGAGGTTATGATTTTCCATGCACACTGCCAGGGGTCCTAAAAACCAGCATGCGCACACAAAGTGTGCTTCACTTATTCATTCCCTTTCACATGATCAGTTATTAGGCTGGCAGGGTCAGTGACGTGCATACAGGCTGCAGAATGCTGGCATAGAGCAATGCACAAACAAGAGTAACACCTTGCAAGAGCGCAGTTTGGGAAAGAGGCATGGATACAAGCCAAAACTCCTTGCTGAAACTCATTCCTCAGCTGAAAGCTAGGGATGTTAAATGTCTCACACCACTTTTTAAAGAGAATAGCAGGAGTATAGACATGTCATGTAAAAAGTATTTTTATTATTATTTTTAATTATTTTATTAACTTGATTATTAATAAAACAAAGATTTTAATAAATCTGACCTACATAATTTTGTCTAAGTCAGCCCTCAATCAATTTGATTTTGATTTCATATTCTACCAAAATCTGGACGTTTATGGAAAAAGCTTCCAGTCTTTGTGCTCATGCACACTGATAAAAATGCTGGAAGCTGGCAACTTTGTCATGGATTTCACATTTCTGCTTGAAATTTTACTAATATTGTATTCCCCAGGAATCAGCAAAAAAATATTTTAAAATGTCTTTAAACAATATTTATTAAAAAATAAACCTTGGAGGCACTGCTGATTAAGCACGTATGATGCTGCTCCTGGCTCATGGGTCCTTGAATTCGTTACAGGTCAACTACAGAGTGGATTGTTGATTGACCACAAGGTGGCAATATGGAGCTTTATGGACACTGTATATTTGCAATGGTGTGATTTCGAGTGTGGAATGCATTACTTAAAATGTAGGATAGGATAAGTACAAATTATTTGTTTTATAATTAATTATAATAATGTTCCTGTGTGTGATCATGTATGCATGTGTATATACACACACACAGGTTTGGTTTGCTATCTAAGTGAGGACATTCCATAAGCGTAATGGTTTTTATACTGTATAAACTGTATTATATTCTGTCCCCCTACACTACCCCACCCATAAACCTACCCATCACAGGAAACATTCTGCATTTTCACATTTTAAAAAAACATTGTTTAGTATGTTTTTAAAGCTATTTTAAATATGAGGACATGTGAAAATGTTCACTTCGTAATACCAGTGTGATACCCATGTCATTATAAAAATTTGTGTGCTCATAAATCACAAAAACAAAAGCACACATACATATATACATATTCTTTAAAATTAGCATTTTTGTCAGGCTCCAAAAGTACTGGTACTTCTGAATGGACTGAGGCTGGGATTTAGTGTGTTTGAAGTATTTGATGAATGTATACTATGTGCAGAGAGCATGCACTCAGTATGTCATTTTTGACCCAAGTGGCTTTTAGAGCTTTTTCATTTGAAGTCTTCATATACAGTGGGGAGAACAAGTATTTGATACACTGCCGATTTTGCAGGTTTTCCTACTTACAAAGCATGTGGAGGTCTGTAATTTGTAACTTAATTTTGTAACTTCAACTGTGAGACAGAATCTAAAACAAAAATCCAGAAAATTACATTGTATGATTTTTAAATAATTAATTTGCATTTTACCTCTCCTTGAACTGTCACCTTATCGTGGTGGAGAGGTTTGAGTATCCGAATGATCCTGGGAGCTATGTTGTCTGGGGCTATATGCCCCTGGTAGGGTCTCCCAAGGCAAACAGGTCCTTGGTGACGGGCCAGACTAAGAACAGTTCACAAAAAACCCCTTATGAGCAAAATTATACAGAGGACCGAGACGTCGCCCGGCATGGCGCAGCCGGGGCCCCACCCTGGAGCCAGGCCTGGGGTTGGGGCTCGTATGCGAGCACCTGGTGGCCGAGCCTCCCCCCATGGGGCTCGGCCGGGCTTAGCCCATAGAAATGACGTGGGGCCGCCCTCCTGTGGGCTCACCACCTGCAGGAGGGAGCGTAAGGGGCCGGTGCATAGTGGATCGGGCGACAGTCGAAGGCGAGGCCCCCGACGACCCGATCTCTGGACACGGAATCTGGCTTTAGGGACGTGGAATGTCACGGGAAGGAGCCGGAGCTTGTGCGGGAGGTCGAGAGGTACCGACTAGAGATAGTCGGGCTCACCTCCACGCACAGCTTGGGCTCTGGAACCACACTTCTTGAGAGAGGCTGGACTCTCTACCACTCTGGAGTTGCCCATGGTGAGAGGCGGAGAGCTGGAGTGGGTTTGCTTATAGCCCCCCAGCTCAGCTGCCATGTGTTGGCGTTCACCCCGGTGAACGAGAGGGTCGCTTCCCTGCGCCTTCGAGTCAGGGATAGGTCTCTCACTGTCGTGTGTGCCTACGGGCCAAACGGCAGTGCGGAGTACCCGGCCCTCTTGGGGTCTCTGGGAGGGTGCTGGAAAGTGCTCCGACTGGAGACTCCATCGTTCTACTGGGGACTTCAACGCCCACGTGGGCAGTGACAGTGACACCTGGAGGCGTGATTGGGAGGAACGGACCCCTGATCTGAACCCAGTGGTGTTCTGTTATTGGATTTCTGTGCTAGCCACGGTTTGTCCATAACGAACACCATGTTCAAGCATAAGGGTGTCCATCAGTGCACGTGGCACCAGGACACCCTAGACCGGAGGTCGATGATCGACTTTGTGGTGTGTCATCAGACCTTCGCCATATGTCTTGGACACTCGGGTGAAGAGAGGGGCGGAGCTGTCAACTGATCACCACCTGGTGGTGAGTTGGATCCGATGGGGAGGCTGGACAGACTCGGCAGACCCAAACGTACTGTGAGGGTCTGCTGGGAACGTTTGGCCGAGCCCCCTGTCAGAGAGATCTTCAACTCCCACCTCCGGCAGAACTTCGACCGGATCCCGAGGGAGTCTGGAGATATTGAGTCCGAGTGGACCATGTTCTCCACCTCCATTGTCGATGCGGCTGTTCGAGCTGTGGCCGTAAGGTCTCCGGTGCCTGTCGAGGCGGCAATCCCCGAACCCGGTGGTGGACACCGGAAGTAAGGGATGCCGTCAAGCTGAAGAAGGAGTATCGGGCCTGGCTGGCTTGTGGGACTCCTGAGGCAGCTGACGGGTACCGGCAGGCCAAGCGGGCTGCGGCCCGGGTAGTCGTGGAGGCAAAAAATCGGGCCTGGGAGGAGTTTGGTGAGGCCATGGAGAAAGACTATCGGTTGGCCTCGAAGAGATTCTGGCAAACCGTTCGACGCCTCAGGAGGGGGAAGCAGTGCCCTACCAACACTGTTTACAGTCGAGATGGGCACCTGTTGACCTCAACTGGGGATATCATCGGGCGGTGGAAGGAATACTTTGAGGATCTCCTCAATCCCACCGACATGTCTTCCATTGAGGAAGCAGTGGCTGGGGACTCGGAAGTGGACTCGCCCATCACCCGGGCTGAAGTCATCGAGGTGGTTAAAAAGCTCCTCGGTGGCAAGGCACCGGGGTGGATGAGATCCGCCCTGAGTACCTCAAGTCTCTGGATGTTGTGGGGCTGTCTTGGCTGACACGCCTCTGCAACATCGCATGGCGGTTGGGGACAGTACCTCTGGACTGGCAGACCGGGTGGTGGTCCTCTTTTCAAGAAGGGGACCGGAGAGTGTGTTCCAACTATAGGGGGATCACACTTCTCAGCCTCCCCGGGAAAGTCTATGCCAGGGTACTGGAGAGGAGAATTCGGCCGATAGTGGAACCTCGGATTCAGGAGGAACAGTGTGGTTTTCGACCCGGTCGTGGAACACTGGACCAGCTCTATACCCTTTTCAGGGTGCTGGAGGGTTCATGGGAGTTTGCCCAACCAGTCCACATGTGTTTTGTGGATTTGGAGAAGGCATTCGACCGTGTTCCTCGTGGCATCCTGTGGAGGGTGCTCTGGGAGTATGGGGTTGGCGGCCCCCTGCTCAGGGCTGTTCGTTCCCTGTATGACCGGAGCAAGAGCTTGGTTCGCATTGCCGGCAGTAAGTCAGACCTGTTCCCGGTGCATGTTGGACTCCGGCAGGGCTGCCCTTTGTCACCGGTTCTGTTCATAATTTTTATGGACAGAATTTCTAGACGCAGCCAAGGGCCGGAGAGTGTCCGGTTTGGGGACCACACGATTTCGTCGCTGCTTTTTTGCGGATGATGTTGTCGTGTTGGCCTCCTCAAACCAGGACCTTCAGCGTGCACTGGGGCGGTTTGCAGCCGAGTGTGAAGCGGCTGGGATGAGAATCAGCACCTCCAAGTCCGAGGCCATGGTTCTCAGTCGGAAAAGGGTGGATTGCCCACTTCAGGTTGGTGGAGAGTTCCTGCCCCAAGTGGAGGAGTTCAGGTATCTTGGGGTCTTGTTCACGAGTGAGGAAGGATGGAACGAGATCGACAGGCGGATCGGTGCAGCTTCTGCAGTAATGCAGTCGATGTACCGGTCTGTCGTGGTAAAGAAGGAGCTGAGCTGTAAGGCAAAGCTCTCGATTTACCGGTCGATTTACGTTCCTACTCTCACCTATGGTCATGAGCTGTGGGTCATGACCGAAAGGACAAGATCCCGGATACAGGCGGCGAAATGAGCTTTCTCCGTAGGGTGGCTGGGCGCTCCCTTAGAGATAGGGTGAGAAGCTCGGTCACTCGGGAGGAGCTCAGAGTAGAGCCGTTGCTCCTCCACATCGAGAGGAGCCAGCTGAGGTGGCTAGGGCATCTATTTCGGATGCCTCCTGGACGCCTTCCCAGGGAGGTGTTCCAGGCACGTCCCACCGGGAGGAGGCCCCGGGGAAGACCTAGAACACGCTGGAGGGATTATGTCTCCCGGCTGGTCTGGGAACGCCTCGGGGTTCCCCGGAAGAGCTAGAGGAAGTGGCTAGGAGAGGAAGTCTGGGCGTCTCTGCTTAGACTGTTGCCCCCGCAACCCGGCCCCGGATAAGCGGAAGATAATGAATGAATGAATGAATTTGCATTTTATTGCATGACAATTATTTGATCACTTACCAACCAGAAAGAATTCTGGCTCTCACAGACCTGTTAGTTTTTCTTTAAGAAGCCCTCCTGTTCTCCACTCATTACCTGTATTAACTGCACCTGTTTGAACTCGTTACCTTTATAAAAACGACAGTACCTGGTCAATGACCTGAAGAGAGCTGGGACTACAGTCTCAAAGAAAACCATTAGTAACACGACGCCATCATGGATTAAAATCCTTCAGCACACGCAAGGTCCCCCTACTCAAACCAGCACATGTCCAGGCATGTCTGAAGTTTGCCAATGACAATCTGGATGATCCAAAGGAGGAATGGGAGAAGGTCATGTGGTCTGATGATACAAAAATAGAGCTTTTTGGTCTAAACTCCACTCGCCGTGTTTAGAGAAAGAAGGATGAGTACAACCCCATCCCAACCGTGAAGCATGGAGGTGGAAACATCATTCTTTGGGGATGCTTTTCTGCAAAGGGGACAAGAAGACTGCGCCATATTGAGGGGAGGATTGATGGGGCCATGTGTCACGAGATCTTGGTCAACAACCTCCTTCTCTCAGTAAGAGCATTGAAGATGGGTCGTGGCTGGGTCTTCCAGCATGACAACGACCCGAAACACACAGCCAGGCCAACTAAGGAGTGGCTCCTTAAGAAGCATCTCAAGGTCCTGGAGTGGCCTAGCTAGTCTCCCGACCTGAACTAAATAGAAAATCTTTGGAGGGAGCTGAAAGTCAGTATTGCCCAGCGACAGCCCCGAAACCTGAAGGATCTGGAGAAGGTCTGTATGGAGGAATGGGCTAAAATCCCTGCTGCAGTTTGTGCAAACCTGATCAAGAAATACAGGAAACGTATGATCTCTGTAATTGCAAACAAAGGTTATGTACCAAATATTAAGTTCTGTTAAATATTAAGTTGGTGGCCAGTCGTCACTGATTTTCCATTCTATCAGTGAAAGCAGAGATGTAAAGGTTGAATTAACAGAGCAATAGCACAGCTGTAAATAAAATATTGCAGTTCACACAGCATAATGGGCTACATAGAGTTCAAAAGAGGACAAATTGTTGGTGCGCATCTGGCTGCCTCATCTGTGACCAGAACTTTGTGGTGTATCGAGAGCTATGGTATCCAGGATAATGTTTGCATAACACAATATAAGACATGAACAAACCACATCCAACAGAGTGGGTATTGAATCCTAACTGTGGATTCAAGAGGAAGCTGTCTGAAAGGGATGTCCAGGTACTAACCTGGATTGTATCCAAAAAACAGCTGCCCAACTCACTGCAGAAATAATGTGCACCTTGACTCTCTCGTTCCCACCAAAACTGTTAGTCGGGGTGCTATAGCCAAACCTTTGGTCACTCATGCCAACTCCAAATTATTGGTTTCATTGGTGCCAACAGTGCAAATCTTGGGCTGTGGACAGTGTGAAACATGTACTGTTTTCTGATGACTGTCTTTCCCACATCCGTGGGAGTTATGGTGTGGAGAAGCCCCACAGAGGCTTAACACCCAGACTGTTGCTGCCCAGATGCACTCAGGTGGATCAGTGATGGTTTGGGCTGCAACTTAGGCCGCATTTACACTGCAGTTCTTGATGCACAATTCCGATTTGGTGACTACATCTGCTTTTTTGACGCTCTTACATCATCTTTTAAAAGCAACCCGTATCCAACATTTGCATTTACACTATACACTGGCGAAACAGCCCAAGACGCTCTGATCCGGAAACGGTAGTAAAATGGTGCAATATGCAATAGACGCAATGGATGCAGGCGAAATGATTATTCAATGTTTTGCTTCCCACTCTTTAAAGGTCAGCAAAACATTGCTCTTGTAAGGACGGAGAAAAAAAAGAGGAGAGCCCTTGATCGCAGTTAGTGTCCACCTGAGTTGACGTCATTCGCATCTGTCCCTTTTTCAATTACGCATGACTCGCATTTACTGGGGAATATACGATTTGACCGCTTACATGGCAAACAACTTACAATGCACGTATCCGAATCATATCGGATTTATTACCACATATGAGTGAGGCCTGAATCCAAATATCGGAATTCATGCGTTTTTTTTTCCTGCTTACACGTTCACATGTCATATCCGATCTGTGCCACATGAGAGGGAAACATCAGAATTGGGTCACTTGAACCATGCAGTTTAAATGGGGCCATATTGTCATTCTCTACAGTGCTTGATGGGTGTCACTGCAGGACTACCAAACCATTCTGGAGGACCACGTGCACCTAATCAACCTTCAAACATTATACCCTGAAGGAGGTGTTGTGTATTAGCATGATAATACACCAATACACAGCAAGACTTTTGACAGAATTGATGAAGTTGAACATCTCCCATGACCTGAACAGTCACCGGATCTAAATATTTTGAGCCACTTTGGGGTATTTTGGAGAAGTTAAAAAAACGTTTTCTTCCACGTGCATCACAGTGCCTGTTTTGGAAGAGGAATGGCTCAAAATCACTCTGGCCACTGTGCAATGGCTGTCCAAATGGGTCAAACATAACTTTAGCTCAAGCAACGGTACCTATTTAGCTGAACAGTGGTGGTCTGGGAATGTCTTGCTTGATTGTTAACAGTCATCATTTTTGCAATTCCGTTTAGTGCCACTAGTGACGCAGAAATGACACATTTGTGTATACGAGAGTGGAGCGCTCTCGTCTCATTAGAGTGTTCTCTATCTGTCTGTGTGGCAGCTGGAGATGTATTTACAGGTTTGTGGTTTAGATCATTGGGGACACAGTGCAGGAGGTGACAGCTGTAGGTGTGTCTTAAGCTTTTATCTATGACAGTCACACAGACTACAGGCACCTCTTCGTATTCATCAGCGATCATTTACATTGCAGATGAGCAGATAAGAGGAAGAAAAGTTTCTATTTCGGTTTAGATTTGACACTGAAGGGATTTTTGAAGTGGGAAATGAGTTTCTGATCTATCCCAGAATCCCTCTTTCTCTCTCTGTCTGATATCTCTCTGTGAAATGTGATACGGTTTTACATTTCTCTGAGCGGATTATTTTCTCATCGCCACACAATGATTGCATCACTTTCTCATCATGTTTCTCCTGATTATGAACAGTTGCTGGTTCTTTTATAACATGTCTTCTGCATGTAGCCTTAAATACTTTACAGTTCAAGAGTTACAGTAAATATCCTTGAGCTGCCCTTTGACAATTGCATTGTAATGGCTGCCATACTTCTAGACTATATTTTACTATCACCCACTTAAAGATGTGACCGTCTGACTAACATGTGATGTGACCTACCACATTTCACAGTTCAATGTTATTAGAAATCAATGCAGATCTTTTGAACTTCCTATATGTCAAAAAAAAAAAAGAAGGAAGGAAGGAATTTTACTTTTGTGTACAAACCTATTTCCAGACAATTTTGTAAAATGCAATAAAATCAATAATCTATGATTTGTTAATTCTCTTGAATCTTTTTTGTATATATAAATAAAAGACCAATCTGGACTGCAGGAGTAGTGTGTCAATGAAACCATTACAGCATATACAGAATGTTGCCTGGCATTGTCTTGCTTCCCAGGAAAGATGTAATCTTGATGGCAGTATAAGTCTCTGTATAGCCCCAATATACGCCTCCACGTCAAAAGTACATACACACATCACCCGTACCGTTTGCACTGATGCACCCCTCATTCCATGACTGTTTGCTTTTGCACCTGTTGCTGATGAAAGACTGGATGGTCCCTTTCATCTTTGGGACTGAGAACTCTGTTTTTCCCAAATCAAGCTGAAACGCCAACTCGTCTGAAGACAGCACACATTTACACTGGGCTCATCTCAGATGATCCATAGAACTCACCGGCATCTCTGCATTGAACTGATGTATAGCTGAATATGCATAATGGAGATTCACTGATGCAGTGGCAGTCTGTGTTAAGTGACAATGGTTTTCCAAAGTTCTCCTGAGCCCATGTGGCAGTATTTAACAGAGTAGTATGACGTTTTTTTCATGCAATGCCATCTGAGAGCTCGGAGGTCAAGCATATTCAACAAAAGTTTCCTGCCTTGCCCTATACGGATTGCTATTTCTCCAGGTTCCCTGAATCTTTTAAAAAATGTTATGTATGTTAGATGATGAAAGACCAAAATTCTTTGCAATCTTGCATTGAGAAATGTGATTGTGATTTTGAAATTTTGATATTGTGAAAAGTTTTTTCACTTTTATTTTGCCTTGGTCCTAACTTTTTTGAAGTGTATTGCAGCCATCAAAATCAAAATGTGTTCATAATAATAAAAAATAAAAAAATAAAAAGTTCAGTGAAAACATTATTTCTTTGTATTTTTGCCAGCTGAATATTTTAAAAGCATAGATTCTTGATTTTCTTGCATTTTACAAAATGTCCCAACTTTTCTGGAAATGGGTTGTACAGAGTTAACTTCCTAAACTACAAGTGGTGATCAATAACAAGATAAAGGCTAATGTTTTAAATGCAATAAATCTTGATTAATATTATAAACCGACATCAGGGAAGAAAATACAATAATAAAAAGGTATTCAGAGATGATGTCACCTACTTTGCTTTTGCCTCTGCATCTTCACAGCCTTTGTTGGATACATCTTCCAGACCTCCAATCAGGTGTTTGTATGAGCTGGAAAGATTGGCACAAACAGCACATTTAGAAAGATTTCATCTTTATGACAAATACAATACTGATAAAATGTTTGAGGGCGGTACAGTTTTGGAATGTTTTTGAAAGAAGTCTCTTATGCTCACCAAGTCTGTGTTTATTTGATTAGAAATACAGTAAAAACTGTAATATTGTGAAATGTTACAATACAATTTAAAATTTAAATATATTTTAAAGTGTAATTTATTCCTGTGATGTAAAGCTGACTTGTCAGAATCATTACTCCAGTCTTCAGTGTCACATGATCCTTCAGAAATCATTTTAATATGCTGATATGCTGCTCAAGAAAGATGTTGTATTAATTTGAGGAAATTTGACAAATGACCCCAAACCCCGAATGGTAGAGTAGGTTTATCAAAGGCACCATATCATATATATTTAGACTTTTCCCTGTGAGTTTTACAGTGGTCTGTATGAGAATAAATTAATCTAAATACTGTTCTTCAGGCAAGAAGCAGTGAGACAGTTGCATGATTTCCTAATTCTCCTGTCTTAAAACTGACAACACATTTACTACAGACGCGTCTACATATCACCCCAAAACTGGAATTTATCTTTCAAATCTGAACTCATTTTAAGTTGAAGATCTTGATTTATCTCTCAATAAGTTGCTCTATCAAATTACTCTGAATGATTTCATGTCTCTTTCTTTATTTAGAAAGTCTACTAAATTATAGTGACACTTTTATATCTAAATTAATTACTGCTCATTGAAATGTACCATAATCAACTGTCACACAGATGGCTGATGGTTGAGTCTCAATCAGAAGCCAGAGGGCATGTGGTGCTTCTCTCTCTCTCTCTCTCTGTCTGAATGTCTCACTCTTTCCAGCTTATTGACACACGAGACACTTTAGCTATTTAGTTTGAGCTTAATTTATTGATTTTAAGGCAGTAGATAAGCACTTAAAATTCACACACACAAATTGAACAATCAGTGTAAAATCCACAATGTTCAACGGACTAAAAACCTGGACTGAATTACTGCTGACTGCTGTAATGACACTTTTAAGCGGCGTATATAAAAAAGGATAAATGTGACATACTTACTCTCTGTCAATCACAAGGCAGGTAACAGTCTCTGCTGCGATGACATTAGCTGTTCTGATGTCCTCCCTGTTCAAAAGACAGACGCAATAGAGAGAAATTTAATTTTATAATGTTCAGATGCGTTCATATGACAGATATATAGATTCATCATTTATTGTAATATATTTAATATATGTTATAAATTAAAATATTACAGTAATATTATATCAGATAGATAAACAGATTTAGTAATATTAAAACTATTCAAATAAATGATCTGTATTATATATGTGAACTAGATGAGTAAAGTTTTTGAACAAACTTTGATGTTGGCTTTAAAGTTCTAGAAGGAGACACTGTTTATAATTAGTCCAAGATGAAGAAGAAGAAGAGAAATAGGAGGAGGAGAAAGAAAAAGCTGCAGCTTAAATAGTAGATCCGTATGTTGGCTTTGTCAAGCCAACATAATGATATAAAAAGTATAATTAAATAAAGCTTTACATACATCTCTTATTTTGTACGGAACTTCTCCCTTCTGCCACAGATTCAAATCTCAAGCTGACCGTTTAACAGTTGTGACCAAGGCTCCATTACTAATTCTAAAATGTCGCTTTAGAACTAGTAACAAAGCTTATTGTATTATTATATTAGAGTATTATGGTATTATGAGAGAGAGAGAGAGAGAGAGAGAGATCAACTAAACAAGTGCATTACCTACATCTGATATAGCATTCATTCTTCAAGTCGATGTCCATAATATTATATCCATTATAAAAAAAAATTCAGTTTGAATGTGGAAAGCGATATCTTTGTCCTTTTTAAAAGTTAAGGGGATTTCCCATGATAGCGCTAAAACAACTTCCTTGTTCTGACACACTCACAAAGACAGTCTGTGCGGCCATCTAATGGCGTAATAATGTAACTTTCACTGAAGTCCATATCATGATCACTAACGGACCCTTCTCACTACCAAATATGGCATATTTATAGGGGTGTAACGAGATCTCTTGCCACGAGATCTCGCGAGACTAAACTGTGACGAGATTTCTCGTCGAGGTGAAAAGCTGTCTTGCGTCATAGTCTTGACCTGGTCATTACTGAGTGTGAGGGTGAAGTTAGGATAGAATATGTCAACGCTACATTTAAATTACACCTCCACTCTAGTTTTGTTTTTTATAGTAATAAAATCAATGCAGGTGGACAACAGTCGCTTCAATTAGAACGAGCTCGACACGTGACGAGAAGACGAGCGTGTGTTATGAGTGTGTTATACAGTTAGTGGACTGGACCGTGAGGGAGGATTCGGTGCGCAACACAAGTATCAGACAAATGTCTTGTAAATGCAATTGCAATACGTTACCGCTATTTGAAAGCGACTCCCTAAGGCATGCAAATTTCTCCTAATATAAAAGCTATCTAGTTGTAACCATCTTTTAGCTCTGCATCATGCTTGAAGAAAAAATGTGGTCTCTATTTGCACTTTGAATATTGAGCACTTTTATTATAGTTATTGTTTGCACTTAATATGATCAATTTGTGGGAAGGAGTTCAGTTAGGGGGGTCACAAGAAGCTTATGTGCAGTTCTAAGGTCTGAAGAGACAATCATACAGGAAAGGCAAAACCTTTACAGTGCTTGAGTACTGTTGTCTTTTACTGCAAATGATAATTCATACTCAGAAAATAGAACTGAAATTGCATTCATTACAAGATGATGAGTTAAAACATTTCAAATGCACCTGAAAACAATTTCCTAGTCATGTATTTTATCATTGAGGAGTTCTTAAAAATACTCCTCAATGATAAAATGAGATGAGATGTAAAAATCTCATCTCGTTCTCATGAACCCAATCTCGTGTCTTGTCTTCGTCACACTATGGAATTACTTCTGTGCCAATAATAATGAAAGTACATTTTCAAGACACTGATGAAATATAAATTGTAACTGAAAAAAATATCTTTGAAAATGAAAAAGAATAAATCGCGGGCACATTTTTTGACTTAGTTTTTAATACACTGCATGTTTTGCTAACTATTTCTCATATTTCTTTCGCTGATCTGAACTTACAAATGTGCTTCCAGAGTTTTCATTTACGGTTCTGAAGTTTTCGTTCGCAAATAATTCTGACACATGATTTATTCTTTTTCATTTTCAAAGATATTTTTTTCAGTTACAATTTATATTTTCTTGAAACTTTACTTTTATTATTATTGGCACAGAAGTAATTCCATATCACACCCCAACATATTTGTATGAAATAATATGTATTTAACACCAATATTTAACAACAATAGCCATTAGAAAACATAATAGGAAATAAGTCCTGTATAGAGCGCTGCTTTTGTACGTTCGTTTGCTTGTGTTTAGGTTAATACAGCCTAAATATAGAAGTTATGAAACTTCCTCTTAACCCAAAGATTTCCTGTTTTAAATACCCCAAATTAATTATATTTCATGTTTAACCACCATCTACATTAGAGCCACCAGCAAATTCCTGAAGGACTGGCCGAGGTTGAGCTGTTCTCTGCGGGTACATGAGTGCAGAACAGCCACTGTCAGTCTGGAGCTCGTATCTAAACAAATTATAAAACAGACGCTTTATATGGGTCACATATTTGATGTCTAATTAACTATATTTTCACCCCCAAAAAACTAAAACTACATTCCGTGACACAACAACAGTAGTATTTGTAAAAAAAATATATATATACAGGTCCTTCTCAAAAAATTAGCATATTGTGATAAAAGTTCATTATTTTCCATAATGAAATGATAAAAATTTAACTTTCATATATTTTAGATTCATTGCACACCAACTGAAATATTTCAGGTCTTTTATTGTTTTAATACTGATGATTTTGGCATACAGCTCATGAAAACCCAAAATTCCTATTTCAAAAAATTAGCATATAATAATAATAATAATGAATTTTATTTGTAATGCACTTTACATTTCTGCAATCTCAAAGTGCTACAGAGCATCTAGAAGTACAATAAAAAAATAAATAAAAAACACAGTTAAGTAAATACAAAAAATAAGAAGAACTATTTAAAACTATTTAAGAAACTATTCAAGAAAAATCATTTAAAGCACATTCAGTGGAAAGCTTTAGTAAAAAGAAATGTTTTTAGGTTTCGTTTAAAAACATCTGTAGTCTGTGGGGCCCTCAGGTAGTCCGGGAGGGTATGTCCGTAAATACACTGGTGGGTGAGGAGGGAGACTTTATATTCCACTCTGAGTGGGAGAGGGAGCCAGTGAAGAGATTTAAGGATGGGGGTGATGTGTTCATGCTTGCGCACCCTCATCAAGATCCTGGCTGCGCTGTTTTGGATGTACTGCAGTCGCTGTATGCTTTTGCCAGAGATCCCGATGAGGAGTGCATTACAGTAGTCCAGCCTGGATGAGACAAAGGCATGGACAAGCTTCTCTGCATCTGCCAGGCTGAGTGTTGGACGGAGTTTGGCGATGTTCTTGAGGTGGAAGAATGATGTCTTACAAAGGTGATTGATATGGTTGTCAAAGGTAAGGTTTGAATCCATTTTGACACCAAACTTATTGACAGAAGTGGAAAGGGAGATATTGTGGCCAGAGAAAGTGATACTAGTGATGGGTGAAGAGCGAAGCTGATGTGGTGTACCGATCAAGATAGCATCTGTTTTGGAGCTGTTTAACTGAAGGAAGTTGAGCTTCATCCACGTCTCTATCTCCTCCATGCAGGTGGTCAGTGTGGATGTTGGAAAGCGAGCAGAAGAAGTGGGGGTAGTCTTAATATACAGCTGTGTGTCATCAGCATAACAATGGAACGATATACCATGTCTGCTAATGATTTTTCCAAAGGGGAGCATGTAAACAGAGAAAAGTGTGGGACCCAGCACAGAGCCCTGAGGAACCCCGCAGGTGACATTATGGGTGAGTGATTTAGCTTTGCTTAGGGCAACGTGCTCAGTTCTGCCAGTAAGGTACGAAGCAAACCACTCGAAGACACCCTTTGAGAGTCCAATGGTGTATTTCAGGCGGTGGAGGAGAATGTTATGGTCTACTGTATCAAATGCAGCTGTTAGGTCTAGTAGGACGAGTAGAGGGGGGGAGCCAGCATCTGCTGCCATCAGGAGGTCATTGGTGATCCTGACCAATGCTGTTTCTGTGCTATGGCCAGGGCGGAAACCAGACTGAAACTTTTCAATCATATCATGAAAAGGTTCTCTAAACGAGCTATTAACCTAATCATCTGAATCAACTAATTAACTCTAAACACCTGCAAAAGATTCCTGAGGCTTTTAAAAACTCCCAGCCTGGTTCATTACTCAAAACCGCAATCATGGGTAAGACTGCCGACCTGACTGCTATCCAGAAGGCCATCATTTACACCCTCAAGCGAGAGGGTAAGACACAGAAAGAAATTTCTGAACGAATAGGCTGTTCCCAGAGTGCTGTATCAAGGCACCTCAGTGGGAAGTCTGTGGGAAGGAAAAAGTGTGCCAAAAACGCTGCACAACGAGAAGAGGTGACCGGAACCTGAGGAAGATTGTGGAGAAGGACCGATTCCAGACCTTGGGGGACCTACGGAAGCAGTGGACTGAGTCTGGAGTAGAAACATCCAGAGCCACCGTGCACAGGCGTGTGCAGGAAATGGGCTACAGGTGCCGCATTCCCCAGGTCAAGCCACTTTTGAACCAGAAACAGCGGCAGAAGCACCTGACCTGGGCTACAGAGAAGCAGCACTGGACTGTCACTCAAATTTTGCATGTCATTCGGAAATCAAAGTGCCAGAGTCTGGAGGAAGACTGGGGAGAAGGAAATGCCAAAATGCCTGAAGTCCAGTGTCAAGTACCCACAGTCAGTGATGGTCTGGGGTGCCATGTCAGCTGCTGGTGTTGGTCCACTGTGTTTTATAAAGGACAGGGTCAATGCAGCTAGCTATCAGGAGATTTTGGAGCACTTCATGCTTCCATCTGCTGAAAAGCTTTATGGAGATGAAGATTTAGTTTTTCAGCACGACCTGGCACCTGCTCACAGTGCCAAAACCACTGGTAAATGGTTTACTGACCATGGTATTACTGTGCTCAATTGGCCTGCCAACTCTCCTGACCTGAACCCCATAGAGAATCTGTGGGATATTGTGAAGAGAAAGGTGAGAGACGCAAGACCCAACACTCTGTATGAGCTTAAGGCCGCTATCGAAGCATCCTGGGCCTCCATAACACCTCAGCAGTGCCACAGGCTGAATGCCTCCATGCCAAGCTGCATTGAAGCAGTCATTTCTGCAAAAGGATTCCCGACCAAGTATTGAGTGCATAGCTGAACATAATTATTTGAAGGTTGACATTTTTTGTATTAAAAACACTTTTCTTTTATTGGTCGGATTAAATATACTAATTTTTTGAGATAGGAATTTTGGGTTTTCATGAGCTGTATTCTAAAATCATCAGTATTAAAAAAATAAAAGACCTGAAATATTTCAGTTGGTGTGCAATGAATCTAAAATATATGAAAGTTTAATTTTTATCAGTACATTATGGAAAATAATGAACTTTTATCACAATATGCTAATTTTTGAGAAGGACCTGTATATATATTGTGGACTTCGACCGAAATGACAGTCGCGGAGTGATACAAAGGGTAAAAAATATATATATATGTTATACCATAAGCATTTAAGCAAAAATCAGAAGATTAAAATAAATTGACTCAAGATTAAAATCTATTAAAAACTATTAGAGAATTAAGCCAGCGTGCCTCAGAGTTTGCTGATTGTCCTCTTCCTCACTGTCGCTCCAGTCGCAGTCATCAGAGTCTGAATTCCACTCTGACCTTGTGATGCTTTGCATTATTCACTTACTGTCTGATCTGACCACAGCTATACGCGAAAATATACCACTACGGTACAGCACACTTGTATTACGACTAAAACAATCACTGTGACACATCTGTCCCATCATTGGCTGCCCTGAGGAAGAGCTCCCACACACGACTCTCTGAAAGCAAGAGGTTGGACACTAAACGGTAAACACACACCCAGACACACATACAGGAGCGTCTGCTACTTGGTCCAACTGCAAATACTGCTAGGCACTGCATGCACACACGCTAACGGATCCATTTCCAGTGAAACACAAATGCAGAGGGTGAGAATTCTTCACAACATATCGGCTCTAAAGCTGTCACAGCACCAATACACAATAATGCTACTGCAAAGGTCACAGCTGCTCCACAATATTACTGAACACAGAGAGACAGAGGAGAGAAGGGGAATCTGTCATCATTTACTCACCCTAAATGACAAACCCTTATGAATTTCAGAACACTCAAAAAAAATTGCAATATGTTGAATTTGTTCCTTTTTTTCTTAAAACGGCTACACAAAGGGACCAAAAGTACCATTCAGAAGAATAATGCAAATGAGACTTGTGGAATGATTTTACACTGCTAAACTTGTCTTTTTTGTATTTTATGAAAATACATACAGGAATGCCTTGAGTATAAATAATGGCAGAATTAAATTTTTGGGTGCATTTTGCCTTAAGTGCATGGACACCTCAACCTGCTTGAGGAGACACAGCATGAAAACCCGACACATCATCGCTACCAAATGTGTTTGTGAACCAATCAGGTGTCAAATGCTGCTGAATGCACATACACACACGCATCAATGTAATCCCTGGATCAAGAGATTCCTTTATCAAGTTTTGGACGCTGCTAAGTATCTCTGTAAAGTGTTACCCTCACACATGCCATTTACAAGGGCGCAGCATGCTCTAACAGAAGAGCATTTAATTGATCTCTGAGGGATCACAGTGACCATGTGCAATGTTCTGATTTCCAAAACCGTGGCCTAAATTTCACCTCCGTTCACACACTCACAGCAGGACACCTGATACACAGCGGAGCATATCAACACGCTCTCAGGATCACTGTTTCCTAGTAACAACCAAACGCAGGATTATAATCAGGGGTAAACAGTCCCATTAAAACAGACACCAGAAAAAAATAGAATAGAAGCACAATAGAACAGGGCCTTGTATGATTAGATTAAATAAAACAAGAACAGATCACAGCATGGGTAGAATAGAATGCATAAGAATAACTGATGATATCTGACTCGTTTATAGCCGCATGCCTCCTATATCTTTCTTTGTGTACTTTTGTCCCTTATTTCCTGTTCTAACTGAAATAAATTTGACTGTTCCTCTATTGTTGGTAGCTGGTAGGTTTTCCTGCTGCAGGATGCTCTAATGCATATGTATAAATGGCGCGGATTTGCACTGCCCTCCCAGTAAAAAAAAAAAAGGAGGTTGTCCCCAGAAGCTGCTGTTGTTCCCTGTTCTGGCTTTTTCATGGAGTTCATCAAAAAGGACGGGGAATTTAGAACAGAGCCATATGAAATGCCAATAAAATTTGACAGAGTTTGTCTATGGTGTTTTTGACTTAAGTGGTCCTGACTGAACTGGACAAAAAAAACTTTATAAAAAATGATAAGCAAGATCAAAATGATTTATATAGTGTTTAGATATATACATTGGTTGAGCATTTTGCCTAGCCCATCGTATAGGACATCGAAATCTGGAGCAAGTCATTTTCCTACATTTAGCAGTTTAGTTAGGAACACAGTCAAGGAACCACAAAGCTCCCTGGTAGAAAACACTAGATTCTGCGTAACATAACTCCTGGATAAACCTGTTCTTACTCAGTCGCAGGAGTGTGAGAAAAACAGTGCTTTTAAATAAGATGTAAATGTAATGTCATACGTTTGCAAGTACAGCTACTCTTAACAGACTTTTTAAATTCCAAGAGTGATTTTTGTCAGCCACCACAAGATGTCACCACATACTTTAAAAAACGAGTAGGGTGAATGAGTCTCACAAGAACCTGCCCAGGACACATTTCACTCAATGATCAAAAGAAAAAAAAGAAAACCATTAAGACCGCATTCTCTATAGTGATTGTTATCCAGTTCTCACCACTGCAGTTATTTATAATTATATATAAATAGAACAGAAACTCATCTTCTTTTTCTTATTCAAGGATAATGAGATTTTCTGCATTCCAGAATATATATATCATGATTTTTGGTTGAACAATGAACATGTTCTTGGTAGGTTTTGTGAGATTCACTTAATGACCTTCCTGATTTAAGTTTAGGTTTTGCATCTGACTTAGTAGTATAGAGAGAATAATCTCACCCTTGAAGGGCTTTTTCCCCAAACGAGTCTCCTTTTCCCATTGAGCGCAAGTAGACGGGCTCCTGACCTGGACAGTCCTCTCGAGTCATTGTCACCTGGACAGGAGTGAGAAGAGAAAGAGATATTAACATGGGTTCATATTCACAGCATCACTGCTTGCACTTTGCTCTAAAATAGACTTGCCTTTCCTTTACTGATAATGAAGAATGTGTCTCCTCTTGCCCCCTGGCGAATGATGTAGTCACCATCCTCATAGTGTGTCTATAAGAGAAAGAAAATTGGTTCGAGGATGTGAAGATGATGTGGAAAAAAATATGATGGAGATTTTCTATGAAGAGGGTATGGCTAGAGGATGTGCAGACATAAGACCCAGCAGATTTCTAAACAGAAAAGAGGCAGTACAGCATCTTTCTGACCCTCAGTGTGCACTCTAAGAGCTTGACCTCCAGACACATCCGTCTGAAATCAGATACGACCAGCAGAAAGGAAACCAAAGCCCAGAATGACTGACACAAGCAAACACTTTGTTCCAACATCGCCTAGAGTCTGACCTCCAACAAAACACCCACATATACACTGGCAGTTAAATCCAGATTAAAATTAAACACATCTGAAGTAAAACAATTATTACTACAATGATTTATACTTAAAACTGCAAATGTACAATAATATTATATATGTAGACATTATGTGTGGAATATGTTTATGATGTCCCTTTTAATTAAAGGTGCACTATGTAACTTTTTGTCAGTAAAATATCCAAAAACCAGTGTTATATATTTTGTTCAGTAGAGTATTTACAATGTCCCAAATTTTTCCAACTATTTGTAAATCATGAGAAAATTGCTATTTTAACCAAGGAACCGGGACGTGTGAGGTAGTCACCTGTCAGTGGTGTCATATCTGCATTACCCTTGGTTTCCACTTTTATTTTGCAGAAACGCTTTACTCTCACTGCAGTGCGCGAAAAAGTGTCACAGCAGCCGCCGAGCGAACACACAACATCATAACATCATTCAACACACTCAGATGTATCTAATATGATAAACAGCTGCGTAACCTCATACTCATGAACGGAAAAGCGATGATGGCACCGGCGACTGTGGCATAATAAAAGTCCGCTGCTCACGAGGCGTGTGTTGCGTTCATCTGATTAACAATCACTCTGGGAAATTAGCTCCCACAACACTCAGTCCTGCTCTGCTAAATACTACAGTAATGTTAATAATCGCATCCATGAACAGGATTTCTGTCCGAGTCCTATTCCGATTCTTTCCCACCGGCTGCGAGGAGAAGACAACATGTCCCAAGATTCTGTGCTCAAATGTGACGTCATCAAACCACACTGTTTTGAATATGCGACCTATAGCGGACGGAAAAGTTACATAGTGCACCTTTAATATGTTGTTGTTTGTTCAACTTTGTTTGATGTTTCAACATGACATCATGACTTTGCGTTAACATACACGCCACTTTCTAAAGCCAAAAATGGAGTGTTATCTGTACGCATTTTGAGCTATCCGCATGTATGTCTACGCCGTGTGATTCCGCGTGTATGTCTATAAGACACATGTGTGTGTCCACAATGTAAATGGATTTATAAACATACTAAATTACACTCACCTAAAGGATTATTAGGAACACCATACTAATACTGTGTTTGACCCCCTTTCGCCTTCAGAACTGCCTTAATTCTACGTGGCATTGATTCAACAAGGTGCTGAAAACATTCTTTAGAAATGTTGGCCCATATTGATAAGATAGCATCTTGCAGTTGATGGAGATTTGTGGGATGCACATCCAGGGCACGAAGCTCCCGTTCCACCACATCCCAAAGATGCTCTATTGGGTTGAGATCTGGTGACTGTGGGGGCCATTTTAGTACAGTGAACTCATTGTCATGTTCAAGAAACCAATTTGAAATATTTTGAGCTTTGTGACATGGTGCATTATCCTGCTGGAAGTAGCCATCAGAGGATGGGTACATGGTGGTCATAAAGGGATGGACATGGTCAGAAACAATGCTCAGGTAGGCCGTGGCATTTAAACGATGCCCAATTGGCACTAAGGGGCCTAAAGTGTGCCAAGAAAACATCCCCCACTCCATTACACCACCACCACCAGCCTGCACGGTGGTAACAAGGCATGATGGATCCATGTTCTCATTCTGTTTACGCCAAATTCTGACTCTACCATCTGAATGTCTCAACAGAAATCGAGACTCATCAGACCAGGCAACATTTTTCCAGTCTTCAACTGTCCAATTTTGGCGAGTTTGTGCAAATTGTAGCCTCTTTTTCCTATTTGTAGTGGAGATGAGTTGTACCCGGTGGGGTCTTCTGCTGTTGTAGCCCATCCGCCTCAAGGTTGTGCGTGTTGTGGCTTCACAAATGCTTTGCTGCATACCTCGGTTGTAACGAGTGGTTATTTCAGTCAAAGTTGCTCTTCTATCAGCTTGAATCAGTCGGCTCATTCTCCTCTGAACTCTAGCATCAACAAGGCATTTTCGCCCACAGGACTGCCGCATACTGGATGTTTTTCCCTTTTCACACCATTCTTTGTAAACCCTAGAAATGGTTGTGTGTGAAAATCCCAGTAACTGAGCAGATTGTGAAATACTCAGACTGGCCCGTCTGGCACCAACAACCATGCCACACTCAAAATTGCTTAAATCACCTTTCTTTCCCATTCTGACATTCAGTTTGGAGTTCAGGAGATTGTCTTGACCAGGACCACACCCCTAAATGCATTGAAGCAACTGCCATGTGATTGATTTGATTGATTGATTAGATTAATGAGAAATTGAACAGGTGTTCCTAATAATCCTTTAGGTGAGTGTAGGTTTATTTGAAAATGTAAAAATGCAAAATGTTTCTTGTGATGGGTAGGCTGTGTGTGTGTGTGTGTGTGTGTGTGTGTGTGTGTGTGTGTGTGTGTGTGTGTGTGTGTGTGTGTGTGTGTGTGTGTGTGTGTGTGTGTGTGTGTGTGGGTAGGTTTAGGGGTAGGGGCAGTGTAGGGGAATAGAATGAAACGGCGTTGATAAACAAGCTAAAAAGCGATTATGCGTCTTGATAGCACGCCAAAATGGCATATGAATTGGCATGTCATACATATGCCATTTCATGAGATCAGTCTGGATGTTTATACATTTTAGTGTACCTTTTTTTTTTATTAGTGCCACTGTAGCTTGACTGTTTGAGATACGAGAATACTTTTCAATGAAAAGCACTTAAGTCAGTGTGAATATTCAGTATTCAGATGCAGATATGTCTGGACTCTAAATTGTGGTCACTTATTTAATGCAATTCCTACTTTAACTGCACATATAGCTCTGTCAAAGACCACCGTGGGAGAACAGATTCAAACCATGTGACCAGACTTTCATTCCCCGGAGCATAATTACATTCCCTCCGACAAAATTACATATGCAAAATCAACATTTAAAAGTTAAAAAAGCTTCAGCAAATTTCAGTTTCTCAATAAAGGTCAATTCATGGCTAAAGAGACTCCCTTCACTCTAACATTCATTTAACAAATCACATCACTAAAGTATTCAAGGGAGGACTAGAATGAGAGTTTGACCCATTGGTACTCGCTGAGAGACCATGATTGACAGGTGAGTCATTTTAATGACAGAGCTCACAGTGCCAATAGATACTCTCATTATTTGATGCTACTTCCTCACATTTGCTCTTCTGTTGTTTTGTTAGTGAACATCACAGATTAACATTTTGAACATTAGTCTAAACAAATGGTTCGAGGTTTGCCTGAAGATTGCCCCTGCTGGCAGATGCTGTAAATACAACTTTTCATTGCCAAAAATACACATTCGACATTGAAGAATAATAAAATGTATAATATAATAAAATATAATAAAAAAATTATAATAATGGAATTGCAACTTTTTAATCAATTCTGAATTTTTTCCCCCCTCACAATTGAAGAGTGGTTTGTGTGAGAAATGTATATCTTTTATTTTTATTTTACCTCGAATGCAATCTATGTCCAACAGCAGTCAGCACCAGAGTATGTGAGCGGAGTGGAGTGGGAGCGGAGCGAGGAGTGGAGCGAGGTGATTTTGAATGGAGTGAGGAGCGGATTTTTTAAAAGTCGGAGCGTCGTGGTTTTCATGCGCTCCGAGAGCACTCCACTACCGCTCCATCACGAGTAAAATTCATACCAACGGCCCACAATATAACAGTGTTTTTAGTCAAAACTCACACATTAAACACATTTAACTAGCTTGATTCAGATGGATCACTCAAATCAGGAAGAATGTACAGGTTTATGATGACGGCAATGGACATGAGCGGGATGTTATAGTTTTTTTTTGTACCTTCTACATATGATCGGGTGAAAGCTCATTTTAAACAGGTAGCACTTATTCGCACACGCAAACGTTCTCTCTACTGCAGTCAAACAAATGTAATCTTACAGTGCATCTGCTTACAGTTATCTGTGTCGGATTTTACATTCGCAGAAATCTGTAATGTGACGTGTAGATAATATAACCGGTGAAAACATACTATTTTCTTCTTTCCAAACAAAATGCACTGCAAAAGCAGCAATCATGTTTAACTTGTAATGCTTATAAAGCCTAATAAGCTTGGCATGTCATAGAAAATAAATGTTTGCAATAAACTACGTTGAAACTATCTCCTATTGTTTTTTTTTGTTTTAATTTAATGTATGTTATAAACCAAACTTTTGTGATATTGCAGAGCTTACTTAAATACTTTAGCCGCAAATTTCCTCGGAGCGAAAACGGAGCGGTGTTTCTGATATCAGTGAGCGAGGAGTGGAGCGGGGAGCGGGAAATGGTGAACCCGGAGCGGAGCTGGAGCGGAGCGATTATTAAATGTTATGTTAGTGGAGGGGAAATTGCTGCCGCTCCGCTCCACTCACATACTCTGGTCAGCACGCGATGACTTCCAGTGAGTGAGGTCAAATATACACGATATGGCGTAGAGATACGTGTGAGAGATCACTTCCGCCACTTGTATCCGGTTGATATACGCCATATAGTGTACATTCGACTTCACTCACTAGAAGTCATCGCGTGCTGACGGCTGTTGGATATAGATTGCATTCGAAGTAAAAAAATTGTTATATAAATACTGTCCGGTTTCATGTCTTAAGACATCAATGTGTCGTCTCGAGCCGCATGGTTTAATATGGATTTGTATGTTCATTTTTTTTTTCTCTCAACTGTTACCATTGACTTGCATTAAACGTCTGACAAACTGCAACGAGGAGGTAAAAATCTTCATTTGTGTTCTACTGAAGAAACAAAGACACCTACATTCTTGGATGCCCTGGGGGTAAGCAAATAAACATCACATTTTCATTTTTGGGTGAACTATCCCTTTAAAGCTCTCAATTCTGACTTTTTTTTTTTTTAATCAGGCTGCAAAGTTTAAAGCAAGTTTCCTCAGAATTGAATGATATTGAAAATCGTAAGTTATGAATAAAAAAGTCAGAATTGTGAGAGAAACGCAATTCTGACTTTATTTCTCACAATTACGAGTTTATATCCCGCAAATCTGACTTTATAACTTGAAATTGCATGTTTATGTTTCACAATTCGGAGGAAATGTCTGTAAACTTTCAATCGCGAGGGGGAAAAAGTCAGAATTGTGAGATAAAAAGTTGCAATTATCTTTTATTACATTTTATTCTGTGTGATGATATCTGACGAGGATGATAACTGGCTTCCATAAAGTGTATTTTGACAAATAAAAAAAATTAGCGAGGTGATTTATTAACTATAACTGGTAATTGAAGGTATTTTTTAGGTAATAGAAATAAAGTTGAAATAAATTAAATATATCAGATGAAAAACTTTAATGAAAATGAGAAGTGTTGCCTTGGCAAACTAACTGAAATAAGTTTAATTTGTACTAGTAAAATGAAATAAACTGAAATAAAAATAAATAAAAGCTAAACAGAAATATAAAAAAATAATAAGTGACAAAAGCACATCAAATTTCTAACACGTAAACAAATTTTTTTATGAAAATATCAAATTAAAATCGAATTCAAAATATTAGTTACGACTATAATAGTATAAAAGTAATAATAAAATTGGCAAGAAACAGTGAATAATCCATAATAGTATACAGTAATATAAAAATAGCAGGCCTATAATTTTGTATAGTATAATATTCCATGATATAATATATCAATAGTGCTAAAATAATACAATCATACACTGGCAAGCAACATTAAAACAGAATATTCCATTATATTATAGTAGATGTTGTACCAGTGACCATTTTAATGTTTATGTCTGAAAGTAAGCTTTGTCCACTGCTTTGTTTATCCTGCTGCAGATGTATCATGGTCGCTGTCTAAACAGTCCAAATCTGATGGTGTCCATATTAGACCTATTACACGTAAATGTAATTAATTATAAGAGCCCAACCAATTTCAGTGTGTTGTTGTGTTATTGTTAGCCAGTGAATCATGTATTATCACAAAGGTGGATCACAGCGACTGCAAGATTATCAACAAATCCACACAGAATGGAAAACAACAACCTTTCACCCTTAAACACAGGGAACTGTGGGTCTCCATCACTCACTCCTCAGTGATAAATGTTGTATACTGACGAGGTGAGTAGAGGTGACGTGGACCTTTATGTCTGTGAATGATAGACTGACTGATGACTAAGATTTTCAAAGTGTCTACGGCTCATCTTCTCATACTATTATTGGATAAAAACATTGATTTTTCTCTTTTGATGCTTAGTGCATAGTTGACTTCAGAGAATAGGTTATTCTCCATCTTATAGAGAATAACTTCATGATTTACTCCACTACAACTTATTGCACCACTAAAAAACAAGAAAGGTATGGAAATGCTCCCCAAATTATTGATGAAACGAGAAGCTTTAATAACTTGAGTTGTGAAGCTTTTTTGCTGATTAAAAAAGAGTCCCTGATGGAATCTGCTGTTTTTATCCCCCACTTTTTCTGTGCTTAAATGTCTCAATGTGAATGAATAAACATATTTCAGCATAAATTATTTTGTCTTCTTTTTCCAGGGTTAAAATACTAAAATACGTTGAAAGCATACAACTGGGTAAAGGCAGAAACAGAGGATGATCTCTGTCTTACACTACTACCATATAGTGTTTTATTTAACTTTATATTGCACGAGACATGTCCTCTATGCATTCCTTGAACTTTCTCTCCTCAGGTTGCCTTGCACAGGTGATTGCTATATGACTAATTAATGCTCAAAATTAACCCTGACGAAGGCTTGCAATGCGTAGGTATACTTGTCACCTGGTTTTATAAGATTAAGCCATGATGAATTAAAGGCTTTTTAACTATTTCAACACCATTCAAGCGCCTTGGGAATTCTTTATTTATTGAGTTGAACAAACAAAAATCAGAGATAAGGAATTCATACCCCGTGCAGCACTTCTTTTGTATTCTCTGCTCTGAAAGATTTTACATGATTAAAAAAATGAATCCCCGGTTACAAGGCTTAAGATAGCCCTAGACTAAAATGCATGTGTGAGCTGTTTTAACTGAAAGAAACTTGCATTGAGATTTTTTTTAAATATGGCAGTGCCATTGTTTTGTCTCAAGATGCACACCAGTAATTTTAGGGCAAATTTATAAAAGCTACTTAAATGTCCTAATTAAACTAAGGCCTAATCCAGTCTGTGAAACCGGGCCTAGATGTACTATTGTTCAGGCTTAAAGCAGGGATTCATAAGAAACAACAATTCAGATTTTGTCACAGACTGTTGCGGAAATGTAAAGTCGCTCAATATAGTGATATAATGTAATGTCTGATTTTCACAAAAATAGACAAATTAATTTTCACAAGATGTAAAATAAATACATTTTTGTAACAGTAGGCGATTCATTTTCTATGTTATTAGCCACTGAAATTGTATTGGCTGCCATGTTTTGTGAAGTATGCAAGTTATATTAGGGGATATGTTAGGACGTCCACCAAAGAACATGCATACCAATTTTCAACGTCATGGATCAAATGATTGCGAAGTTATAATTGTTTTAATTATTGTAGCACCACCTATTGGAAGAATTTTATGAAACTTGGTCAGCGTCCTCAGAATGGTGTCCCATGCACAAACTTTACTTTCAACCGGAATTAATTTATTCCGACAGATGAATCTGAAAATAGCATTTACATGAAATCAATATAAAGTGATCGGGTTGATGTGTGTTTTTATACGACAAGCTTCAAATCAGAATTGAGTTTTTCAAAATTTTAAATTTTTTGTTTTAAACACCAGACTTAATATTTATCTATTACGGGTCCTAATTAGGAAACAATAAGCATATGAACTGGTGTGCCATGCTGCTTATATTTATTAAGCAGTAAAAACATCCCTACCCGCATCCAAAACGGCCACTCGTGGATGAGAGTATGAGAGTTGACGAAATCACAATATTTTTCATATTTTTGCCAGAACCATCGCTAGCTGCTGTGTGCCTATCTTGGTGAAGAATGGACCAAAAGCCAGGAAGAGTTTGGAAAAGATTTTTTTTTTTGTTGGCAGAGGCTAGACTTTTGTAGGGCTAGACTCAATTGTTTTCTTATAGTTTCGAATGGTGCTTGAACCCCTTAAAATAAAAATCAATTAAATAAAACTCTAATAGAATATCTAGTACTAAATATAATACTAAAATTTGTGGCAAGCAACATAAAAACAGTGAATATTTAATTATATTAAAGTAGATGTGATCGACTTTTGAATTTTTTAACTGTCTGCTGCATCACTGGCTCATTCCCGGGAAATAAGTTTTTAAGGTGACTTGCGAAGAGAGAACATTGTGTTGAGACGATGACTTTGCTAACACAGACATGAAACCAATAGTTTCTAATAAGAACAAGGTGTCCAAAGGAACATAGTGCCAGAAAAGGCAAGGTGCTTTAAATTTAATTGATCAAAATGAGAAGGATTGTGATTTAAAATCTCTAGTGCCCAAGTGTGTGTGTATGTTTATGTGTGTGTGTGTACATGTTTTTCTAGTCCTGGTGGGTACTTCAACCTGAATGCACACAGACTCATGGGGACTCGTGTCACTCTGGGGACCTTAATTGAGGTCCCCATGGGTAAAAAAGTGTGCGTGCGTGCGTGCACTTAAAGATATCTTACCTCCTCAAGGACATCAGCCAGCTTGCTCAGTATTTCTTCTGGAAGACCTCGGAACGTCAGGACACTGTCAGTGAGAGACAACTTGCGTCATTATGTTGTAAAAAGAAGAAAAAGAAAGCCACAAATCACATCTATAAATGTGTGAAGGAAGAGATCCTTATCTAAGGCTGATGGTTCTTTGGTGTTTGTTAATGTTATGTAAGTTCAGTGTTTATTCCCTCAAAATAATAAATATTGCAATATTATCCTCAAACTCTTTAATTTCTTTTCCCACACTTTATAGTACTGTACTGTTCACTGTATATCAGGTACATTTTTTATCGGACCTGAGATGGTTCAAACAGCTGGTCCCCATCACACATTGAAATAAACCCAGAGCTGCTCTCTGCCACGGAAACAACAATAATATCCCTCAATCACTAAAATACAACATTTCTAAACTTATCTGGTTATGCGTAATGGAGGCAATGGTTTTTGTCTGGCTAATTTGTATACGCTGAGCCCATTAGCCACAAAGCCGAGGCATTATCTAGATTATGTAATAAAAGCTGTAATTTGTCTAAATCTAAATGAATCATGTTTAGCATGAGATGGCAGGAAAGGCTGTCCGATCCGCTGTCCTGGGGGGGGGCGTAGATTGTCCCTGATGAGATCTGTACAACTTTGTCTTGTTGCATTAGTGGACGCACACACGTTTACAGAGACGGACTGCGTCCATGTGTCATGAGATGATCATACATCAATAAGAGCTCTAGCATAAATATTTCACATGCCATAAAATATTCAACGGGCTATTAAAGTCTCCTATTACAGACTGCAACAGAGAAATCTAGAGGTGTTATGGACAGGCCATTCTAAGCAAACATTTGTGTCTGAAATTTACATCATTTTATTTGAAAAGGTTGCTGCTGAACTTCCAAGAAATCATATTTTCCCATCTGAGATTTGAAGTATCAAGGCTGTAACCATCATATACATTTGTGAAGCACAATGATGGGATGTATCCGCCTAATATTCAACAAAAAGTCAATAAGCCTGGCAAAGTACCATCAGTTATTCAAGTTTACTGATATTTGTACTATATGTTATTTAAATACTGTAATATGAATAGATTCTGAGAGTATTCAAAAGAAAAGCTATTTGAACCATGTGTTCAAAAATGGGGTCATTCAATAATACTACCATCCAATTGGCCTCATGGGATAGTAAAGAGTCCATCATATGCACACTTCAGAATCTCGCAAAAGTAGGTCATCAGAATATTTTTGCCTACACTTTATGAATACTGTGATTCCCTTTCGAAGTGGAACTCAACACTGCATCTTGGACTGATGCTTTTAGTGTGACTGGTGTCTGAAGCACATGTAAACACACCAATAAACCAATGGCAGACTGGCGTATCTCCCCTTTGGATGGCCCCATGGGTTGATGCTAGGTGAACAAATAGATGGGCAGTATTTTCCCTCTCTTCGTTCACTTCGTTCTCCGATGTGACGACTCCAATCTTTCAAATAATCTTACGACTATCTATTGATCTAATATGACTTCTGAACTCTAATGTTGCCAGAATTATAATCATACACTGTTTGTTCATCAGCCAGAGGAGAACTGGCACCTTGACTAAGCCTGGTTTCTCCCACGGTTTTTAAGGAGTTATCCAGCTATGGTTGGGTCTTGAAGTAGGGATAGCAATCCTCTTGGAATAGCCCTGGAAAATGCTAACAAGTCCCTTCTTGTTATCTATCTCTCACAATGGTCTAGTGCTTAAGAAAAGAGAGTAAGTACTAGCTATAACTGACCGTAACTCAGGTACCCCTTTTTGGGGTTAATACAAAGTGAACTACCGTAAAACTTCAAATAATAGCCGAGTACCAAATAGTCTCTTTTAAACGCCTGGTGTGAAGACAGGTTTGGGGAAATAAAGGCCGGTCTCAAATAGAGGCCTGGTCTGTTTTTTAGTATCGGGCTGTATTTGATCTTCTAAAACCCGTCAGATCGTCTGTTCTATGTTATGATTCGATTTCACATGACAGACACAACCGTTCATGAACGACTCATCACTATGGCAACATAAAGTGGTTACCGAACTTTCTTTTAGTCTTCAGTTTTTCTTAATTCTCTCAATACCACCGGGATGTTATCCTTAGGTATGTGGCCTGACAGTAGCTTCTGATGGAAGCGAGGATCACCTTATCCATTGTTTCAAAGAGGGAGAGCCATGCACATCTGGGCGGGAGCTATTAGTGCAAGCAAGGCAGGCAGAGTTAGCGAAGGCCGGAGAGGGAGAAGTGGAGGAGAGCGACGAGGAAGAGAAATTCGCCAATGAACTTGTAATTGAGGATCGCGGGGATGATGATAGTGATGACTAGAGTAATTTTCTATCACATGATTGCAGTTGTTTTACAGGGTAGCCTTCATTCTTTCTTGTTGATGTGTTTCGGGCAACAAGTTCATATGCTCAATGGATTTTAGCGTTAACTTAAATTGTTCTGCCCATTGCTGTCACATTTTTCGTTTTTTGTGCTGCCAATAATCTAAGACATTTCTTACATTAAATGATTTGTTAAACACATTCAAATTAATTATAAATAAAACGTAATATAATGTGGTGACCTCCTACTGTCATGCTTGAACATCTCAACACTAAATTAAAGCCTGTCTCTTATTTGGGTAGTTCGGCGATTTGGGTAAATAGAAGCCCGGGCTATTATTTGAAGTTTTACGGTATGTACAGTAGGGCATTATTCGTAGCATCCCTTGCTCCCTTCGAAAAGCAGGGTTCGAGCTGCCTCCCCCAGACTTCAGGGGTCTTGAAGTAAGGCCAGGTTCACTTGGGAATTTCTCAGCTTTATGCTCAGAAATGCTCAGCTTTACGTTCCTATTTTTTATTAATATTACCCACATTCAAGTGTTGATAAACAATTATAATAATAATAATAAATATTAAGCTAGAATATTTTTCTTTTTTAAAGCAGAGGTTCTGTTTTTCTTTTGATATTGCATTCAAATATATTCATACAACATCTATAGAAATATTTATTCTGGGGGTGCCATGAAAATATTGTGAAAATGATCAAAAACGCTGCGGGAAAGAGTTAAGTAGCATTGTAAGTATTGTAAATAGTAATAAATCATGGGATGACACACACAATGTTGCATAATAGGTGTGAGTCTAGATTAGCTAAATATGAAACCTAAATTTCATATTGGCCTATAAACCAGATCTATAAAATGTCAGCTGCAGCATCTAATGCATTGCAACGTGATCTCATGAAAATATGTGAGTATTTTTACGTAAAGTGTGATTCTACTACACGTACATTTACTTACGTTTTCACACACAATAAAACGTACAATAATGACTTATTAACAGCACTAAAAAGTACAATATTGACGTATTGACAGCGCTAAAATGTAAATTATCTACGTATCCAAGTGTGCATTAATATTGAATATTTTATATCCAATACTCACATCAATACATGTTTTCAGTCGCATTTATTAAATGCATTTTACTAAGTTAATCTACCTAATATAAAATAACAGAAATATAAAATAACATTTTGCTCTGTTCGTGACTTCTGCTACAAACTCATTTCGGATGACTAGATCATGTTAAAAGAAGACTGCATTTTAAAACCTTAAGATGAATAACATTCTTGCCAACCATTTTGTAGTATTTAGCTTGTTGTTTGCCGTGAGACATAAAAAGGCGTTTTCTCCTATTCGGCAACTGGCGATCACAAGATACACCAAAACACAACATCAATTCACAAAACACAACACTTTATTCGTTCCCTGTAATCCAAATCGTTAGAATCCATATGTTTGCGAGAAACAAATCCAAATTGAGCTCTTTATCCAGTGATCTTCATCTCCATTAGACATTCCTTTAGTCTTCATCTCCTCTCAGTAGCGCGACCAAGTATATGCAACCCGATCTCACGGCAATTCGTACATATTTTACGAGGTGGCTAATTCGTGCAATTTATGCGACCTCACTCGTCTGAATTCATACGATTTTTACTAAATCGTACATATTTGTGAGTTGGCAAATTCGTATGAATTCATACGAATGACCTACCTCAACCCGCCCTAAACCTACCCATCACTGGGGTTTAGGCAAAACGTACGAATTCGTACGAGTGAGGTCGTACAAATTTGTACGAAATAGCCACCTCATAAATGTACGATATGTACGAATTGGTCGTGAGATAGCGTTGGTATATGTCTCTGCAGGTTAGTAATAGGAGTTACCTCATCAGTGGGTGTGGCCATAAACAGAGGGATGGTTTCAACTGTGTTACCTGATTTGCCAATGTCACAGTGTGGGTAGGGTTTAGGGGTGGGGTCGGGTGAAGGGGATCATTTTCATTGCTTGATGTATAAACACCCATCAGTTTGAAAACACCCACTAATTTAGAAACACCCACTCTTGTTCCGCAGAGACCTCATACTCAGCACGACGGTAAACATCAAATCTCGCGCTCGTTGGGAATTCAAATAAAAAAAATGCGCCCTCATGAAGCGTTATGACATGATTTACGGCAGTGGCATCGAACGCTCATTGGCTCTCGCCTGCTTCGTCACAGATTTTGACATGCCGTGTTTCAGTTGATTTGTATTTGAAATGGGAAACGCGCAACTTCACGGAGACAAGTCGGATTCATATTTTCATTGATTAATAGCTTACATTCTGCTCTGTACCTCATACAAAACTATTATATACCACCAGAGAGGACTTGCACCTGCAACACATCTTCATTTGAACTACTTTTGGTACCGCTTTTGACATTTTCGCAATAAATAAATTATTGTGATTACTCTGGTCTGTCTGTTATGCTTTTATTTATAACAGTACTTTAATAAATGCTAATGGGTAGGTTTAGGGGTAAGTGTAGGATTAGCCATTCAAAATATTTGTTTAATGCTATATTGTTACCAAAATCGTCATTTTCCAACGTTTTACCTTTTATTTTCTTTATATTCTGTATTAAATTTGTATGTTTAGGTTTGGGGTAGTGTTAAGTAATCTTATATTAATCAATAAAATGGTCAAAGGGAAATTATATAGATATCTTTATGATATAACAAAAAAGAAAAAGTTTTTACCAGTATAAAGTTTTGTATTCTTTAAAAAAAAAAAAAGATTTCATGATGGATTCGTAAATATTTTACGTTTTTAAGCTGTAAAATGTAATAATACCACGTTTAAATGTTGCAAATACGTCTATATTCTACATTTTAGAACTTTTTCAAACATACTAAGACGTACGTTTTGTCTCTTTGAAAGTAACGTATTAATACCTACGTATTAACGATGAGACCAGGCTGTGCATTCACATGCACTCTGCTTTTGTTTGTTAATGGCTGAAGGTTCAAAGCATAATTTAAAAAAATAGGTCTAATTATACAAATAGTAAATACAGAAGCAGGGATGGGGTGATATCATTAACATTAGATGAAACCACATTAGATGACTCATTTAAAACAATCACATTACTATTCATTTTTCACATGTTAATACATAAGACGGAGAGTCTAAGAGAGAGAAAGAGATCATGAAAGAAGGAGCGGAGATTGGGAGCTATAGAGAGTTTCTGCGGCAATGAATTGCTGAAGCTTCCAAGAAACTCGTCTGTTCTGCCTCAGTGTCTTTAAAGTATTTGATGAAGACTTCTTTCATCCAGTTTGGCTCAGGAGCCCAACAATGCAGAATTGAGAATTCTGTCTTTAATATGTAAAATATGCCCCATGCGCTCTTCTCTGGGTGCCATTATGCAAATTAAGATATCAGATGATAAAGAAATAGACGCACTTCCATGATGAGACAGCTGCTCACCTTTTCAATAACTCCATGTATTCTGCATGTTTGATGAGTCCCGTCCTCATCATGATGGTCTGGAAGCACTGTCTGTCGATGGCCCATAACTTCACACTGGTCACAGCTGAAACACACATTAGAAAACATGGCATGGTAATCATAATCAGCACCCAAAGCTCTTGTTACAATATGAACATGAAATTTGGATGTTTAATTGTCATACAAATAATTGTGATTACTGATTTAATTGCCTGTTCTGTTCATGGTACTTGCAGTGTAATGCAAACTTTACAGTCTTTGTGTAAGGAATAATCGACGACGGGTCGTTAAATTATTAGAAAAAAAGGGTGATAATGCGGGTGGTAATGTGGTCACGATGCAAAGCAAAGTGTCACTGTGGGTCTTGGTTCAGTTGCTGTTGTGGGCTGAAAGGAACTTTTGAAAGAACTGAAATCATTGGCAAAGTGATATGGAACTAATGTGGTCAAGACCTGCCTGGAAGCTGTGCATTAACTGTAAAATAAAAAAAGTTCAACAGATTCAAGCATTCAGCCCTGTGTTATAATCATATTTAACTTTCATACATGTATCATTTAAGGAACAAGGGTATAATTACATGAATACTAATGTTTTAAGCATTAAGCATTTAAATATGTTGGTCCAATTTAAATGTATAATGCAAAGTGTATTATATTAATTATATCATTGCAATTATGAATATTAGATTAAGCAAAAAAAGATGATCCACGGCTGATTTTTAGATTTCTGATGTTTGTTCTTGAGTCTCGTTTGTCCTGAGCAGTTCAACTGCACAATGTCTTCGAATCCTCCAGGTCCTGCAAAATCTTCAGGTTTCCACCACCTTCTGCTTATTTGATCCCTTTCTATCAGTGAATGTATAGTTTTGAGAGCCATCTTTTCACACGGAGGACAATCTTGCACGCCTCAATCTTGCATTCATTTACACTAAACACAACAAACATTATATAACTGCAGAATCCAAGCCATAATGATAAACAGCATTAAATTACTAAATATTTAGAAATACTGCAGCATAGACTTGCATATTTTTTGCTGCAAAAGGCAGCATTCCAGAGAAAGAGAACTTTCCTACATTGTAGGAAAAGTGCATATGTGTATTGCCTCTTGGTCTACTGACTCCTGCAGGACTGGGCATTTCTTTAATACTCTCAGATGAGTTATGATGAATCAACAGCTGTTAATGAAACATAATCTGCTGTATGATGTTAGAAAACTTTAATGATATATTGAACACTTGTTGTTTTTCTGAGAGAGCCAGACAGCTGTCAAAGTACCAAACAGGTTTTGTGTATATAATAGACATCTCTAAAGCAATAAAAACAAGGTGACATTGACGTTTTGGAAAATGATAACTTGTTTTTTTTTTAGAATGTGTTTATTATTGATTTGCACACAAAAATAAAAAAAAACTGAAGCTCTTCAAACTGCACAGACAGTGTAACGTTCCAGCAGTGATGAAGAATAATCAGAAGACACTGAGGCATAAATACACAGTGAGCGGTCACATCTGAATACAGCCACTGACTCATGCAGGGAATTCATCTGAATTTATGATAGGCTCAAATATTTTAATAGTCTCTTATAACAACAGGAAATAAACAGCCTTTCAAAATATATCTACTCAGCACATGGATTGTTTCATGTGAAGTGTAGATACATTTACTATTTAAATCACACCCATGAAAACAATAGCATCTAGAAGAACAAACAGTTAGTTTTGAGATAGAGAGCATGAATGAATTATGTGAATGATTTATTCCAGTAGTTTAAATATTCATTTAAACTATTAAAGTCAGCATAACATTAAAATGACAATGGCAGTCTGAGAATTTCATGTTCTGTCTACATCAGGCATAACATTAATGACCAGTGACAAGTGTGTGAATGAATGATTATTATTAAGATTATTATATATATATATATATATATATATATATATATATATATATATATATATATATATATATATATATATATATATATATATATATATATATATATATATATATATATATATATATATATATACACACACACCTTTCATATGTACTACTGTACACCCAAAGCACTTTACACTCATGTCAGGGGTTTCTCCTCAACCTCACACCAGCGATAGGTGGAGAGGAAAGAGGGTGATAGAGTCAGTTAAATGGATGGGGATCATTTGAAGGCCATGATTGATAAAGGCCAATGGAGGGAATTTGGTCAGGACACCGGGGTTACACACCTATACGAGAAGTGCCATGGGATTTTGTAATGACCACTGAGAGTCAGGACCTCGGTTTAACGTCTCATTCAAAGGACTGTGCTTGTTACTGTACATTGAAAAGGTGTTTGTGTGTGTGTGTGTGTGTGTGTGTGTGTGTGTGTGTGTGTGTGTGTGTGTGTGTGTGGCATGTTTTTGTGAAATATGTGTATAATGATGACACAAATGTGTATAATGACATGGGAATGACAACAAAAAGAGGGTGAAATATGAGGACGTTCCCCATGTCCTCACTTTTCAAAATGCTTATAAATCACACAGGATGAGGTTTTTTTCACAGAAAGTAAACTGTGCAGTCTCCTGTGATGGGTAGGTTTAGGGGCAGTGTAGGGGGATAGAAAATACGGTTTGTACAGTATAAAATGCATTACGCCTATGTCCCCACATTTCACAAAAACAAACGTGTGTGTGTGTGTGTGTGTGTGTGTGTGTGTGTGTGTGTTCGTTCATGTTTTTATATCCCGGTGGGGAATTTAAACTGAATGCACACAGACTCATGGGGAAACGAGCTTATAATTTTTTTTTTTTTTTGTTGTTGTTTTTTGGAAAATTAAAAAAAATGCTGAAAGTTTTGTTTGATGGGTAGGTTTAGAGGAAGGGTTAGTGTAAGGGGATATAATATACAGTTTGTATAGTATCCATTACTGAGAGTCCCCACAAAGAAAGCGAACCAGAAGTGTATGTGTGTGTGTTAAATTTCCAGTGAAGTAAAACATTACCCATAGTCCTTCAGGGGATTAATCAGATAAGTAGTTGTTACCATAAAAACTAAAACTACACCAAATGTGCTCAGCAACAACTTACTACTTCCATCTTCCATAAAGTATTGCATGTTTTCATTTAAATCTGAATACTTTTAAATAAAAAGCATTAAACAATTAAATATAATAAAAATATTGTATTTTATTTCAATAGTAGTGTTGGTGACAGCAAGGCAATAATTTATGTTGTACCAAATTCTTTGTCCCTACAAAAGAAAAAAAAAGAAAAACCTTAATACTTTATTATTATTAAACGTTTCCATTTATTAAATTAAAAGGGTTTATTATAATTGCACATTGATTTTCTGCCTGATATGTAAGTACATGACAGGGAATCAGTGGGAAATGTCACAGGTATTCGATTTTTGTGATCATTTCTCTTTCATTTGTAAGCTGTGGATGTTACAGACTCACTTTGTCAAGGTGTTTGAGTGGAGGAGATTTCTGAAGAGCTTGCTAGAATCACACAAACACACGGTCATGAGCTGTTTTCTGAGCTATTTTGTACAACTGACAATGTTTGCAGCATCGGTTGACAAATACTGGTTAAAAATCATATGACAGGAAAGAATTAATGCAAAGTAAATAAAATGGCAAACCTACATCTGGTTTTGTGACATTAAACGGTTTCCTCTTACTTTGTGCATTTAAAAGTACTTTATGTAAATTCAATTTTAATCCATGTACAGAATACTTTCAATATCATTATGTTTTTCTATGCCATTTAAACACACATTTAATTGCAAGCAAAAGAAAAAATAATAACAATTTGCATTCAAATTCAGGGAGGAAACTGATGAGAACAAAGGAGTGTCACATTTGGATGATTACAGATGAGACGTTATGTACTGCAAATGATGAGTCAAATAAGTATATCTTGATATAGGCTTGCTTTATTTTAATTTGTTCACTGTAACATGGCAGTTATTTTTGCGATTAACAGTTTATTTAGTTTAATTGCAGATAGTATAGAAGCAATATGGACTCGGGAGGAGAATTAATCATGTTTCCTATGATTTGATAGCATTATAATAATTGTTTCTGATATCGGAATAGGATCGTGTGAGTGTGGGGGCGTGTTTGAAGAATGTGGCTGCTGAAAATACAATATATTAATCAAACTCTGACTTTTTAAATAATATTAAATTAACTAAATTACTTAGTTAAATTTGCTGAACAAAATTTAAAAGATCCGATCTATTAACATTAGAAGACATTTAAAAGCATTTAATCCTTATTATAATCACCAGTAATATTAAGCATATTATGCAGAATGTTTTCTGTGATGGGTAGGTTTAGGTACCTTTTTATATGAGGGAGATTGTGCATATAAACATGTTTAAATATGAAAAGAGAACAAAGTCTTTCAGCTCGCAAATTCAGGCATGTAAATAGCGAATCCGCCATGGTGCAAGCGCAACTGGCTTTTAAAGGGAATGGGAGATTAGACTGATTGGTTTATTCCAAGTTATGCCCAAAACACACCCATGACTCATTAAGAGACTAGGTAAAACCTTTTTGGAGCATGTTGCCTGTTTCATTTCCGCCGTTAAAATAGCAAAAGTGGATTCGGACACACCTTAAGTGCACCTGCGCCATGCACTTTAGACCATGTGCTCCGATTGTTAAAATAGGGGCCTGTCACTGTACCCTGTGCCCTTTCCCATCACTGGAGTTCCTCAAGGCTCACCCACCTACTAGTGTCTTGTCTGCTGTTTTGTCAATAAAGCTTTTTCTGTTCAGAGCATGTCTGAGTTTTTGGACATCCCTGCAATTAACTACAACACAGCTTTTATTAAAACTAAAAGATATTGCTGAGATTTGAAAAGATGTTTGAGAGTGTCCTTAATACAGCATACAAAAACAGGGTAGAAAATTGTGACAATTGATCATTACATATTGGCCTAATAAGTTACTTCCAAATAATTATCCCCATGCAAAAATATGCTTTGTACTAATCATAGCTTAAGGTTTTCACTCAAAATTAAAATAGTAGGCTATATTCACCGAACATATTTAATTGTGCTCTGCTCATTCAATCTATAAAGTCGAAGTGAAAAATTCATGTTGGGTGAACAAGTCCCACGTCCGAAAAACTCTATACGCATGCGCAAAATGCGCCCTAGAAAAAACGCTCGTGTAGAGATTTCAAATGCGGATTCGCGCGCGGGAGCGCCACTTCGCCAGCAGAGCCAAACCAGCCGTGCTGAAGAACGGAACAAACATTCCCAAGAGAATTGAGATATTCATCGTCGTCACAAGGCGTTGGTGAGTATTGAGCACTGAAATTATTCTCCAGAGTGTTGCTTTATGACCCGGTATGAAGTTTAAAAGACATTTTGTAGAATCAGTTCATGCCTTCATTGGTTTCATGAGTGTGTTCTCGGTTAACTTACCACACAATTATCTAATGTTAGCCAATAGTTTTATTTTCCTCATGTCCTATAATAATAGGTAATAACTAAATTAAGTCATTGTGTGATATGTGCGCCATGCGACCGTTGAACACGGTCACGTTAGATTGGTGTGCAACACGGTGCCGATACTGCCTTTCAATATCAAACACGTCAAGCTCGTGATTTTCTAATTCTTCCATTCATTCGTCTCATCCTCATTATATAATGAAGTAACTTCTGTTCTGTCACTCGCCAGATGTGATGCACTTTATCATTAATGTTATTTTTATATGCAGGCCTTTAGCTATACTGTGCCGCTTTTTCACCACATCAAGACAGCCTGTTATGCAGAAGACTTCTTGTGAGTTTTTACTTATTGAAAATAATGTATTTTCACCAAATACCCTATGTTGGAATTGAATAAAGTAATGTGATAAAATATCGAACTTGTTGTCTGTGTTCATTTTGCTTACTATATTTATGTTTTTAATCATTTTTGTCTTTTTGGGAAAATAAGCTATTGTTACTACAATTTAAATTATTTAATTGGCCAAATTTCTGTGAATTAAATTGTATCAATTTACAGAAATTCAATTTGGCCAACTGAAAAATGTAGATGTGACCAGTCACTAGAAATTTTTAAATTGGAGGAGCTGATTTTTTTTAAAGTGTTGGTAAAAAAAAAATTTCCATTGGGACAACATATTTATAATTGAGCCCATGTTAACAGACTGTTGCCACAATTGATACTATTAAAATCACATAAATTCAATTTGGCCAATTGAAAAATTTAGATGTGACCAGTCACTAGAAAATTTTCAATTGGAGAGGCCTGAATTTGTTTACAGTGTAAACAAAAGATAAACAGAGCTGTAAGTGTTGTAAGTGATTCACTGTTTAGTTAATACATTTGAGCTGTCTTATGCCATAACTGCTGGGGCTGGATAGGATAAAGTCTATGATTTTGTCACAACATTCACTTCACACATCAGTGTGTTCCTGCACGTATAGGAAGCACTAAAAAAGAAAAACACCCAAAAAGTTTGCACACTTTTGTTTCTAAATATAACCGAATTGTATTCTCAGAACAAATGTGATATTTTGAGCAGAACACTTCTGTTCTGTTATTTTTGTCGAGCACCTCTGATAGCAGACAAGCTGAAGCTGTGTGTATGGGCGAATATTATAAATGGATGGCTATTTATGTTTAAAAATGTTTATGTTTACAGGTGTTTTTCTCATCAGGGGGTATTCCACAAAGCAGGTTATGTGACATATCCGGGTATGTTTCAAAGAAAGTAAGTAGATAACCTCAACTTTTGATTCCAAAAACAGAGGTAACTTTCAGGGTATGTAAGTAAGTCTGTTATTGTTGGAGATTAAATATATATTCTTAAATAGCAAATCCAAAATAACACACGAAAAAGTGAACAAGTACTAACCTAACATGCCAAGTAAGGTTTAAGTTAACTTTGCCGGCGTGTTCCTTTAAGCAATAAAAACATATAAAATTAAAACATAAACACAAACACATCTATGTTGATCTAAGTTCATCAGACTGATAAGTATAAAACAGAATTTTTTTTTCTGCCTGGAAGGAGAGAAAGAGAACAAGAGTGAAAGCAAGTAACAAAAAGAGAGGTATGAGCTACACAACAGAGACAGACAGTCCTGGCAGATTTATTATGTAGTGCAAAACAGTCGTTATGCAGGCGGTGACTTTATTGTTTAAAACACCCACTCTCTGCTGTGTATTAAAGAGAGAGAGCAAAATCGGCTCCTGTTTGGATCCATAATGACATTCAGCCCTGTGGCAGATCAGAATTCATCAGATACACACACAACAATTTAACAGCATCCACCTACACAACCGCCAACATATGTTCATGAACACAAACATTACTTGTGCATTTCAATTTTACTCCATATTTACCTGAATCTAAATCCCTCATTTAAGCTAGATCAAATGTCTGTTTAACAAAACCCAGTACAGTTTCCATCCTCTGATATATGTGTACATTTCAGACGCCGGAGGAAATGGTGATCACTACACCTGGACGCAGATCTCATTTCTCGATCAGGAGCTGTATGTTTGGAGCACCCATCTGTTTTCAATGTTGCTAACTTCGGACAGCTTCATGGCATCTACTAACTAATTAAACTTAAAGAGTACAAAACACAGTCTCTACCAATCTATAGTATCTATAGAGTAGTATTGCATCCTTCATATCTCCTCAGAATCTTTATTTTTATCATATTTATAAAAAGACAGATACGCTGTATCTATACCGATTCTTTCCGAAAATACCCGAGCTCATGCAGGCGAGCAGGGGCGGAGCTAAACAGTCATGAGCGCGCGCACACACACAAATACATCATGGCATTATCCCTGGATAAATTTCGCTTCACTATATGTTGTTGTTGTTGACATTATGCACTTATGCACCGATGGCCAACAAAACACAGACATTTGATGCAGTTTCACCCACCACCTGCGGTTTCAACTTAGGACCGGGCACACTTGCTGCTCTGGAAAAAAACAAACTGCATCCACTTTTTCCTTTCCTTGCATCCAATGTTGTCTTTCCGTCACAAACAAAAACCCATGTGCGTTTTTGGTTCTGAGGGAAAATGTGTGTTGATGTACGCACGTGCTCATCTAGGAGAAGTGCTCATCCAGGAGGAGTGCCCATACAAGGAATTCTGCCCTTTATGACATCATACAAGACCATATTCTGAAAAAAACTTTCTTAAACTTATATGAATCCTGAGTGTATTTGGCACAGAAATACCCTATCATACGTCCAACTGTTGCCCATGTTTAGCATGAGAATCCAACTCTTTAACAGTGTAAATAAGTCAGAACGCATGGAATAGCATTAACCCCCCGCTTTAAACTTTGACGGTTGAGGCACTGACAAAGGTCATTGTAAATAGTCATTGCGAGCAAGGAGCCATGTGCTTAAAATAATTTTCTTAAAGGAACATTCCACCGTTTTTAGAAATATCGCTGCTAGCTTAGCATAATGAATGGAATCCTATGTTGCCAGCTAGCATGTCCCGAGTAAAAGTGAAAAAAAAACCCACCTAATTACTTCTTGTGGCCTGCGTATTCACAACAAGTACAAATAGCGATGCAGATTAAGACTAGGCGATTTCCTAGGCAGATATTGACTTGGGACTATATTATGGTGAAGCACAGGCGAAGCACTGCTACTTGGGCGCAGAGATATTACGCAACACATGAAATCCCACAACTTCCATCAACATTTCATGTGTTGCGTGATATCTCTGCGCCCAAGTAGCAGTGCCTAACAATGGATACCGGTGTAAAGGACAATTAGACAGGAGTCAATTGAGACTTTGCGTTCAGGAAAAAGGTGGATATTGACATTGATTTTAACCTAAGTAACAAATTACATTAAGAACCCAATAAACTATATGCAATAGACTACAGCAATAACATATGCTTTTAAAAATATTATTATTATTATTATTATCATCATTATCTTCATTATTATTATAATCATTGATAATAATAATCATCATAAAAGTCACTTTTGAGATTTAAATAGGCAAAAAGGCAGAGTCTATGATTGGATCATTATTGCAGTGATTATTATGTTTCTAGCATGTAATATGTTTGGCAACAGTTCTGTTAACCCTAAATGTGTGTAGCTTTTAATTTCCTAAACAACCATGTAGGAAGACAAATGATGGTCATATTGCCTAAACATTATATAAATAATTGTGCATACTATTATTGCCTATTATAGAGAATCTCCAATGAGTGCATACATACATTATATATGCATATATATATAATAATAATATCTAGTGGCATAGCTAAAAATAAAAATAAAAAGATATGGGAAGGTTGATATGGGAAGGTTTTTAGCAGAACAGTTTCCCTGCAGGCCATCAACACCCAGAGATTCTTCCCAGCAGCGCTGATAAAAATGATGTTCCAATTAACATGGAGATAGAAACTGTGTGGTCAGAGGCAACACACGTACCAGCATGCTCTCTGATAGCACAGAGAGTTAATATTATTCATGAGGGACGGGAAAAGTATCTCTACCAAACTTGCCCTGACACGACCCGTTCTCTTTCAACCCTACACTGACAGACTCGTCTCCCCATAAAACCAGATTTACAGCCATATCTAAAGGTGACAAACATGCCATACACACTGACTTTTTCATTTAAAGAGAAACAACATCAATCAGACATGCAAAAGCACAATACAATATACACAGATGAGTCAAAACATTATGACCTGTTATTCTGTTGCTCCTTTGTGAGCTGCCAAAACTCCACAAGACCCCTAAAGGTGTTCTGAGGTATCTGGCCCCAAAACATTAGCAACATATCAACTGGTTGTTCCAGAACATCCCAAAGATGCTCAACTGGACTGAATTCTGAGAAATTTGGAGGCCAAGGCAACAACTTGATCTCTTCATCATGTTACTCAAACCATTCCTACACAACGTGTGCAGTGTGGCAGGGAGCATTATCTTGCTGAGAGATGAAGGCCAGACCTAGGAATACCCAGCAGAACATTGGAGCACTCTCCCTCCACAGGCTTGTCGTTGTCACACAGTACATCCTGGTGCCATCACTTTGCAAGGTAAATGGCAAACATGAACACAGCCGTCAACATGACGTAAAAGAAAATGGGACTCATCGGACCAGGTGACCTTCTTCCACTGTTCCAATCTCCAGTTCTGACACTTGCGTGCCCATTGTAGGCACTTTCAGCGGTAGACCGGTTATAGGCTCTCTGATTGGTCTGCAGCTACACAGCCCCATACACAGCAGATTTTCTTACACTGTGTTGTTACAGATTCCACCCATAACTATCATAAAAAAATGTGTATGACGTGCCACAGTAGACCTTCTATTAGCTTGAAACAGATGGGATAAACCTTCATTGCCCTCATGCATCAATGAGCCTTGTGCCAACACCCTGTGGCCGATATGTGATTTATCCCTCCTCGGACATTGTTGGTAAATTCTCACCACTGCTGACCGTGAGCAACCCACAAGCCTGCAAAAGATACTCTGACCCAGGTGTTTTGCCATAACAATTTGGCCCTTGTCAGTCACTCAGATCTTTATACCTGCCCATTTCTTAATGTGTCCTTGAGAGAAGATGATCAATGATATTAACTTTACCTATGAGTGGTTGTAATGTTTTGGCTCAGTGTATTTTGACTGCACCTGCAATTACTGAAGTAGATGTCAGCGTTTGCAAAGTAGCAAACATAGCATTAAAATGTCATAATTAAATGATTGATTGTGAGAAACTTTGAGACTGATATTGTGTTCTCTCACCTCTTTCCACTCAAACTTTTTCAGATTTCCACACCAATTAATTTTTTTTTTTTTAAGCTGTAGTTACTGAATTGCGGCATAATATACACTACATTGCTTACACTAAGTATTAGGACAACCCTCCAAATCATTTAATTCAGGTGTTCCAATTACTTCCATGGCCAAAGGTGTCAGTGACGGTTTTACATTGAATTGCACCCCGGGCATTCAAGCGTGGTACTGTGATAGGTTGCCACCTGTTCAAAAGTCCATTTGTGAAATTTCCTCACTATTAAATATTCCACGATCAGCTGTAAGTTGTTTTATTACAAAGTAGAAACAATTAGAAACAACAGCAACTCAAAGTGGTAGGTCATAAAAAATCAGTGCGCAGTCGCCAACTTTCTGCAGAGTCAATAGCTACAGACCTCCAAACTTAGTGTGGCCTTCAGATTAGCTGAAGAACAGTGCATAGAGAGCTTCATGGAATGGGTTCCCATGGCCGAGCAGCTGCATCCAAGCCTTACATCACCAAGTGAAATGCAAAGTGTAAAGCACGCTGCCACTGGACTCTAGAGCAGTTGAGACATGCTGTCTGGAGTGACCAGTCACGCTTCTTTGTCTGGCAATCAGATGGACGAGTCTGGGTTTGCTGGTTGCCAGGAGAACGGTACTTGCCTGACTGCATTGTGACAAGTGTAAAGTTTGGTGGAGAGGGGATAATGGTGTGGGTTTGCTCTTCAAGGGTTGGGCTTGGCCCCTTAGTTCCAGTGAAAGGAACTCTTAATACCAAGACATTTTGGGCAATTTTATACTCCAACCTTTGTGGGAACAGTTTGGGTATAGTCATATATACAGGTGCATCTCAAATTAGAATGTCGTGGAAAAGTTATGATGGTTGGCGAGAAAACTCATCTGCCCTGAACCCCATAAAGAATCTATGGGGCATTGCCAAGAGAAAGATGAGAGACATGAGACGGAACAATGCAGAAGAGCTGAAGGCCGCTATTAAAGCATCCTGGTCTTCCATAATACCTCAGCAGTGCCACAGGCTGATAGCATCCATGCCACGCTGCATTGAGGCAGTAATTCATGCAAAAGGCACCTAAAACAAGTACTGAGTACAAGTGCATGATTATACTTTTCAGAGAGCTGACATTTATGTATTTAAAATCCTTTTTTTATTGATTTCATGTAACATTCAACATGAAAGATTTTGAATTTGGGATTTTCATAAGATCAGACAGTTTGAATGAATTTATGAGATTCATTTTAGAAAATGAAGAAAAGATAAACAAAAACAGATTTTCAAGAACACTGTCATCTGGTCCAGAACAAACCTTTGTTCATTCAGGACTACATGGAGCCACATAGATTTCATGCTTTTAGCAGCATGCCTTCTCCAAGTGCTGTCTGCCTCAGTGAATCATTCCAGAGATGACAGACAACAGAAACCTAAGGGAGAGGGACGAATACAACTGCAAGGTATTCTCAAAACACGGATGCACTGCAACAAATATAAACAGCGGTATCAAGGAAACCGACCATCCAAATCCTATCTGACTATCTATCAACTCCCTTCCGACAGAGGGCATTCATTTACGTAACACTGAGCTAATATCACCTGATTAGCAACGTATCAGTTGAACATGAAGATTTTTTAAGATATATGCATGGCACGCACATTAATTGATACTTGATAATGTGTATGGTCTTTTTGGGCAGGATAAGCGGTATATAGAAATCATAAAAAAATAATGTCTGCACTGCCGACACCGGTAACTGAACTAAAATAAAACAGAAATTGCAGAATTAATTTAAATTAGCAGATATTGATTTATACATTAATATACATTAAATATTAAAATGCATACAATCTCTGATTACTAAATTGCACTATGATATTAAAAAGGTTACGATGCATCATGCTCAAAGTGACAGTATAAATGTTTGGAAATAAAGCATGTCTTTAAGGGTGCTTTCACACTTGGTTCGATTGTCTGCTCTCCCCCTGTCCCCACTGGACTGTGTCCATATTTTATGTGGGTCCGAACCGGGGTGTGTTTGCGTCAAAGCAGCAGCTGTTTATCCAGTTGCTTGGTAACGACGGTGAGCGAGAAGGTGGCAAAATGCATAGCGTTGCTCACCTCACTTTTGTATTTTTTGTTTTTGAACCGTTGGTTTTATTACCAAAGCTTCAGTACGTAATGGCACTTGCGTCTATCCGCCGCAAATGTACTGCAAACGCTCTAAAGAATACTGAAGACGAGCAGAAATTAGATCTACAGCTCACTGCTTGCAGTATGTCAGCAGAAAATCGTTAGGAAAATGAGTGACACACAAACACACAATTTTATCAAATTACACGTCATTAATAGCGGTTCACTTCCGCGATTTAGTGCGATTGCGTTCACATCAGCAGCGAACCGTACCGGAGTTCACATGACCACCTTTTTAAGTGGACTCGGGTACGGTTCACAGGTGCACACCCAAGTTCGGAAGACAGCGTTTTTTAGTACTTCACAACCAGTAGCAGTAAGCAAATGTACTTGGTATTTTCAGGGAAATGTGCAATTATGTCAATATGAAAAGACTCCATATTTTGAATCCTTCCTATTGTGTACCAGCAAAACCTATAAAGGTTTCTTTCCAAAAACTATGTTGAACATCAAAGTGCACGAAAAGGTTCGTAATTATTATTAAATTACATGGGGGTGGGTGATGTGTGTTCTTGATTTGCTCTTGGCCTGTGGTTAAAAGCACAGTGCTTGTACGACGTGGACCTAAACGGTGGACGCAAGCTCGACATGTTTTAAAAAACTAGTGTCTATTCACACTAAGTGCAAATAGGGCCTTATTGGCAAGTGCTATTCACACTATAGCTCCGCCTAACAATGCCTGGTTGGGCCAAACAAGATTTAAAAAAGCAATTAGATTTCTACATCTTCAGTGTCGCAGTTAGTAAAGCACATGGTTTAAGCATCTTGATTTTGACGAGATTGACTGGGTTCGAATCTGGCACTTAGTGTAAATAGCAATTATCATTAAGAAAATATGCTATTTTCACTGAGTGTAAATAGAATAGAATCGATTTGCTATTTACACTCTGTGTAAATAGCATCTATCGCTGTTTGCACTTGGTGTAAATAGCATGCTATTGTTATTTGCAATAGCCGCTGCCTTTAAAAAAACTGTTCAAGTTTCTAGCATGTTCTCGAGACTCCGTCGCTACGCCAACAAAGCCGCTAAAACGCAATGAGCTTCTGTACTACTTATTGTGAAAGTGATTTCTTTATATTTGCTATTTGTTTGCTCAACTGCAAAATCATTATGTGTTTATTGAACTATGTGTGGACCTATGTGAAATACCGGTCCAATCACATCTCGTGTTGATTTGAAACGGGACGCATCATTTTGCCTGTAACGGGTGGTAACCCTAGGACCTAATGGTAGTCAAGCAGCAAGTTCCGTCGTTGTACAGGCAACACACCCCACATATAGAACTGGTGACTTGTGTGCAGTATGTATTAGCTGGAGAATTGAGATGGCACTACAGGGCTGTTGTCTTATTAGGTAAAAGATTTATGAGCGAACAAAACAGTGTTTTTAACTCAGTTGGATGGCTGCACTGAAAATGCCTCAGAAAATTAATCTAATTTTTGTTCCTTACTGCTAAATTTGTGTGGGCCAAAGCAAGTTGTGTCTGAAAAGCAAGCTGATCACTACTGGGTATGTTTTCCACAATCAGAGAACATAAAAACACTTACTAGAGCTAAAATTCTTGCTGTTTTATTGAGTTTTCATCAGATTGCTGGAGGGCCACAGTTTGAATATCTAATATATACACACACATCAAGGTTTTGTTCAGGAGCTCATCGCACAAATTCGGATCATGGTTTTCAAGCTTCTTATATGGAAGTAAATATTTTAGCAAAGCAGCGAGTGGGGTTCTCAACTGTCTGACTACCTCCTGACGTCGATGGAACCGAGATGATTTAGCTTCATACACAAACATAAACAATACTATTAGGGATGGGACGGTATACAAATTTGATATCAAGTTTGTAGTGACCAAAATGATCACGATTATCAATATCATCACGGTTTGAGCTGATGCACACATCGAAAAACATTAACCAAGTTTGTAACACTTAACTAATGCTTCGAAGCGTGTAGTTATTGTAAAGCATTAGTAAATAGTTAATTCATCATTTATAAAGCATTAATAGGCAGTTTATAAATACAACTATAAATGCTTTATTATTGATTTATAAGCATATCTATAATGTGTTTACTAATTGTATTTTCCTACTTTATAAATGAAAAATGTATAATTTCTAAATTAAGTATTACATTATTTACAAACCAGTTATGTAGGAGTTGTCAGTGGTTCACAAGACAATTTAGAAAGTGTAAGTAAAGGATTAATAAACTATTTAAATGTATATTTATACATATTATTTAGACATATAGTAATAGTTACTCAGTATGTTAATACATGCTTTATTAACATGTGTTCCTACTGTAGTTCATGATTAATTCAGGTAGTTATAAAACATTTAGTAGTTGTCAGTTCACAATTCTGTGAGTGAGGCAAATCTAAAGTGAGGCATCATGCCTTGTAAGGCTTTTACAAAGGAGATTTAAAGGCTCAGTTCTCTTCTGAACAGAAAAAGGAAACAAACACAAAACTGAGGAATATAGCACGTAGAAATTGTATTTCAAAATGCAAAAATGGAGACTGTAAAACTAGTAACTTAATATCAAACTACTAAATGTTTTAGAACTACCTAAATTAATCATGAACTACAGTAGGAATACATGTTAATAAAGCATTTATTAACACACTGAGTAACATTTAAATATGCTTATAAATCAAGACAAAAGCATTTATAGTTGTATTTAAAAAACTGCCTATTAATGTATATTAATGCTTTATAAATGATGAATTAACTATTTACTAATGATGAACTAATGCTTCATAGTGTGAGTTATTATAAAGTGTTACCAACAAGAAAAATCAACAAACAAAACAAGCAGCTCTTTGAACTTGTTTTTTTAAAGCGAGTCTTTTCTGTGGCATTTTCTTCCTTATAATGACCGTTGTCAATAGCAACGCATTATAACAGCACACATCCACGAATCACAACAGGCCGTATCTTGCCATCTTGCGTCTGTTTTGATTGTACTGAAAATGAAATCAGAGGACTTTACTATAATATTGTTGTGATCATCTTGTCTGGACGATTGTTTTGTATACTGTACAAAATGGATTTATAAACAGGTAAGATTTAAAACAATCTCACTCTTAAATGTCACCCTTAATAGTCTTGTTTGAACATTCATCTTTGACTCAAAGCCACTTGCAGCAAACTTTTCTTTGCGGAAGCTTCACGTTCTTCATTTCAAGTGAGTGAGATAAAATATTTCAACTCAAAACAACATTTTGTGTCCAATTATTTCCCAGACGTAGTTTTGGTATTGAGGTCAAAGTTAATTTGCCTTGCTTTCACTATACATCAATGGGTGATGGTCATGAAGACGACTCGTTAGAATTGAAGTGTTTCACCCTATTGCCGCGGCTTTCTTTTTGCATGTTCTACAGACAGGGTGACCATCCTTGATTAAATTTCCCTTAGGACTAAAATATGAAAGACAAAATATGACCACAGCTCAGATTCGGTCCCTTTAGAAGGCTGAAAAAAAATCTCCCGAGCACTGTCTCTGCCTTCTGCCATTTCTTCTCATTCAAAAAACAACTTTGCACGCTGCGACAGACAAATGCTGGCTGGACAGGATTTACCGCGAGTTTTTAAAATCACGATAACCAAACACGGTTTTAATGATAATTAAATTTTAAAAGATAAAACTAACCCTCAGTCCATTTTATCGTGTTTTATCGTGAAACCGGTAATCGTTCCATCCCTAAATACCATATTACCATCCAGAAAGACTAGAAAATGATAGCAGCTTTTGTTGCATACTTTTAAATGGGTAATTTTTGCCTATGTTCTTCATCCTCTTGCTTTCTTGTAATATCCACTTTTTATTTTGTGTCAAAGAAGGTTTAAAAAAAAAAAAACTAAATAAATCTAAATAAATAGACAGCTTTTCAGGTGTAGTCCATCAGCATGTACACTGATTTGGGGTTTCAACTTGGAAGCCCCAATCACCTCACCAGTTTTAGAAAAAATAGGCCAATGGAATTGGTGAGTGGTATTTGGAGAGTGCATCCACTCATTAGGTTTTTCATTCATAGCCGAGTGGCTCTAAAAGAGATAAAGAGTGTTGCATTGAGGAGATCTCTCTGGCTGGAACCGTATGACACATTCAGCTGTTTCACCAACCACTGTTTGCATGGATAAGTGCAGTGATTCTACCCTGGGTGCTTCAGCATAAGAGAGTAGATTTCCCTAAAAGAGTAAGCACAGGCAGCGAGCATCTTTTTTAAAGGGGTCATGAATTTAGAAATCAATTTTCCCTTGAGTTTAATATTATAAAAGGTCATGGTAATATAAGAATATCCTGTGAATTTCAGAGCTGAAAACGTCCTTGTTAGTCAAAGAAAAGCTTTTATTTACACCAGGTCCAGCAAACGATTGATCTCAGAATATGGCACACCTTGACGTCATCGTGTGGTAAAACACCGCCTCAACAGAATAAGAACAACGCCTGATTCTAGAGCCCCACCCACCGACTCGTGCCTGACATGACATAGAAGTTCAATCCGGTTTAGCTCTATGTAGGTCTAAGCAATAAACATACAGAGATTCCCATTTGCCTCTCAGGAATCCTCCCACTGCCCCGCTCTTTTACTTACTGATCGAGGCACCTGCCACACATGGGCATGCTGCCACACATCTGGCTTCAGGGCCTACACAAATATGCATTTTCCCCAGTGAGCCTGCTTGCACAGACATTGTGAAATGTCATAGAGGATGAAAAGCAGATCTTGATGGTTGTGCATTACTGGCCCACCCAAACCTGGTTCTCGGACCTGATGCTCCTCACAACAGCCCCTCCCTGGCGGATTCCTCTGAGAAAGGACCTTATTTCTCAGGGACAGGGGACCATTTGGCACCCGTATCTGGATCTCTGGAACCTCCACACATGGCATCTGGACGGGATGTGGTGGTTAACATAATCACTCAAGCCAGAGCTCCCTCTACTAGGCAAGTTTATAATAATAATAATAAATACATTTTATTTGTAACACTTTATATTAAACAAAATGTTAAAATGCTATAGATTTAAAACCAATCAACAACAAAAAAATAAAATAAAACAGAAAAATTAAGAAGTAACAAATCAATCAAAAGCTCTGCTAAAAAAGTGGGTTTTAAGACCACGTTTAAAAGCATCTAGAGTGCTGGGGGCTGCTGAGCAGAAGGCCCGATTTCCCATAGTATGGAGTTTGGTCGTTTGTAACCCTGACCAAATCTGTTTCTGCTGTGTCCTGTGCGAAAGCCAGACTGAAATTTATCATATAAATTGTTTTCTGAATATGTGCAGCAACAAATTTTTCCAGCACCTTAGAGAGGTATGGAAGGTTGGAGATGGGTCTGTAGTTGTCAATAACATCTTGGTCTAAAGTGTTTTTTTTTTTTAGAGAAGTGGTGTGATTATAGCAGTTTTTAGTGGTGAAGGAACATGGCCAGCCTGGAGGGAATGATTAATCATCTTGGTTATAAAGGGACTTAAGACACAAAGCTTAGATTTTACCAAGGCTGTGGGAAAAGGATCCAGTGCACAGGTGGATGGTTGAATTTTTCTGATGATGTCCTCAACCTCGTGATGTGTGATGATAGAGAAACAGCAGAGATGATGGAAGGTCCCAGGCTGTTGATCAACAGTCGGGACAGGCAGAGCGGAGGTGCTAGATAGGTGAAAGTGGATGTTGTCTACTTTGTCCCTAAAAAAGGTCATGAACTTATTCCACCTCTCTTCTGTGGCTTCTGAAAAAGAGTGAGTTTGCAGTTGGGAATGTGATTTATAGTGGAGAAAAGCTTCTTGGAGTTTCCAGGGTTATTTGGTAATGATGCAAGAGTAGAACTGTGACTGAGCATCTCTCAAGGACCATGCGTAGACCTACTGATGCTCTCTAGGCTTGCTTATGAACAGTAAGTCCTGAGAGCTTGAGACACCTCAAGTATACGGCCAACCGTCTTCATCCTCCGGAGTTCGCAGGTGTACCAGGGCACTGAGCACGAGAAGGTGACCATTCTAGTTCTGACAGGGGTGTGAAGATCTAGAATGTTGCTTAGAGACTGATTGTAGAAGTCAACCAACTCCGTGACTGAGGAGAAATCAGCAGAGGATAATTGCTGGAGGTCTATAGTTAAAGTGTCTTGGTTAATCTTTTGAGGTTCTTGAGGCAAATTTGACGGCTATCTTTGGTATGTGAAGAGGGGCGGCAGCTCCATTGAGATGGCCTGGTGGTCAGACACACCCAGATCATTCACCAAGAGGTTTCTAATATGAGGAGAGTTGGAAATGACCAAGTCCAGAGTGTGCCCCCTAGAATGAGTGGGTACATCCACATGCTGTTGGAGATTGAGGGAGTCCAATAACTCATCTGCCAGGTGGCAGGATCTACATGAATATTAAAATCTCCTAATATTAAAATGTTGGCAGAAGTAGAGCAGAGTGTTGTAAAAAGTCATTTATCTCAGTGATAAAAACAGAGTTTTGTTTTTTTTTATAGGGGCAAATAAGGAGTATTCGCAAAGAAAAGGGGGTTTACATTGAAAAGCAGGGTATTCAAATGATGACACTGTTGGCGAGAAAAGGGAGAAAATACAGCTCCAATGTTTGTCTATGAATTACAGCTAAGCCACCATCATGACCAGTGTAACGGCCTTTCTCCAGGTAGCTGTAGCCAGGGGACAGGCATCATGTGGTGCTGAATAAACTGCAGGCTGATGCCATGTTTCCGAAAAGCACATAAGGTCTAATCTCTTATCCATGATGTGGTCTTGGATGAAAGATGATTTATTTGTGAGGGATTGTGCATTAAAAAGTTCTATTTTGAGCATTGATGGGGTGGTGAATCTCGTTATCGTTCGTAATACACTAAAATCCACTCCACATTTTCTGTCATGCTCTGTGCTAAAAGATCTTGCAGTGTTTCCCATGTAGTCCAGCTTAGATTGGTGAGATCTCTCAGTGTTTCCCGTGTTACCAAAACAGAGAGCAACAATGTTCTGATGACGCGGTAGATGTGCGACAGTGGTCCAGATGGATGGTATGGCTGAAGCAGAGTGTTCAGGCTGATGGTAAACAAGCCCATGACGACAGCCTCTATGGATGTAACGCGGTCTGCGCAGAAGTCCATGTTCCTTAATGACCGCAATACACGCCGGAAAGGTTCGGTTGTTGAAATTTAGCAGCTGCGGAATGGAATAATTGAGCTTCATGACGGCCGCTGGAAGGTTTTGACTAGCACTAGGCATTATCCAAACACAGAGCTGGAACACTGTCAGGCACAGCGAGATGATGGTCCATACCATGGCAGAGGAGTTCATGAGCCAACTCCCAGCAATCACCAGCAAACAGCCGATATTTAGAAGAGATAGCAGTAGGTGAGTAAATATCCTGCAAATTAGAAGCAAACCGTAACAATCCATACAAAAGGTTTTTAGACGTATGAAAGCGGTGAACATCGAGCGTCCTCTCCTGTCATGAGGGAGTCCATTCGAACTACCAACTGCCAACAGCCGACTAGAGTTATCTGAGACAATAAGATCCAAGCAACAGTCCCAATATTAGCGCTGAATGATTTTACAAGTTACGGTTAAAAAAAAGAATAATTTAAATCGAAATCTAACATTAGAGTTTAAACTAGAGTCGGGTGGAAAAGCAGGTAACAGACAACGCCAGCGTCCTCTCCCCCTTGTTGTTAGGCAATCCCCTCCGAGTATATCCCTGGAGAAGACCCCTGAAGATGCCTGATCAGCTCTATGCTTTCTTTTATGCAAGAGAGACTGGAGCAGAGGATGTCCCCCTCCACCTTTAAAGTGTATGTTGCCTCATGGCACATCATGTTGCAGTGGACGGCAGGTCACTGGGAAAGCACAACCTGATCATCAGGTTACTGGTCCTCCCAGGCCGTGCTTATCCCCTCCGGGGATTTCTCTATAGCCCTTTCGGGTCTGCAGAGATCTCCTCTTAATCCGCTGGAGTAGAGATTAAGATCCTGTCTCTAAAGACAGTGCTCCTGTCCTGACTGTGCTCATTTCCAGCAAATCGTGCCTTAAGTTTGGGCCAGCCTTTTCTTATGTGATCCTGAGACCCTGGCTCAGATATGTGCCCAAAAGTTCCCACCACTCCCTTTCGGGTTCAGGTGGTGAACTTGCAGACACTGCCCCTGGAGGAGCCAGACCCAGCCTATGTGTCGCTATGTCCCATCCACAGCAAATACTGTAATAAATTGTGATTTATTTGATTAAATATTTATTATATAAAATTTCATTTTATTATCAATCAGCATGTAACAAATTTCTGCACAGATGGAGTTGATCAAGTCCATTAACACCCCAACTGCTTTCACAGTCCTATAGCTTGTCCTAAGTGGTGTAATGTTACGAAGGAATAATACTTTGTTATAGTACTTGAGTATTTTTTGGGAGAATCTGTACTTTACTTGAGTTTTTATATTCCTGTCAACTTTTACTTTTACTCCACTACATTTCCTACATAAAATGTATACGTTTACTCTGATACATTTCCCCAAAGCATTCTCGTTACTAACAACAAAATAAATTTGAAAGACTGCAAGCAAGCATAAGCGTGGTTGGTTTCATTTTCCGTGTTGCGTCCGTCGCTATAGCGACTGACGTGAGGCTGCTCGCTGCAACAGAGCGGGACACTTCAAAAACAGATTTAAAACATAGACAACAGAACGGTATGTTATACGCTACAGTACATATTTTCCTATCACTACAAAGTAATTAATCTGTTGACTAGATGTTGTATTAATGCCATCGAGCCTGAGAGGATGCTAACATTAGTACCTCAAGCCGTTAAAACAACGTGAGAAAAACATGCAAGTCTGACCCAAATGTTTTACGGTGCATGATGTTGGATTTTTGCAGTAAAATATCCAAAAACCACCAGGCCAGTGTTATATATTTTGTTCAGTACTTACAATATCCCAAATGTTTCCAATTATTTGTAAATCGTGAGAAAATTGCTATTTTAACCAAGGAATCGGGACATCTGAGGGAGTCTCCTGTCATTTGAATTATATCTGCTTTACCCTTGGTTTCCATTTGGCACAGCAGCCACCGAGCAAATGCACAGAGTAACGTCATAACATAATTCTCACCACACACGAATATATCAGAGCTATGCTACCTCATACTCATGACTGGAAAGGCGGAAATGGCACCGTCATAATAAAAGTCCCAACAAGCGCGTAACAAGCGATCGCTCCAGCAGCCTTGCTCAGCTCCCTCAACACTCTGCCCTGCTCTGCTCCATACTACAGTAACATTAATAATCACATCCATGAACATGATTTCTGCCCGAGTCCTATCCCGATTCTTTTCCACCGGCTGTGAGGTGAAGACCAGATGTCCCAAGATTCTGCACTGAAACTTAGCATCATCAAACTACGCCTTTGTTTTGAATAGGCGCCCTAGCGGACGGAAAAGTTACATAGTGCACCTTTAATGTCATGTTTGTTAACATATCATCTAGCCTATTTGCATTATTGTATACCCATCTGGACGCTTTTATGCAGTCGTTATGCAGCAAAGTGGCGTATTTGAAGCTAGTGACATGAGAAATCAAACTGTATCCTCACAGAAACATATAAACAAATCAGAAAGTTTTTTTTATCATTACTGTTACATATTTTGATTAGATAACCATCAAGTGTTCTAAAGTAGAAGCAAATAAGGTGTGAAATATACTTATAATATACATATACTGTGTCTAATTTCAATGCTATGACTATGTGTGAAGACCTTTAAGGATGACTGTTTGGATTTATATGAAATGGTAACATTTTACAAGAGTCTATACATTAACTAAGCTTGATTAAAACATTTGAACATTTTAATGTTGTCTTTTACATTAGTAACTGTACTATGAATTAGCATGAATGATCAAGGTATAATTCATATATATTGTTACGTACGCGGTGCTACATAGTCTGTTTTACACAATAGGTTTAGGAGTGGTGCTATTGTTTGTATGTTTTGTTTGTTTAGTCGGGAAGTTTAGTTATGGCGTTTTTTGACACCGAATGTGTTTCTTTCTACATCTTTTGTTGTTAGTTAGTTTAGTTTCTAAATCTTTGAGAAGTTTTGTTATGTTTGGTTCTTTGATTTAAGCACCATTCGTTTGCTCCTCTCTCTCTCCAATTGTTTGTTGCTGTTTGCTTGACCCTGTCTACTATATATTTTGTAATTCTTTATCCTCTCTACTTTATTACTTTTCACTTTACTACTTTACTTCATGATCATAACCACGGATGAAATACTTTTTAATTGAGGTTTTTGAGTTTTGGTTGTTCTTTTGCTGTTCCCCTATACTATCTGAAGCGCACACACCCATCATGGTGTTATGTCTGATAACATGCTAGACATTTTAACAGCTAACTAACGAGGGACGTAACATCTATATTTTTTTATATTTAAAACTTACAATAAACAGTTTGCCATTTTTTATTCAAAGAAAACAAAATGGACACAATCTTGCTGCTTACAAAAGGATCAAAAAATATTTTAAAATTGTTTAGTATGTTGCATTTACTTGTACTTATACTTTCAATACTTAAGTACGTTTAATATGAAAAAGAAAAAAACGTTTTATACTTAAGTACAATAAATATCACATACTTTAAAACTTTTACTCAAGTTATATTCTAAACAGTGACTTTAACTTTAACCAAAGTAATTTTCTGGCAAGATATCAATACTTTTACTCAGGTATGAATTTGGAGTACTTTATACAATCACTGCTTGTCCTGGGTCAACATTTAATTCAGTGACATTAGACCGTTTTGATTTATATGCTGTTTAAATGTTGATGATCACGTTATTTTATATGCATATGCTTACATACGATCGCTTGTTTTATTGCGTCTCCTTCGCTTTTGGTTTTGTACAGGAGATTATGTACTCATTCAGATGCGTAACAGTGCCCCCTAGTGTATAACAGTGGAAACATGGAAAATTCTGTGTTTGGCAGGGAAGCGTATTCTCACAAATAACGGAAAATTATGTGTTTGGCGGGGAAAGAGAGTTAAAGGTAACAACTTAGGTGCACGTGCTTCTCACATAATATCTGTAGAGTATCCACTAAATTTCAATAATTACATCAGAGTATTGTGATAAAGAGCCTTCATCTTGTGTGTCCTGTGAAGCACTGGGCCCGCTCTCTCTTGCTCTGCTCTGTTGTTTATAGCTGTGAAAGGACAGGGCAGCTGTAGGGTGGTTAAGATCACACCAGGTCAAAACCACTTTAAGAGCTGACATATCTGTGCCGTTTCCCCTGTGCATTCTAATGCTCTACGCCACAACTTCTCCGGAGGACTCATTTACATGCAGACACCACTGGAAACCAGCCACAACAAAAAAGGTGTGTGTTTGGAAGTAAGAGACAGGGAGAGAGAGAGATGAATAACCATACACGCAGCTATGCAAACACTCAGATGGCAATTTCTTCAGAGGAAAAGTGGTGTCTGCCAGCATAATATTTGTAGTTGCAAAAGGTTTGAAAATTGTCAGATGCAAACTTCTCCTGAGGTAATGTGGTTTCTGCCAGTATAAAATGTGTAGATGCAAAAGCTTTGAAAACTGTCACATCGCTTAGAAAACAAATAGTGTTGCTCTCCTTAAAATCCACACATTTTGAGGTGTCATTCAGGTCTGTAGCACAAACACGGCAGGGCAAGTTTCATTCTGACATTTAATAGAACTCTAAGTATCCAATTGTATACATGTACAGAAATGAATAAAAATTTAAGCTCTATCATGCAATGATGTCATCACAGAAAATAATGGAGGCAAGGCCATCAGATTTGTGTACAGTATCAGGGTTTAAAAACAGTAATGAAAAGCTTGTATTTTTGTTGAAGTGAAGTGTTTATAAACTAGATGGAAAGATGTATAAATAATCATTCTGAGGTCGAAAAACTAGCTATTACTTTTTGGTTATGGTTACAATCCCATGTAAAATAGTGCTTTAAAATTTCTGATATGCTTTCCCTTTCTGGTATGCTTGTGCTTATGCTTCATGAATTAAAATATGCACAAATAAGGGTGCAACAAAATGCACAATCATTTTAAAACATAATTGCACATTTGAAATATTTCTCTGCTGTACATTTTCTAACAGGCTTTTATAAAATTGCATTACAAAAATTGGTGGAAAGGTTGGAATTATTAAGTAAAATCAACAGAAATTTTTTAATTTACATGAACTGGAGTGAAAATAACTGTTGCATTTGGACATGCATGGAGAGATCAGACATGTGCGTGTCCCTTAATCCCAGTCCACCTAACTTCCTGTCTCAGACGCTATCCAGAGAACCAGAGACAGAGCAGAAGTGTGCAGGAACACCATAAATACAGCTGGGGGTGGAGAGATAGAGTGGAGGGAAAGAGGATGGAGAAACAGAGCCAAGCAGAAGCAAGAAGAGAATATGCATGAAGGAGAACAATAGTTCAGAGGAAAAATAAAATGAAGAGAAGAATGGAATAATAAATGAGAGAAGGGCTTGCAAATAATTCACAGCACACAAGCCTGTGCATATGAGATGATCTTGTTAAAAGGGGAAAAAAACTATGGGACAACTGCGGACATCAATCATGGCTGTGTAAACTGGCTGCTAATTACAGAATTAGATCTAGATTTTAAAGCAATTTGGGGCTTTTTATAAATATGGAAAAGCCTGATGAAAATGTAAGTGGAGAGTTGAAGAGAGACAAGTTATGTGTGCCAAAGTTTGAAGGGGATACATGTAAGAATTAACATGTATTAAATCACATTTTCATTGCCAGTGTGTGAACAGCTTGTAACTAAACTTTAAAAAAAGACTGTCCCCCAACTTTCTAGGTTGTCTATGAAAGCCTGTTGATTTTGTGTGAAGAACTGGGGACATTTTTGCTGGGAAAAATCAAAGTATGTGACATTTAAGCACGCTCCTAAGCACCACTTAATACTTATTAAATGTTCAACAAAATGCAGAAAGAGCCATTCTATACTATAATGTCAATGTGTCATTGAAAAAAAGAAAAGAGATTAATTTAAACTATAGACTTACAAAGCCAGATCTATATATAGTCTTAAATATACTTCATTATCAAACTTTCATGAACGTGTAATGTTAATACCTGATCTGTTGTCATGATGCCTGAAAATTGAAGAGCTTGAGCAAACATATCCACATCAAATACTTTAACTTCTGTGTTTGTTTGATTCTGTGTTCATGAGTCCACAGTGACGCTGCTGAAGAAAGACGCAAAGGGTGTCTCCCTCAGACTACATGGAAGCTAGATAACACATCAGCAGCATCTTACGTCAGCAGCGGGATTTAAACAAACACGGAAGAGAAGACAATGCTGAATAAAGTCGTAGTTTTTGTTATTTTTGAACCAAAATGTATTGTCGATGCTTCAAAAGAGTAACTAACCCACTGATGTAACATGGGCTACTTTGATGATGTTTTTCATTCCTTTCTTCGCACCTTTCTGGACACGGACTGTAGAGTGCATACACTTTCAATGGAAGGACAGAAGGCTCTTGGACTAAATCTAAAATATTTTAAAACTGTGTTCTGGAGATGAACGGAGGTTTCATGGGTTTGGAACGACAATAGGGTGAGTCATTAGTGACAGAACATTTTAATTTTTTGGGAGCACTAACCCTTTAATAAAGGGTTAGGGATGTGTTCAAAAACCACAAAATAACCAATAAAATCCTAAAATATCATAATTCATTTGTTGTCCCCTATATTAATTAATTCCTCACATCTCTCTCAATCTGGCCTCCTGTCTATTGATGAAATAACAGATTATCATCACAGATGGAGTGATTGGTTGTCTTCAGTCATACTGAGAATTATAATCCCATGCTGACAGACTAGGAAATGTGGCCTAGAATAAACTCAAAATGTGTTAATCCATGTATGTAGTGGGAATCAAATTGTATTTATTACTGTGAACTCACTTCTCACAGTGGCTGTCCTGGTGCAGTTGTAAAGGATGGCAAGCTCTCCAAACACCTTTCCTGGTCCCATAGTGCACAGCTTCAATCCTTCTTTAGTCACTTCAACCTTTCCCTCTGAAATAAAACACACACCACAACTATAAATAACACACAGAACACTTCAAAACAACGTGTACATACTAAAATAATTTAAAGACATTTAATTGTGAATTAAGTATTAAAACCAGAACATATACATGTGTATAAGAGAACAGACAGAAACGATTGGCTGGATATGATATATGCTGTAACGACTGGGGCTGTATTATGATTCATAAAAGAGCACACATAACAGCCTTCAACACACCTTTAGTGTGAGTGTACATTAAAATACACCTGTTTCTCTCTCGCTCTCTTTCTCTCAGAGGTGTGAACTGTAGATGGGCTGATATGATAAATTACGAACAGAATAACAGGAAGTCAAGCACCTTTTCAACAGCTGAGTTTCACTTTTCACACAGACAGTTGATGAAAATGGTTAAAGACCATGAGACAGATACAGGGAAAGATGGAAAAGGTGTAAAGGGCATATCAAGGTTTTAGAACAAAAAGACAGTGAGTGTAAAAAGACAGTGACACGATAGACGTAGGCGGAAGTACCGCCCCAGCGTTTACAAAGCGAACGTGCGAACACTAATACACATGCCCTTTACCAAAAAAAAAGGTAAAAACGACATCAGACAATTTAAGTTGAAGGAGAAAATGATAAAATTAGAGTTTTTTTAAACACACAATAACTTTTTAACTGTCCTCCTTCACCACACTTGTAAACACTGGTCCACCATGTGACATGTGACCTTTCCAATGTGAATATAATGCGTTGTATCGTAGAGCAGAACTAGATGAGCAATTGTGGTTAAAATGTATAGAAATTATTATTTTTTTAGAAAAATGACGATCGTTTCGCTATATAAGACACGATTTCTCGGCTGGGATTGTGCAGATCCCTTCGAAGCCCTTTGAAACGGCATTGATCTGAACAGTTAGTTGCAACTGAAGTCCATTATATAGAGAAAAATCCTGGAACGTTTTCCTCAAACTTAATTTCTGAAAAAAGAAAGACATTAAAGGATAAATTTACATTTAAATAAACTTTTGCTGATAATTTACTCACCCCCATGTTATCCAAGATGTCTGTGTCTTTCTTTCTTCAGTCGAAAATAAATTAAGGTTTTTGATTAAAACATTCCAGGATTTTTCTCTGTATAATAGACTCAATGGACTCCAAACGGTTCAAGGTCCAAATGACAGTTTCAGTGCAGCTTCAAAGGGCTTTAAACCATACCAGACGATTACTAGCCCTAAATTGCTCCTGTCACAACTTTTTTTGAAATGAGTTGCAGGTCTGAATGACAGGAAAGGATGCATATTTACAAAAAATGACAAAGTTGACCAGACAAAACATGAAATACTTGTATTTCATTGGAGACAATATGAACAACAAGTCAAAGTAAATTTAGAAATCACTTCTTTTTTTATTTATTTGCATTTTCAATACTGTCCCAACTTTTTCTGATTTGGGGTTGTAATTATGCCTAGATCGTTGCTTATTTTTCATTTGATCTTTTTTTATAAACAAGGTTTACTTTTAAACAGCATACAGCCTTAAAATTTTATTTATGATTTACTTATAATGATTATCATTATGAATAATAAACTCTTTGAATTTAATTAAATAAAAAATAAAAAATAAATAAAAATAAAAACATTTTGCTATGGTACCGAAATTGGTACCGAGTACCGTAAAAAAAATATATGTATTGGTACTGACTACTGGAATTTTGGTAAAGTGACATCCCTATGCTATAGGGCCAAAAAGGTACATATATAGTGTACCTTTAAGAAATTAATACTTTAATTTAGAAAGGATGCATTAAATTTAAAAGTGACAGTGAAGACATTTATAATGTTAGAAAATATTTCTCAGTCAAATAAATGCTGTTCTTTTGAACTTTCAACATGATAAAATTACATTTAAAATTATTCTAAATTGTAATATTTCACAGTATTACTATTTTACTGTAATTTTGATCAAAATAAATAGTAAGTGTAAGCATATATACACACAAGGGAAGAAATGTAATCATTAAATCAAATGCTTTAAGATCACATTAAAATGAGAGGTTAGAACATGCAAATAACTTCTGTCAGAGTGTGAGATAATATTCAAAACAGGCTAAGAATTTATTAAAAAGGTGACCCACAACAAGTCATACAAGTTCAACATAAAATTATACTGTGATTATCTGAGCCATTAAGAAATTAAATATTAACATTTCACAGGACATAGTCAAATAGGGCCTTCCTAAAGTCAAAGTTTGTAAACTTAAATATCTACAGCATGTGCATTCATTAAATAAAACATTAATTAAATTACATTAATGTTGTGTAAATACAGACATTAATAAAACATAAACAAAAGGATAGAGAAGACTGTGAGCATGAAAAGGGATGAAGTTGTAAAGTTTAGCCCCGGGTTCGATTACAGTGAATAGTTGTAGTCATTTTAAGTGTCTCAGGATGTTTAACCCAAAGCTTATACACACACCACCACAACAGGAAGTAATAATGTCCAATAGCCTGACCTCCAGTTCCTCCTCTGACAGACACAGGAAGCTATGACCCTAAGGGTCAAGGACATTGTTGTGAACAACTGAATACATTTCCCAACACACTCTAATATGACTCTTTGGCAAAGAATGGAACATATCTTGTGACGTCACACAGCAACATGTTAAAGGCTGGCACTTTAAGATGACAGGTAAACCTCCTTCTGGCTGGCTCATAATATTTGCTCTATCATGGTTATTAAGCACTATTGTTCAGAGAAGCTCAACTACTATTAATACCCTACAGCCAAACATGTATTACCTATGATTCACAGAGATAAGAAGAGGAAGAGAGACAGAGAGAGAGAGAGACAGGGATGTTCTCCTGACAGGGGCTCTACTAAACAAACATTAATAACTCAGAGACAGATGCTAAGTGATCAAACAGACAGGAATGAAATAATGCATGAAATGAAATAAAGAGAGTGGACTGCAGATAAGGCCGCTGAAGACAGATATTAAATGATGGGAGATTGTCTTATGTTTACACTGCAGGCTGAAATGGACTCTGCATGCTGTACATGTGAGCAAAACAAAACATTGAACAGGAAATGCAGAGCGGGACTTAATTTTGTCCATTGGGATTTGATTGAACTGTGCAAAATGAAACGTTGGGCTATGAGATTTAAAATTTCTGTGGAAAATGGATGGATTTTTTTGTGGATTTTTTAAGTAAAGTAAAAGTAAAAGTAAAACAAACAAACAAACAAAGATTAAGTCATATATATATATATATATATATATATATATATATATATATATATATATATATATATATATATATATCAACCGATGTCACGGCAATTCGTACATATTTTACGAGGTGGCTAATTAAATGCAATTTATGCGACCTCACTCGTAATTCATCGATTTTACTAAATCGTACATATTTGTGAGTTGGCAAATTCGTATGAATTTGTACAAATTACCTACCTCAACCCGCCCTAAACCTACCCATCACTGGGGTTTAGGCAAAACGTATGAATTAAATGCAGTGTAGGTCGTCCAAATTTATCTGAAATAGCCACCTCGTAAAATATATGCAATTAATTGGGTGAGATAGCGTTGAGATATATATATATATATATATATATATATATATATATATATATATATATATATATATATATATATATATATATATAAATAATGTTGGATTGGAGGATTGTGAATTTGCACTACCATCTAAAATTTTGGTGTTTTAAATGAGTTGATATATCTATCAACTCAGTTAAAGTTTTACTTAACCCAAAAATGAAAGTTCTGTCATAAATGACTCACCCTAATGTCATTCCACACCGTAAGACCTCCGTTCATCTTCGGAACACAGTTTAAGATATTTTAGATTTAGTCAGAGAGCTTTCTGTTCCTCCATTGATTGTATGCACGGTATACTGTCCCTTTCCAGAAAGGTAATAAAACACCATCAAAGTAGTCCATGTGACATCAGTTGGTTAATTAGAATCTCTTGAAGCAAAATACATTTTGGTCCAAAAATAATAAAAACTACGACTTCATTCAGCATTGTCTTTAAACATTGTTTGTTTTCAATCCGCAAACAAAGATTTGAACGGTTTGAATCAGTTTATTGATTCATGATTCGGATCGCCAATGTCACGTGATTTCAGCAGTTTGGCAGTTTGACACACAATCTGGTGTTCCGGAGATGAACGGAGGTCTTACAGGTTTGGAACGACATTGAGGTGAGTCATTAATGACAGAATTTTCATGTTTTGATTAACTAACCCTTTAAGACACCAAAATTGTAGATAGCAGTAAAAATTCAATCCCTTATTCAAATTTCAATAACACAGCTAAACCTACTAGCCTAACTAATATACATTTAAAATATTACTAAATGACAAGTAACAGTAGTTTTTAGGTAAATACATTAAAAAATGTCATCTTATAAAGAAAAAGCTTAACGTCTCTTAAAGGTGCTATAAGCGATACGATGTCATTGCGTTTTTAGGCCAATTTTTTTGTTGTCACATACAGCAAACATCTCACTATCCGCTATCTGCCTGTCCCCTGAACACACTGTAAAAAAAGGGAGCCCGATCTCACGAAAATGCGTATCAATAGTACGAGTGTGCAATCTCGTAGAATGTATACGCCAAAACTCATTTTTGGCGTGCATATGGTACTGCCGTTTTTGGCGTGCATATGATAAGCACTTTATGGCGTATTATATATGCACGAACCCCACACCCCCACCCTCACCCTACCCAAAAGCGTGTCATATACACGCCATAAAGTGCGTATCATATGCACGCCAAAAACGGCGTACCATATGCACGCCAAAACTTATTTTGGCGTATACATTCTACGAGATTGCACACTCGTACTATTTATACGCATTGTCATGAGATCGTGTTGAAAAAGGAGGAGGAAGGGTCTAGCTAGCCTGTGTTTTGTTTGACAACACTTCGAAAGTTACTCCACCCAGGATCGTTTAGAACACCTTTAATTAAGCCTACTAAGTGATATTGAAAGATATTATTATTGCTTTATTAGTATAGGGTTTACTAAATTTGGTCTTTTTATATCAAATCTTAGTATTAAGCCACGTTAAGCATTTTCTTTGTGGGAGGAAAATGCTTAATTAAACGTGTAGGTATGCTTTATCAGTATGTTGTGCTCTAAGTTTGGTTTGTTTATTTAACAATTGTTTATTGGTTTGTGTCTTAGTTAATTAAGCAATGTTAAGCTTTTTCACATTTTCATGTTAGGCATTTTAGAACATCCCAGTGGCGATATCACAACTGATTTCACATGAACCTTTAGTAACTTCAGAAGATAAAATGGCGAAACTCCTAATATTATTTCCAATAATTCTTAATTATGTTAATTTTCCCGATTGAATTCTCACATAGGTTGCAATGGTGCATCGCAAACAGTAAGGTGGAGATCCATGTTGCATTTGTAGAAATGCATCGCTGAAGGTTGGATCATGGCAGACTTATTCACACAAATAGTACAAGTGGCTTGAGAAGAAACAAAGACTGGCTGTATGACACTTTCATTGAAGCAGAATTTCGCTGTGGAGATAGCTAAACTCCCACGCATATGTTTGTTTTCAGATCACAGCAATTCTTCCGCATTTAGAGGGAGCACGTGCACAGAGTTGCAAGATTGCACAGATTAAGTAAAACACCTGGAAGAAAGTATATCCTTTTAAGGGAAAAGCTCTATTTGGGGGATTTAAGCTCTTCATATCTGGCAACCACAAACATGACTGCTAGTGGAGGTTCGTTACCAATACAAGAAAACGCAAATCCCAAAGAAAAAACAAATTTTAAGGATAAATAACGAGCGAGCCAATGTCATGATTATTTGTAATCAATCGAGAGAAGCAGATATCGTTATCGCGATTAAAATACTATAAATCATGCAGCCCTAGTTTAAGGCCATTTCGCGATTTCATTTCATGCGCTTTTGGGGGCCCCCTGGTGGCCAATGGGGCCCCAAGCAGCCGCTTAGTTTCGCTTATGCCTTGGGCTGGCTCTGCAACATTGCATTGTTTGAATTCATTAAATTGTTACCAGACAACTGGCGATTTTGTCATGTCGGTTTCATATACTCGCCAACACAGATTTTTACTCGCATTTGGTGCTTGGCGAGTGTTCGTTTTAGGCCATATAAACACTAACTTTTCAGAATTTGAGGTAAGATTATTTATTTATTTTTTGGGGATGCTGAAAATTAATGACAGGATTTTTGAGTAAATATACTCAAAGTTGAGCAAAAATAAATTAAAAGTTAAGAAAAAAAGTTTTAAAGAAAAGTAAGCAAATGAAAACCCATGGAACAGGAGAGAGAAATATGAGTGTGAGGATATGGGACAAGAAACAAATGCACACCTGTAGACCAATGGAATAATTCATGGGACACCGTTCATTAAAATGGCTGACCAAATCACAAGACGGCATCTGTAACATTGAGTGAGCAGAATAAAAAGAAGCCAAGAACAGGCAACATAGCACCTGATAAGACTAAATGCAACAGAAGTTCTTGTGATTACAATGTCTCAAAATACCAAGTGTTACAATATTTACTGACAGATAAAACAAAAAAAGGAAGTGATGGTAAATTTACAACCCAGTCTGTCAGTGACAGATAATGATTATTTGTAGCGCCACCTCTGCACTCACTCTCTCCCAGCCAACCTTTCATGCTGGTTAACCATGGTTCTGATGGTTATAAAGTGAATGAAAACTAACAACACTGCGGGAACAAAACATTTGTCCATCATTTGATTCTATTCAACTATAAATCCATTGAGCACGAAGTGATAAAGTGGTCTGGAGGTTTGGAATGAGTCATTATTGGAAAAACTGGTTACAGATTGAGGTCCCCTTGGATTTAGAGGACTATGGGCCCTATGGTCAATCTGTGCCTGCACATTTCTCATCATTAATGTCAGCCTGAAATCAAAATTGTCATATTGTGTTCAATTCATCAGTGCATGTTATTCTATTTATATACAGTGGGTATGGAAATTATTCAGTCCCCTTTACATTTTTCACTCTTTTTTTTATATTGCAGCCATTTACTAAAATCATTTAAGTTAATTTTTTTCTCATTAATGTACACACAACACCCCACATTGACAGAAAAACTGTTGACATTTTTGCAGATTTATTAAAAAAGAAAAACTGAAATATCACATTCCCAAGTATTCAGACCCTTTTCTGTGACACTCATATATTTAACTCAAGGATGATCAGAAGAAATGGACAGCACCTGAGATGGTTATACACATTCATTTGAGTCCAGCTGTGTTTGATTATACTGATTGGACTTGATTAGGAAAGCCACACACCTGTTTATATAAGACCTTACAGCTCACAGTGCATGTCAGAGCAAATGAGAATCATGAGGTCAAAGGAACTGCCTGAAGAGCTCAGAGACAGAATTGTGGCAAGGCACAGATCTGGACAAGGTTACAAAAACAAATTCTGCTGCACTGAAGGTTTCTAAGAACACAGTGGTCTCCATAATCCTTAAATGGAAGATGTTTGGGACGACCAGAACCATTCCTAGAGCTGGCTGTCCGGCCAAACTGAGCTATCAGGGGAGAATAGCCTTGGTGAGAGAGGTAAAGAAGAACCCAAAGATCACTGTGGTTGAGCTCCAGAGATGTATTCGGCAGATGGGAGAAAGTTGTAGAAAGTCAACTATCACTGCAGCCCTCCACCAGTCGGGACTTTATGGCAGAGTGGCCCGACGGAAGCCTCTCCCACATGGAGTTTGCTAAAAAACACCTGAAGGACTCCAAGATGGTGAGAAATAAAATTCTCTGGTCTGATGAGACCAAGATAGAGCTTTTTGGCCTTAATTCTAAGTGGTATGTGTGGAGAAAACCAGGCACTGCTCATCACCTGTCAAATACAGTCCCAACAGTGAAGCATGGTGGTGGCAGCATCATGCTGTGGGGGTGTTTTTCAGTTGCAGGGACAGGACGACTGGTTGCAATTGAGGGAAAGATGAATGCGGCCAAGTACAGGGATATCCTGAACGAAAACCTTCTCCAGAGTTTTCAAGACCTCAGACTCGGCCGAAGGTTCACCTTCCAACTAGACAACGACCACACAGCTAAAATAACGAACGAACTAGGGATGGGCATTTTTCCAAAATATTGTATAAGAATATTTGGGCTCATAAAAAACAAATATTCGAATACTTGTTTATTTAAATTAGGGCCTACATTATTTTGAGAAAATTAGAAAGACGTTATTTTTTTATTCATCGAGTTGTCATCATTTCTGAACAAACGTATGATTGGATAATAGCTATATACAACAATCTTACATTATATCAAGGTTTTCATTCAGTTCAAAATATTAAACAATATGTGTAAAAATATAAAGAACAAAAGCATAAGCTCAAGCAGCGCGAGCGAGGATAAAAAACAATAATAAAGCAGAGCGCGCCAGTTATTGTGCAGGACGTATACACGTACATATCAGAATATGTACGTGTATATACAATATGTTTGTTTTTCTCAACATGAAAATGTGAAACAATATAATGTGGATCATGTTATTCTCGGGTGGGAAAATACGCCCCGCTGACAGATGTTGCAGAGACAAAGATAACATTGTTAAGTGAAGTTTCACTTTGTGTTTTCTGTTTTTAAACCCTTGACTAAACTTAATCCTCAAAAACGTAACTTTTGCTGTCATACACGTTATCTCGCTCTCATTCTCGGTCTCGGGGTACAGCTGCGCTTACCTGCACTCGTGAATGCAGTGATGGACAGCTGTCTTTCCTTATTCGACTGGAGTTTAGATTTCATGTGATTTCTCATTGTGTTCGTGATATGATAACTCAGTTTCATTAATTAATTTTATCAAAAGTAACTCCATTTTGTAAAATCTTTTAAAAATTGTTTTCTAAGTAATTCCAAACATCGCGAGCGAGACAACGACATTGTGATCAAATGCACTCAACTTCTTAACCTGCTCCACAGCGTCACTTAAGACCAGCGTATACGCATTATAATTACACATTATAACTACACAGGTTAGAACATCATCTATATACAATATTGACCATTTGTATGGTCAATATTGTATATATGATGTTCTAACCTGTGTAGTAGTATTAGCCTACTGATAAATAATACGTAATTATTGATGAATAAGTCATCGTGATGCTGAAGTTATCCTAGTTTCTCTCTACATACATGCAAAACAGTTAAAATTGTAACATATTCTGGTCATACTTGCTGTTGAGTGGAAGCAAAAATGAGTCAAGTAGCCTAATTGTCTGTAATTTTAATCCTCAAGGTACAACCATACACATTCAAGGGAAAGCGCAAAACGTGTGTCCTGATTTCGTGAGCATGTTATTAATAATTGTTTTTGTGCGAGCGGATTGAGTATTTATCCAGTTCACAAATCTCTCATGTGATGTCATCAAAATGTGAACGAAACCACTGCGCATGCGCGTCCAGTACGTGTTGGATCTGATCCAGTACGTCATCGTGCTTCAGGCTGCAGCGACGACTTCTTGGCATTTACGGCCAGAAAAGTAACATAGTAAAATTCTAATAGTATTTGTATTTTTCGAATATTAATAACAGGTTGAATATTCGAGTATTCGTGCACACCCCTATTCTTAACTGGCCCAGCCAGAGCCCTGACTTAAACCCAATTGAGCCTCTCTGGAGAGACCTGAAAATGGCTGTCCACCAAAGTTTACCATCCAACCTGATAGAACTGGAGATGATCTGCAAGGAGGAATGGCAGAGGATCCCCACTAAATACTATTTAGCTTCTACTAAATACGGAGCAAAACAGTCTGATTACTTAGGACCACGTGAAATTGCAGTTTTTCTATTTTTAATAAATCTGCAAATATGTCAACAAGTCTGTGTTTTTCTGTTAAAATGGGGTGCTGTGTGTACATTAATAAGAAAAAAAAAAAACGAACTTAAATTATTTTAGCAAATGGCTGCAATAACAGAGTTAAAAATTTAAGGTGGTTTGAATACTTTCCATACACACTGTATACATTGCTCGGCCTCTAAAAAAGGTTTCTTTCTGCTGCATTATAAAATCACTATTTCAATGCCCCTATACCAAATATAGGATATATGGATTAATGCAAACCATGTGTAATATGCTTGTTTTGTTACATGTAAATGGTGATTTTTTTTTTTCAGTGATAGCAAAATAAAACAGATGCCACAGCTGTGTTGTCGATCTCCCTCTCTTGAAAATGGGCGGCCACTTTTGTAGCATTTTTTTAAACTGTGGTAAAAACGAACTGGTGCTGAAACATATGAGTCAATCACTATTTCAGAGATTGAAAAACGAATTACATTTTGATAAAAACATTTTTTATTTAAGATAATGTGCCCTGATTAGTCATGCATGGGGTCAATTTTGGTTTCATGTCTTTAAATAGTAACACTTATTCCCTTTCCATATGCAGGGTTTATGTGGTCAGCTTCTCCTCATGGTTACTGGTAAATTACTTTTGGGTAGTATGAAATCATGCATCAGATACACAAGCTGCAATATTAGAGCTGACATTATCTACAGTCCTTAAGCATGTCTTTATTTATTCAGATTGGGGCTAATTAGCATGGCAACTCCAGCACACAGGCTAATATGACATTCAAGGCACAATAATAGCATACAGGGCATCATTTCCTGACTAGGCTCTCCTATCGTAAGGCCGAACTAATTATCACAGCTAAAACGTCCCTCTTGTGTGACTGAGAACTTAAATACTCTATCCACCCTCGATACATCTCATCAACAAAAGCGTTATTTGGACCACAAATACAGGACTGACGCAATGTGATTTTGGCCTTCAAATGGAAATGCTGGTCACTTTAACTCAGATTACTATTATTGATCCTCTAACCTCCATCACTGACCTTTTAATCTGGAATGTAGACCTCGGTTTTGATGAATAGATGATCTGAATGGAGAATCATTGAATAGGAGTCATTTCGTATCTCACAAGCACTTTACTGCTTTGCCTTTGCAGTCTGAATAGTCTATTTCAGCCAGTCTCACGTGTAAATAATTCAATCTGAACGACAGAACCCCTGCTATTAAAAATTTGTTTCTCTTTCTAATAGAAAATCTAAAAGGAATAGCCCTCATTCTCCCACTCTTACCCATCTCCATTCTCTCAAAACCTTTTGCTCTTCCTGATCAGCTGCTGTTTTCTATGGCATGTGGTTGAGGTAATGCTGAGATGATAGATTAAATTGATTAACATAGGTTTTGTCTATGTTTTATTCTTTTTGTTGCAGAGAAAAAACATTGTAATGTGTTCTGGGAATGTATGCAGCCAATATCCACTCTGTCTCTCTTTCTAATTGTCTTGTGCCAGGATATGGTGTGTTGGGCAAGTGCCCAATTTGTACCACAAAAGCATTGAATCTCTGGAGCATGACTAACGAAATCCTTTAATTCAAACCAAGTGTTCTTCCTTTCCCTCCAGAACACAAAGAGGAAAGACGGAGAAAATCCTGTGATCCTAAGAAAACACAAAAGCTCTTCTGTCTCATTAAACCACAGAAATTGAAAGATGTATTGAGAGATGTAATGATATCAGAGACAGGTGGCTAAAACAATCCTAACCTGTCTTTTGCAGATGTCACCAAAACAAGATCAAATATTTAATGAAAATTGTAAATGAGTATCAAATAACACTGATGCAAAAAAAACCCCTACAAAAAAACAACAATTAGTGAGACCATGTTCGCGATGACAAAATTAGAAGAGAAATCACATGGACAGGAAAGTAGGCTAATATTTTCCTGCTTCAAGTGTTGCACTAATGTATCCCAGTCAGAGTCTGTTGCACTTGTATTTTGAAGGACATACTCTCATTTATAACATTGCTTAAATGATGAGGAATGCATTCTTACTAAGGGCGTACTGTTGCCTTCTACCCAGTCTGATCGCAATTATCGGAATCGCACTAGCCAGAGAGGATTTCAACTTTAGCTGGAGACCTAAGTTTGGTTTGAAGATGAAAAACATACCAAACACAATTTTCTCTCACCATTGCTGATTTCTAACACGCATTCACCATGTTCGGTGTTGTCTTGCGGCTGTCAGAGCAGAAAGCTACTGCCCTCTGTATGCATTTCTGTTTTCTCCGGTCACGTTCATTTGTAAATTTAATGAGTTTATTTAATCCATTAGATCAAAAGATCTGAAAATGTCCATATATTTACCCCATAGACCCTCCCCTCAAAGAAATAAGGACAGCAGGGGTTGAAAGTGGATTGATTAAAACGAGATGGATTAAAACATCAGGTGTAAAAGGGAATCATTTGTCTACTTGTGATCTGATCAACCAAAACACATCTTAATACCAAGTGTAAATAGGGCCCTAGTATATGTCTTTCTCTATTTACTGCACTGCATACAAGCGTCAACTTATCATTGTTGTGCAAACAAACATGAATCATTACTATTATGCATGTTAGAAGACCATTTTTGTGTATTTTTTATTGTTAAAGATTTGGTAAATCATTAACGTAGTTCCCCAGATTCCCAATTTGAAAATAATTACCACAAAAAAGAATCTGGCCAAATCTACATATCAGTAGAAGTTTTAATATTGGCGAGGTCAACAGCTAACAGCTCTCAGAGGATTTGGTTGCTCTGACTGGATCAATTTAACAGGCACCCAATCAATACATATCTAATTATAGGTTCAATATTCTTGATCCACTCAGTGGATCTACAGCAGAAACCCAAATGTGACTTAGTTTGACATCTGGCACTATAGAAAAGTTTTAGACTGCTTTTTTTTCACCCAGACAATTAACATTTTGATTCAATTGTGGTCTGTTCCTTACACAAAAACTTCATATGGCTTTAGATGCTTTGGAAGACAGAACATAAGTGGTATAGAAAACTGTTTGATATTTTATGGAGCTTTTTTTTTGCAGCCTGACAGTTACTCGCCATTAAGATTCACTGAATTAAACTGAGCAGCTCAGACATTGTGCAAGATGTCTCCTTTTGTTTTGCATATTCATAAATCTACTCTGGGTTCAAAGACATGACAGTGATTAAATGATGACAGAATGTTCATTTTGGGTGAAATATACTTTGCTGGACATATTTAAAAGGACAAATGTTCTCTCTCTTTTTGCTCACTCTCTCTCTCAAAAGGAACTGTTCCATTCCCGTCTCTCACCTTCCATGACGTAGACGAGGGAGCCCACGTCCCCTTCTTTAATAATACAGCTGTTTTTGTCATAGTCCACTGGATACATACAGTCCACTATCTCCTGGATCTGAGACATCTCCAGATTCTTCATGAAGTCATTGTCCAATATAGCTGACTTGATCAGTTCCTTTGACCTGTAAAGTGCAGAAAAATGGTGTTAGATAGGGCTGTGACAACACTTTAACATAGTAAAGACAAATGACCATACCTGAAATAGAATACTAACTTGCTGCTTACTGCTAATACTGCATATTATTTAAGATAGTTTATACTACTATTTAATAATTTGTGAAACAAAATGCATTATGCAACAATAAACATGTCAAACAGTGCCATGCTAAATTGTCACATGCCCTCATTATGATTATGTGCAAATTTAATTTGTGGCGTCTACTTACTTTTCATCTTAACTTTTGGCAATTCAATCAAACTACGAGTAAAGAAAAATATGTAAAAAAATAATAGCTGACACTATCGATATTACTAAACATGGGTGACAGTTTCATTCATCACATGAAACTGCAAGGTAATGCAGAACACTTTGCATTGTTGACTAGAGCATCCAGTGATGTGTGCTATGTTACATAGATTTAGATGTAGTGCAAACTATATACACACTGTAGAAATAGTAAAAGCTGCATGATAGTAATCTGAACATTGCCAATGAGATGCTTCATGAATTAATCCACAGGGAATGTGGATAAAAAAGAAAAGAAAAGAAGATTAAATGAAGAAGATATTTCAGGAGATAAAAGTAAACCAGACAAAGTCTTTTAGTCAGTGCTGGACGTCACAGCAAACAAAAATCAATAGACCATGAAAATTAGAATTTCAAAAGGTTTGCATCACAGACACACATCTAAACTAAAAGTCAGTGTAACCTTCCACCAAGGTGAGCACAAAAAATATTTCCAAAGATATGAAATATCAGATGCATCTCAGTAAAACTTTTTTTTATTTCCATGATAAAATACTTCACTAATGTGCAGAGACTGACTTGAGAGTGAAAACATGGTGGCTCTGTTGTCCTACAAAAACTGTGCTTTTTTGTTGTTAATTTGAGCAGCCAGACAGAACTTCTTGCATTGCCATTTTGAAGCGGGATCTGTTTGACTGAAAAATGGCAGACACGAAACCTGCTTGGAAATGCAACTCTAGTCATTATTTATGCAAATCCATTTAGTTCTGTAAAAATGACATTTAATTGCTCAAGTGATGGTGGATGGAAAAACCTGGTCTGATAAAGATGGAGTGTGTTCCTCAAATCTCATTATCGCTGTTTATGACACTTCCAAGCACTCCGCAACAAAAAGCCTATCGTTGTTAGAGCACTTCCTCTGTTTTTGTAGACCTGGGCATACGCCAGACTGACAGATCTGATTTAGTTACTAAAACCCACAAACGCTCACCTATGAACCACACTGTGTTTACATTCCACAGACATGCTCCGCCGTGAGCAGAAATAGGCCTTTTTAAGATCTCTGCAGTAGTTTACATAACGTCTTTTACTTACACATATGGACAGTCTCACCCAGAGGAAAATTGCATTGACTTTAACTTGGGAAATATAAAAATAGAAACAAATGAGACAACTGTTAACATACAATGAAATTAAAGAGCAATATAATGAATGTGAATTGCATTGCTCAGTTCATTTGTTGTTGGAGGAATTTAATGAGGAATATAGGAGATAAGTTTGAGATTAGTAGGGTCTTTAGGAGAAATATCTGAGAAGGACAACTGTAAGCAAAAGTCTTACAGTTACAGTTTAACCATAAAACCATACAATCAGTTCATCTCTCTGCTTCAACGTTTTGCAGAACCTTGTGTGGTATTTTTTTATGCGTATAGATGACACTGGCTCTCAGGAGGAACAGTCAGGGGAGATGTTATATCCAGTAAAAGCACAGAGTTCACTGGCCTCATTTACAACAGACAACCTCTGGATCATCCTGTAACTAGCCTCAGTTTGACTTGAATTTTTACCCAGTGCCTTTTTCAGGAGGATATTCACATCACACAGGTCGACAGACAGTCTCCCTTAAAAGGACAAAGTATGCCAAGCAAAGAAAATTTGTAGAAAGCTCTGGACATTGTGTACAAATACACTGAATAGATCTTGCACATAAAAATTCCTACAAGAAAAAGTTGCTCATTTTTGTTTGTCTTGCAACATTTTTTCGTTGAGGGAATATTATTACTTGAAACTATTACTTTAATACTTGAAACTGGAGAAAGATTTCTCTATTCCCAGTGCGAAGGACCGTCGCGAGGATCTATACTGATTCACATACTCTGCCCTCACTGCATGACTGCTGTGGCCTCATTGGAAAGCCATCTGTAGTTCTGTGGTCATCAGATGTGTGTGCTAATGAGTTAATGGCCATATCTTCCTGTTTATTATGTTCATTTTCTAGACAGAATGCTAAAACAGGAAGCAAAGTCTTATGGCAGATAACAGCTCCTACTGCAAAATAACCTGAGACATATGAATTACCAAATTGATTCATTTCTAGATTTAAACTTACTCTGTGGAATTAAGACAAAGATAATCCTGTATGAAAACTGCACTGTTGATGCTTATTATTATAAATTCCAAATGTATTGCTGTGATGTAACAGTATATTGCTTTTAGACATATTCTGACTCAGTGAAAGAGAATACAACTCTTAATTTATACCTGCACAACTGAGAAAAAAAAAAAAAGTTTCTGAATTTTTTGTAAAGTCACCAAAAACTGAATTTAAGGGAAAAAAGTAACATTTTATCAACTTTGATGATTGCATTAATCTTTTAAACAACTGTGATCAAACATAGTAGAAAATAGTGATCAAACTACATTTTATAAAAAAAATTTTAAGTTTATAAAAGACATTCAATTAGCATATGAGAGTCAAATTGGACGACTAGAGGAACTCATCTCAAGATCATTTATCAACTGCCAAAATTATGGGAAAAAGATTAGAAAGTTGTTGAAAATATTCAAATCAATGAATGTCAGAATTAGAATGCTTAGTTTGCGCATGTTGAATGATGTGCACTACCCCCGCAAAGATTTTCAATTGGATTGCCTTTTATTCTCTTTAGCATGCAGTATGAAGTATTTCACTGATGTGAAGTATTTTTCTGATTTAGTTTCAGCGAGTGAAGAACACATTTTTACTTGCATCCGTGATGTATTATGCACATTATTGTTTCTGACAGACAGCATGTTGAAGCCCCTCAGGCTGACACTTTCTCCCTATTCGCAAGAGTGATAGATGCCCATGTATATGTTATGTCGATGGTTTTAGCTCTAATATTCCAACCGACAGCCACTGGTAGACGAAGTACACAAATCGAGTACTTGAGTAAAAGTACAGATACCCTAATAATACATTACTCCAATAAAAGTATTAAGTACTCCTTTCAATTTTTCTTGAGTAAATGTACATAAGTACTTCATTTTTAATGTACTTTATTATTATTATTATTAGTTAAAAATGTGTGTGATATTATATACATGCATGCATGCAAAGTATGACACACACACACACGTTGTGCTTCCATGTTTTATGGGGACATTCCATAGGCGTAATGGTTTTTATACCGTATTAACTATATATTCTATCCCCCTACACTGCCCCTGCCCCTAAACCTACCCATCACAGGAAACAAAAAAAAACAAAAAATGTCCCCACAAGGACAAGGATTTTGGATATTGGCATCTTTGTGGGGATTACCAGTCCACACACACACACACACACACACACACAAGATCGAGCATAACATTACCACTGACAGGTGAAGTGAATAACACTGATTATCTCTTCATTACAGCACCTGTTAGTGGGTGGGATATGTTAGGTAGCAAGTGAACATTTTGGCCTCAAAGTTGATGTGTTAAAAGCAGAAAAAATGTGCAAGCATAAGGATTTGAGCGAGTTTGACAAGGGCTAAATTGGTATGGCTAGATGACTGGGTCAGAGCATCTCCAAAACTGCAGCTCTTGTAGGGTGTTCCCGGTTTGCAAATGGTCAGTATCTATCAAAAGTGGTCTAAGGAAGGAACAGTGGTGAACCGGCAACAGGGTCATGGGTGGCCAAGGCTCATTGATGCACGTGAGTAGAGAAGGCTGGCCCGTGTGTTCCGATCATACAGACGAGCTACTGTAGCTCAGATTCTTTAAGGGGTTAATGCTGGTTCTGATAGAAATGTGACAGAATACACAGTGGGTCGCAGTTTCTTAAATATGGGGCCGCAGACCAGACAGGGTGCCCTTGCTGACCCGTCCACCACCGAAAGCACCAAAAGTGGGCACATGAGCATCAGAACTGAACCACAAAGCAATTGAAGAAGGTGGCCTGGTCTGATGAATCATTTTCTTTAACATCACGTGGATGGCCGGGTGCGTGTGTGTCACTTACCTGGGCAACACATGGAACCAGGACGCACTATGGGAAGAAGGCAAGCCAAGTCAAAGCAAAGCAATGTGATGCTTTGGACAATGTTCTGCTGTGAAACTTTGGGTACTGCCATCCATGTGGATGTTACTTTGACACATACCACCTGCATTGTTGCAGACCATGTACACCCTTTCATGGAAACGGCAGTGACCTCTTTCAGCAGGATAATGCGTCCTGCCACAAAGCAAAAATAGTTCAGGAATTGTATGAGGAGCACAACGAGTTTGGGGTGTTGACTTGGCCTCCAAATTCCCCAGATCTCAATCCAATCAAGCATGTGCTGAACAAACAAGTCCTTGATGGATCAAGGCTGTTTTAGCAGTAAAAGGGTAATGTTAAAAGCAAAAAATAATGTTATCCCTGATTGTAGATTACAGTGTATAGCTGATTATTCAAAAAGATATGTTGATTCCTTTCTTAAGGGAAAAAATAAAATAAAAATCTCTCATATAATGCTGTAAATAATTCAGGGAACTCTCTCATTCGGTACATTACTATAATATTAGCGGTTAAAATGAACAATGGAGTTATTATATTCAACTGGTACTAATTTTCAGATATAATAATTACACAAAAATTGAAATGTTTGTATGCATCTCAGTTGCATACAAGGTAGTTTTAATTAACACTTTTCTAAGGGCCAGATTTACTAAACAGGGCAAATTAGCGAGAACAAAATTTCTTTAAAGCACTGATGGGAGTGGACAGTTCTGCGCGTGATCTACTGACAACACGCAAATTAAAGCACACAGACGCAGCCGGATCACAATGACCAGCGCAATCTACCCGTTAGTGTCTGGTTTAAGATATTTTTTGGGGGACGGTAATAATGGCGCAAACACCAGTAAATTTACGAGCGCAAACCTTTGTAAATCACATTGCATGATTCATTTAAATGCTTTCTCCTCCCATAAATGTTGCACCTGAAAGGGAAACTCCTACAAATGCATATGCAATACGGTCAGCCGCAAAAATAACCCTGTCCACACCTCTTCAGCACTAATTTATCACTGCGTGTCTTTAGTAAAACCTGACAGTATTTTAGCACCAAAAGAGGGTTTGCGCTGGTGCAAGTTCTCGTCCTTAACTGGTGTCACTCGTCCTTATATGCCTCCGAGCTCCCTCATCAGAGGACGACCGCTCCTCCCACGTCTCTCGCTCATCTACCTCGCCAAATATTGTATTTCAACATAACTTCTGATGTTCATGCATGTTTTTCATGCTATAACTTACACTAAAGTGGAAGAAAAGACTTACGCTGCCGCTTGTGCTACAATGATCTTTCACATCACATTTAAGAGTGCCAACATGTCATTTGTTTGGATTTCGAAATGAAATGAACAGAATTTGAAAGATGAGAATTTGTTTCTTATCACAAAAAAAAGTCACAAAACACAAAAGCTCTTTGTGATTATTGGACAGGGGCGTGCTAATATTTGGTGTAGAGAAAAAACACAACCCTGGCTTAAACTATATGGGTGACTCATAGGGTCAAAGAGCCTGCGTAAGGTCGCTATTTTCTAACTGTTAATGCGTTATTGTCACAGAAAATATTTGTTTTACCTGCTTTAGAAACATTCCAGTTAACACTGCTAATAGAGATTATAAGTGAAAAAGGGGAAACAGTTACTTTTTAAAGGATCCGTGTGAAAAACAAACTTGGAAAGAGACGTGAGGATTTGAGGAGAAAAACTAGATATTCTTAGTGCATTCAGTAAAAAATTTATGGGATATATCGTAAATTAAATCATGAGAACTGACCCCAAACGTGTGGTAAATGTTGTCTTTTTTCCCCCATTCTGTTCTAATGGAATACAAAAGGAGGAAAGGAAATAAAAGGAGGAAAAGGAGGAAAAGAATGCAGCGACTGAACAGAGCTCTTGTAGATATTCTTACTATACCATTTCACATTAAAATACCAAGCATTATGTTATTCCCCTGACATCTGAAAATAAAACATGAAGGACATTTTACAGCTCATTCAGCCAACATAAGGATTATTTGTAGCGTAACATTATGATTTAAAATTATTTATTTTTATAACATAACTATAACTTTTTGAGTGGAACCTCTCATAATCTAAAACACAGTAGGCTAGGAAAAAGGTGGATAGAGGTCAAAAGTCCACTGCAGACATTACTATATCGGTAAAGGACTTCAGATCTTTGATATTTCAAAAGACCTCAGACAGTCCAGATGTCAGAGACCAGTTCAAAAAGAGACATTTCAATCAAGACTTCAAAAAAAACACTTCTGGTCTTTCATCATGCTAAGCCACTGCAAAGGAAAAAAAACAAAAACAAAAAAACACTGAAACAGGAAGAAACCAGATGCAATTATGAGACAAAGACACTGCGAATGATAGGCAAATGGTAAAAACACTGTACAGAAGGAAAGAAAGGGGTATATCATTCGATATCATGACATTTGGTGAAAGCATTTGCCTTTACTTCTAAATGAGAGCAGAAGAAAAGTTTTACATGCAAAAATAACTTCAATAGAACCGTGTTTCCACTACAGAATAAAAATATTTATAAAAAAGGTGATTGTGACTTTTTATCTCACAATTCTGACTTTTTCCCCTCGCAATACTGACTGTTATAAATTCGCAATAGCGAGTTATAATTGTGAGATATAGTCGCAATTGTGAGATATAAAGTCAGAACTGCGTGTTGTGCAGTCAGAACTGCGTGTTGTGCAGTCAGATCTGAGTGCTGTGCAGTCAGAACTGCGTGCTGTGCAGTCAGAACTGCGTGCTGTGCAGTCAGAACTGCGTGCTGTGCAGTCAGAACTGCGTGCTGTGCAGTCAGAACTGCGTGCTGTGCAGTCAGAACTGCGTGCTGTGCAGTCAGAACTGCGTGCTGTGCAGTCAGAACTGCGTGCTGTGCAGTCAGAACTGCGTGCTGTGCAGTCAGAACTGCGTGCTGTGCAGTCAGAACTGCGTGCTGTGCAGTCAGAACTGCGTGCTGTGCAGTCAGAACTGCGTGCTGTGCAGTCAGATCTGAGTGCTGTGCAGTCAGAACTGCGTGCTGTGCAGTCAGAACTGCGTGCTGTGCAGTCAGATCTGCGTGCTGTGCAGTCAGATCTGCGTGCTGTGCAGTCAGATCTGCGTCCTGTGCAGTCAGAACTGCGTGCTGTGCAGTCAGAACTGCGTGCTGTGCAGTCAGAACTGCGTGCTGTGCAGTCAGAACTGCGTGCTGTGCAGTCAGAACTGCGTGCTGTGCAGTCAGAACTGCGTGCTGTGCAGTCAGAACTGCGTGCTGTGCAGTCAGAACTGCGTGCTGTGCAGTCAGAACTGCGTGCTGTGCAGTCAGAACTGCGTGCTGTGCAGTCAGAACTGCGTGCTGTGCAGTCAGAACTGCGTGCTGTGCAGTCAGATCTGAGTGCTGTGCAGTCAGAACTGCGTGCTGTGCAGTCAGAACTGCGTGCTGTGCAGTCAGAACTGCGTGCTGTGCAGTCAGAACTGCGTGCTGTGCAGTCAGAACTGCGTGCTGTGCAGTCAGAACTGCGTGCTGTGAAGTCAGAACTGCGTGTTGTGAAGTCAGATCTGAGTGTTGTGCAGTCAGATCTGAGTGTTGTGCAGTCAGATCTGAGTGTTGTGCAGTCAGAACTGCGTGTTGTGCAGTCACAACTGCGTGTTGTGCAGTCAGAACTGCGTGTTGTGCAGTCAGAACTGCGTGTTGTGCAGTCAGAACTGCGTGTTGTGCAGTCAGATCTGAGTGCTGTGCAGTCAGAACTGCGTGCTGTGCAGTCAGAACTGCGTGCTGTGCAGTCAGAACTGCGTGCTGTGCAGTCAGATCTGCGTGCTGTGCAGTCAGATCTGCGTGCTGTGCAGTCAGAACTGCGTGCTGTGCAGTCAGAACTGCGTGCTGTGCAGTCAGAACTGCGTGCTGTGCAGTCAGAACTGCGTGCTGTGCAGTCAGAACTGCGTGCTGTGCAGTCAGAACTGCGTGCTGTGCAGTCAGAACTGCGTGCTGTGCAGTCAGAACTGCGTGCTGTGCAGTCAGAACTGCGTGCTGTGCAGTCAGAACTGCGTGCTGTGCAGTCAGAACTGCGTGCTGTGCAGTCAGAACTGCGTGCTGTGCAGTCAGAACTGCGTGCTGTGCAGTCAGAACTGCGTGCTGTGCAGTCAGAACTGCGTGCTGTGCAGTCAGAACTGCGTGCTGTGCAGTCAGAACTGCGTGCTGTGCAGTCAGAACTGCGTGTTGTGCAGTCAGAACTGCGTGTTGTGCAGTCAGAACTGCGTGTTGTGCAGTCAGATCTGAGTGTTGTGCAGTCAGATCTGAGTGTTGTGCAGTCAGATCTGAGTGTTGTGCAGTCAGAACTGCGTGTTGTGAAGTCAGAACTGCGTGTTGTGCAGTCATAACTGCGTGTTGTGCAGTCAGAACTGCGTGTTGTGCAGTCAGATCTGAGTGTTGTGCAGTCAGAACTGCGTGTTGTGAAGTCAGAACTGCGTGTTGTGCAGTCAGATCTGAGTGTTGTGCAGTCAGAACTGCGTGTTGTGCAGTCAGAACTGCGTGTTGTGCAGTCAGAACTGCGTGTTGTGCAGTCAGAACTGCGTGTTGTGCAGTCAGATCTGAGTGTTGTGCAGTCAGAACTGCGTGTTGTGCAGTCAGATCTGAGTGTTGTGCAGTCAGAACTGCGTGTTGTGCAGTCAGAACTGCGTGTTGTGCAGTCAGAACTGCGTGTTGTGCAGTCAGAACTGCGTGTTGTGCAGTCAGAACTGCGTGTTGTGCAGTCAGATCTGAGTGTTGTGCAGTCAGATCTGAGTGTTGTGCAGTCAGATCTGAGTGTTGTGCAGTCAGATCTGAGTGTTGTGAAGTCAGAACTGCGTGTTGTGAAGTCAGAATTGCACGTTATAAACTTTTTTCCCCTCAGAATTGGACTTTATTGGACTGAGAAATCAGTCAATTGCGAAGAACAAAAAACAGAATTGCAAGATGTAAACTCACAATTGTTAGATAAAAAGTCACAAATATATTTTAAAATGTTTTATTATGTGGCAGAAACAAGCTTCCATAACTTCTCCCTGACCACACACAAAGAAACAGAATCCACTACCAAAACATTATATTAGCATTCAAAGACTAAAGCAATATTGATGCCAGCTCACTCCCATCTGGCAGCGCAACACAAGCTGATATGGAAGTTCTTTTAAATCTTCATAATAATTCCTTGAGGTGCTCTTCAGCTCAAGATACAAGCAGAATAGAAGAAAAGGCAGAACAAGCTCCACTGTGGTGGGGTTCAAAGGGTTTTTCTGTACAAAACAAGGTTACGTTGTAAATTAGCAGTGTTAAGCTGTCAAATGTCAGTTGCAGAGCAGATGGGGGAGGCCATGCTGGTCAGAAACAGAAGAATGATGTTCCTCTTCTGCAAAACCACTAGATGCAAATTAATTAAGGCTGTGTGTGTTCATGACAGCAGAAACACCAAGATCCTTCACGTTCAGGGGATCTGTATAGTCTGCTTAGGTTCTCGGGTCGTGGCAGTGTCTATTTCAAACATGAAACATAATAACTGTGTGCATAATAACAGATGATCATGTAAATAATGTTCGTGATCCACCTGCTGCACGATATCATGCTGCTTTGATAAGCAAATTATGAGTCTGTTAAACAAAGCAGTTATTATTATAGGACAGACTTTGTGTATTTCCCACATCAATGCTCTTATAACTGCTTAATGCGGATACAGTATTCCTGGTTCAGATGTGTCCTTGTGGAAAATCAAACTTTCTTGTAGCATCGTCATTAAGATGCTTCTGCAAATGTCAATGAATGGCATTTTGAACAGAACATAATGAGTTTGTTTCGGATTTACACCAGACAGCAGAATGACTTCAATTGTGCTACCTGTAAAACCCATGATATCGCCCTCCCTGTTAACAAGTTACCATGGTAACCACAGCCAAAATACCATCTACACCAGTTGTTGCTTCAGTAAAAATGTGGTAATTTAATAGCTACCACTGTCATAAAAAAAAGAAAGATTGTGTAAAAATAACTGTTGTAACTAAGGTATTTTCACAATGACTATGATCATAGTTTGGTAATGTACTGAAGAACAACAGGTGAGTTCAGTGAAAAGTATATGAAATACTTCCCTATAGTAGATATGCAAAAGGCAGCAAGTCAAATCAGTAGGAGGGTGTCAGAATACACAAATTTTTTGGTGTGCAAGGTATCTGAAGCCTCTTGTTTCCTTATAGGGATCTAGTCTATGTTACAGGGTTTAATCTACATATATCCTAAGTTATATATCTGATCAGATTCATTTACTGTATATAAACCCAAAGAACAGTGAGCTGGGCAGCTTTTATTAAAGTATAAATATTGAAAGCAAGAAGTTTTCTCCTCATGCATGGTAACACTGCCGGTCTTTATTTTCTTTGTGGTTATTGTTAGCTATACTTCATATGTCATAGATTAATGCTGTATTTGTAGAGCTTTATATGGTTTTTGATGATTTAAACTCTGGACATTCAACACTGAAGCCATCAAATGACACATTTAACTAAACATGCAAAGTGGTATGTGATGAGTCTAGTGTTGTGTTACAGTTTAAAGTGGGGTGTTTGATGCTGTTAACCTACTGACGTTCAATGGTAAATGTAGAATTTAATTTCTTGTATATCTTATACAATTATTTAATTTTTCTTGTTGCTATCGAGTTAACCTACTTGGCACTCTTGGGGACGTTGGGCAGTGTCACGTGACTCAGCTGCTGGACGTTGGCTGGCTCGGCGCTGATCGCCTGTCGTTTGGTGCGCTGATGCTCCTGCAGCTCCGAGCGGTTCTGGACCTGTTGGGTCGCCGGGCGAATTACGGAGCGGTACTTATCCAGTTCGTTCTGCAATTTCTGAATCAGTTCGTCTTTCTGGTCCAGTTCGAGCTCCAGCTCATCAATGAGAGCGTCTCTCTGTCTCAGTTCTTCAATTTTCTCCTGAAGCGCGTATTGGAGGTCGCGTAAAGTCCCCATCATCATCTCTTCTGAACCAAACAAAACCGAACCGAACCGAACCGAACAAAACCTCCCAGAACGGCACTTTTAGTAACTTCACTGAGAGGAAAGAGATACTGCACTAAACCAGCTCCTTTTCTGCTCTGAAAGCAACTACAATAAAACGAGAACAACCTGTGGGGAAAAGTATCTCAGTGTTTCCGTGTACAAAAAAAAAAAAAAAAAAAAAAAAAAGAATCAGCGGTCAGTCCCACAGAGCCGTACAAATCCACAGATCTGACAGAAGCGTATCCGTGTGAGCGCGCGTCTCTCGTGGGCAGTGACGTGATGAATGAGTTGAGCTCGAGTGCACAGAACGCTCGTGCGCGTCACAGAAGAGCGCGGGAAGGATTCCTGGACAGTCAGTCTTGATATTCATCTCGTGTGACAAAAACTTTACAGTAGCCTACTGCATAAATAGTATACAAATTTAATGCAAACAAGTAAAATTCTTAAGTTTAAAAATGATTAAGAACCAAACATTTAGAGAATACAAGTGCTAGCTGAAGTTGTAATAAAATAAATGCCTTTTGTTTTTGGTTTCGAAAAAAAATTATGTATATGTATATATATATGTGTAATAAATATATATATATAGAAAGATAGAGAGAGAGAGAGAGAGAGAGAGAGAGAGAGAGAGAGAGAGAGAGAGAAAAGCCCATGCTCTCGGAAAACCTGTCATAGAAATTACATATAATAATATTTTATATTATTTTCACAATAGGCCTAACTGTTGGTTGAAAACTTAAACATTAATGCAAAAGTCAACACATGTAGGCTATAACTATATGAAGGTAAAAGGGCTTATCTGAGTGTCAGGACAAGATCAGGCAAGTTGCCACATGTTTTATTATTTTATTTAAAAGAATTGATACCAATTTCTTTTGGCCAAAGAATTGTTACCACCCGACCTCATTGGAGAGCCCTAGTTTACTGTTTACAAAAAGACTATCCACCTTATTTTTCAACACGGGAGTAGCCTAAGCTGTTTTCTGTGTATGTCCTACAGGGAAATAACGAGAAATCAAAGTGCAGTAAACTGTAAAACTGTTTGTGCTACAAACCAGGGTGCTTATAATTAAAACTATAAAATAATATGAAATAACACTTGTTTGCAATATCACATGGTATAACGAGCTAGCTACAGCTAAAAATAACTGGAAGCAAATTAACCAGAAGATGCATTAAAATTACAAACAGCCGCGCACGCTCTTACCTGAAAAATAAGGTGGGTCATTTTTCTCAGGGGTTTCAGGAGGACCACAGCCATGATCCAACACATAGGCCGAGCTGTAGTTTGTAAAAAAGCCTGTATGACTTGATTAGTTAGATCAGGTGTGTTTAATTAGGGTTGAAGCTTAACTGCTATGGCCCCATACAGTTTAATGGTAGGTTTCTTTTGTGACAGCAAGCACCAAATAATGTGATTACATTCTCTGCTATTTGGACATTTACATGTTAAATGACAGTGTCTTATTCTTGGGAAATATTGACTGGAAATGATCAATTTGTGGAATGATTTTAAACAGGCAGTGCCTTCAAAATTAAACCTAACCTGCGAAATATTCATGAATAAAATGTGGGACAACTATACTCAGTCACCTGCATTCATTGTTACTGACCAAACATAAATAGCTTGACCTTTTGGAGATCTAGTAGAGATGCACAATGTTTGATTGAGTTTATAAAAGAACATAAGGCGCCCTCTTGTGTCAGACTATGAAAGACACACCGGCACAATGAAGTGATGTGATGGCAAATTTTGCTAGTAGTGGCAAGTAAGACAAACAGAGGTGTTAAACTTCACAGCCCAGTCTAAGAGAAATTATATCTGTATGTGAACGAAATATTAACAAAGCCTTTTTTTTCTGGGCTGGAGCATTTTCTGAGCCTACAGACTATTGAGGATAGAACTTAGAGGGATGGAATATTCTGTCATCATTTACTCACCCTCAAGTTGTTCCAACTTCCAGACCTGTGTGAATTTATTTCTTCTGCTGAGAACGAAATAATATTTTAAGAATATGGGTAGCCAAACAGTTGTTTGAAAAAAATAAATAGGCAACTATGGAAATAAAAAAATACTATGGAAGATAATGGGGTCCATCAACACTTTTGGTTATCAACATTCTTTAAAATATTTTCTTTTGTGTCCAGCAGAAGAAAAAAATTAATACATATTGGGAACAACTTGAGGGTGAGTAAATGATGACAGAATTTTCATTTTTGGGAGAACTATCCCTTGAAAGAGACACCAAGGCAGTATGAGCAGGCGAATATGAGTGAAACGAACCCTCATCTCTGGTATCTGAAACTGAAACCGCTTGTCAAAAGATCCCAAAGGCCCACAACAGCACCCAGATGTTCATTCTCTGGATAGTTATTGTAGTCAAAAATAACACAGAAAGAACAACTCATCTAAACAATATCTGAAAATAACAAATGAGGAATACAAGATTATTTATTCTTTCTGCTGCTGGTTTTTGTCCCTCCATCTCTTTCTCACTGTCAATGCCCTTGAAAGGACCTCTCCCAGAAAAACAGGCTTTAAATTTCACCTTAATAAACTCTTCCTGCAGGGTTCTTCCTTTGTGGATCGATGGAAAGAGGATCTGTTGTAGTGTGGCTGCTCTTTTCTGCCACAGACTCACATCTCCCGCCATTTTGTCTCTTTGGGACCCTTACAAGTGCACCAGCTCTTTTTTTAGATGACTCCTCACTTCTCACATCTCATTTTTAACGATAATTCCAGTCTTGACTACTCCCAAGTTTACTGTCTACCTTGGACCACAAAACCAGTCATAAGTGGCAGGGGTATATTTGTGGCAATATATGAGTAAATATGTGGCATTGTATGGGTCAAAATGATCTACTTTCATAAGTAAAGATCATGTTCCCTAAAGCCTTAAATGTATCTAAAATGTATTATTATTAGTAATATGCGTTGTTAATGATTTCATTTGAACAACTTTAAAGACGATTTTCTCAATATTTAGATTTTTTTGCACCCTCAGATTCCAGATTTTCAAATAGTTTTATCTCCTATTCTCAGCATGTTTTATATATAGTTTTATCTCCTAAAAAAAAAAAAAAACATACATGAATGGAAAATGTATTTATTCAGCTTTCATATGATGTATAAATCTCAATTGACCCTTATGACTGCTTTTGTGGTCCAGGGTCATTACCTGCCATGCAGTGTGTAGCTGTTTGTGAATTAAAAAGGTCTGCAAAGTTTTAAAGATAAAAATGCACAACAAATAGCCCAAAGTTATCAACTCCTTAAAGAAAGTCGATTCTGAGCTGCCGAAAAGAATCGTCTGCAATTCCAGTATGACTTCCCGTTGCATGACTATGTAACAATGTAACAAATTTGCATGACGTGAACTTAAGGTCAACATCTACTTTGACCCGCCCTCAAAACTCTGTAGTTGTAGCTGAGACTGGAAGGTTTGTGCTGTTGACATGTTGAGAAGACCCTATTTTCAGTGCTGCAAATACACTTTGCATGCACTTCAAAAAGATGAGGACTCGCGCTGGAATTGATACAGAAAAACCAACGCCATAGTTACTGTTCGTATCACGGTGTATGAGGAAGCCTCTGAAGATAATAGGCGTTTAACTTTTGACACAATCTGTAAGCGGTAGACCAATCACAACAGACTAGGACATCTGACTAATCAGAGCAGGCCTGTGCGTAAAAAAGGGCTACCTCATGCCTCAAAGCACATAACATTACAATAATAATTAAGGTAAATATCTACAACTTTGCATTGCCTTGTGTTACAAGGTGCGCAGTGATATTGAAATGCATAAGTTGACAGGCAGGTAGGAAATCGTATCATTGGATTCGGGCCGAGTGCAATGATTGGACAAACATTTTTGGTCCTTAGACTTCTACAAAAGATATATGTACATGTTTTAATATTTAGACCATTTCTATTATTGATTGCTATGATGTGAAGATTGTTTCAAACAAGTGTCAAACAAATGCTTACCCTACCTTTAAAATAGTAAAGGGACACTTTAACAGTATAAATAACAATGAATTCTGCTCTGAAAAATACATGTTAAGCATATTTTTTTATTCAGAGAAGTGCCATTTACTAACTGTTAAGTGTCTCGATTAACTAAAAATTGTCTTATATTTCTTATATTGATAACATACAGTATTGTGGATTGTGACCATAAGGAATAAAGCACTTCTCCATCACTATAACAAGGTGCTAAAAGTTTTGTAATGTTTCATTAATGAAAAACTGGGGGTCAGATTATGCATAAGGCAAAGTTTGTTTAGCAAGCATATGGTCTCAGTGCTCATTAAGCTACAAACTGCTTTTATCCCTCTGCTTCTTCCATAATGAAATCATTATGGTATAAGTGATTAGGCCAGCACATCTGTCTTCATAGTAACTTCACACGGTCACACACACATAATTGCACATACTGTGCTCTAAGGGTGAGCATCCCAAAAATGCAATTATAAAACTATTAGGGTTGTTTGGTTATTATTAGTGATGTGATATTAATTAAAGAAGGGGCAACAACAACAACAACACCAACAACAGAAGAGCTTCTGCCCTCTTGTGGGCATCGCTGCATCAAATGCGAGGTGATGCTGATACGTTTTCCAAAGTGTCTTTTGAGCTTCAGCTTAAACTCAATTTGTAACTTGGAAAGCATAATGAGAGTATAATGATTTCCAAATCTGGGATTTGACTCATGCACATTCGCTGCATAATTATATTCAAATACATGTGCATTTAAGATTCAGCACAAAAAGTTAAAACTCAAAATTAGTTTTAAGCATTTTTGAGATAATAAAATAGTGAAAAGCCAAAGGCACTAAGAAAAGTCCCAAACTTCGGAATAATATTTTGCCATTCTTAGAAAGTTCAGCCAAATCTTGTACAAAGATGCTCAAAGCATCAGATGGATAGGACTGATGGGAGGGGAAGCATATGGTCAAACAAAGCACTTTCTAATGGCGTATTAAATATCCTCAGACAGGCTCTTGGGCGCTACACGTTCAAACCCTAAAAGCCGATAATGCACGAAGCTTCCTGTGCTCAGAGCCCTCTGGGAGCTGATGATGATGATGATGGTTTAGATCAATGATACACTCTATCTCCCCCACCTCATCCTCTCTCTGAAGCTTCACAAAGATGCTCTGTCATCATGAGTTTCTTCATTCATGTCCTGAATCTCCAACCTCAAATAGCTTACTCTTAATGATGCACTGATGGAATCAAATCAAATAATGCCAACGAAGTATGAACTATTACAAGTCATGACCCAAGACGTGCAAACCCACCAAACATTAGTTGCATATGTTAAACGTGTGAAATCGTCTCACCTGTCAGATTTGGCAACTCTCCTAAAGCTTTGGTTTGATAAATCCTGGTGCGTTTGGGGTTCGGCTGATATTCCCTGCGCGCGGTGCGTCCGCGGCAGTCCGATCTTCGCGCTCGGTAAAACGGACTGACATTTGTGCAGCTTTCTCTTCAGCTCGTTGATTTCGTCTTCTCGCTCCACCAAGCGCCTTTCAAGATCTCGTATCCTCTCTTCCTTCAGCATTAAAATCTTGGCAAAGTCTTCCTCTAGGTCACTCATTCTGAGGTAGTAAAAAAAACTTTAATCCCTTTAAAATCTACCAGGCGCGCTCTCAAACTGTATCACGCGCCCAGACAAGCTCCGGTTGTGAAGATCCAGTGTAAAACAGCTGATCTATCCACGTGTTTACAGTTGGAAACGGGAGTCGGCGTCGGACCCGATGACAGTTACTTGTGTCCCAAACATCCTCGTCCAAAAACACACACCATACCGGGTACAGACTGTCTCCTCATCAACGGGGTCTTCAAAGGCATAGGCGGAGTTTCACTTTTGCGCTTGGGGGGATAAAGTGGGGGGATGAGAAGCCTCTTCAGAAACTGTATAGCCTATTCTACATAAACCACGATAAGGTGCAACTACATGGACAATTTAAAACACAGATGCGGTATAAATGCACTTACACTGGAGTCCCAATCGTGGGAAATAATATGTGTACTATACCGTAAGAAAGACGCACACGGATCTAAATGACTTGCCGTGTCCGATTTGTGAATGAAATGAATCATTCTTCGGAAGAGTCGGGTCTTATCAATCTGCTGATTTGGATCTCTTGACTGAATCGGTTGAACAATCTCTTTCATTCGAGTTGAGAGTCCGAGTGAACTCACTGAACCGAGAAACGAAACGTCTTTATCGAACAAGCCGATTCGGGCTGATTTTGGATTGTACAACGGATTTGACTCAGGGCGGGGCAAAAAGTTAGTTATGCATACTAACAGAATGTTGCAGAAAAAGTAAGTCTTATAAATACATACAAAACAGGGTTGTTTTTAAATAAGTTGCATAGCAAACCTTTTCTGACAGGTGATGAATTATATTGTTAAAATATCATAAGCCTATAGCCAATAAGCCCCTCGCTAGGCCTATTTTAGCGCTGAAATAAACTGAACTACGACACAATAAATAACAGTAAAAATACATTCCAGCAAACAATAGCCGCCTTTACACCGTCTTTAACTATATAGACCCGATATAGCTAGTCTGTCTATCAGTAAGCTAACCCACTTCTAGCCAAAGTAACATTGAATTTGGTTAGGCTAGCTAGCTAGGCTACATGTCATTTTTGCCAAAACAACTTAGGCTATGAATTATATGATATTCCATCTTGTACAGTAAACAAAGTCAGCAGTAAAAACAAGTTTGGTTTCATTTCTTTGAGATGTTCATCATGTTTTAGATGACTGGGCTATGGTTAAAATGCTATTAAATTTCCACTGGCAGCCCAAATTTGGCCTTGTTTTAGCCTAGACGCCAGGGCTGTACGACTAGATGTCTTTTAAATGCAAAATTGCTTGCTGGGATTTTAATTTAAAAAAGAAAATATTTTTGTAGTTTTAAAATATTAATAGGGGAGCACACAGCCTAGCCTTAGTTGTAATGGTTTAACACTTTCCACACATGCCAGGATGACGAAACTTTGTGTATTTACTAGTTGCCATATCAACGTTATTTAGAGAAATAAATTGCGCCGAAATTAAAAAATCTTTGGAAGATATCACTGAACATTTATTTTACCGTAGCAAAAGTAAATTTCTTATTCAAGTTTTTTTTTATACCTCTGTTTTTTGTGTTTATTTAAAACTAGACAAATCTGATATTATTTTAATCTAATATCTGTTATTTAACAGTTGAGATTGTTCTTTAACGCTGATCTAACCAGCAGAAAACATGAGCCGCAGTTTAAATCCCAGTTGTGCAGATGGGGTGCGTTGTTGTAACACTGCATTACAATGAGCCCCTAATTAGAACTATGCTATTGTGTTTTTGGGAATTCTTTTGAGAAACCATGAGAAAAGGGTGAAAAATGACTGAGAGTCAATGTTCAGAAATGATTCGTTATTATTATGTTTGTAACAATGCTGTATAGCTGTATTTAGCAATGTGTTTTTTGTCAAACTCAAAAAATTCCTCTAAAAATGCCATTATTTTATTTTTAAAAAAAAGGTAATGACTTTATTTGATTTTTTTACAAAATATTTTAGCTTGTTTTGGATTTTTTATTTTATTTTATCAGATATCATTTTAAGCTGTCATTTGCTCATGTTTCAATGTGCCCCTCGCATGTTTCAATACCTCACCTGGGGCATGTTGTCACATTTCACTTCCATTCTTTTGGGGTAAATCAAGAAAAAAGAATGTATTAATGAAACAAAACCAAATAATTGTACTACACATGTGGGAAAAAAATAATACTCTGAACCCCAAGTGGATTTACACAAACTTAGACAGTCAAAAAGCGTTAGGTTGTGCCCCACTCTCCCCTAATATGCCACGCACACACAGGAATGTCACAGGATGAGGTAATGACGAAATAACTTTTTTATTAAATCTCTTCTAAACGAAACGATTCGCTGAATTGAATCGGACTTCCCATCGTTAACGCGAAGATAAGACATATGCAAGCGGTGTTTTAAGACTGATATCACATATTACTTGAGATAAACTACACAATCATACTAATATATTATTCAAAATAGCAACAATAATAATAACAAAATTTATTTTGTGACAAAACAATTTTGGTTCTGGCAGCTCCCAATGCGGCTCTTCAGCCGTGTCATGTGATGAATGGGTGACGTAATTTCATGAAACCTGACACTTGAATTAGACTACATGCTGTAATATTTAGATATCTTAGATCAGTGTTTAAATCTAAAAAGAAAAACTCTCTGTGTTTCACATGGCCATTTTGGTAAAATGGCAATGGCAGCATTATTTCTTTCTATGACCAATCTGAGGGGGGACATAGTACAGTAGACTATTGTGCATTCATGACCACCCAACCTTGATATGAAAGCATCATCTCTCTTCACATTAATGAGAGAGGGGCTGTAATTCAGATGCAGGGATAGAGAGCGAACAAGAGAAAAGAGAGACTAAAATTAAAAATCGCATTATTTATTTTTTCTTATTGTTTATGTTAGTTTATCATTATCAAGTGAGCAGGATTCAAAACGTTGTCTTTGGTGTGTTCACAGAGATGTGATAAGAGCTAATTCTCTGGCTGTCCTGCTGTGCGAACGATGACACAGTGATTAGCACAGGACTGCTGTGCACCTGAGGGACTGATTGGATTACAGGCTGGGGTGGGGTGGGGCTGGTGGGTGGTGCTGGTGCAGACATTACTCATCCCATTCCTGTTATACAGTCTCTCTCTCCTACTCTCTGAGTGAAACCCAATCGGATGTCTCTGAGCTCCAGGACCAGAGGACGTTCTGTCAGTCATTGATCAGTTCTGCCGCTATGCTCTGAAATCAGGGATACAGGAAGTCAGTAAGGAGATATGGTCAATATGGCAGACTTGATCAAGGGTTCAGTGATCTTTTATTATTGGTAGTGCTTGCTAAGTCATGCAACATTATTATTATTGTTGTTCATACTGTGCTAAAGACACAAATGATACCTATAGATTCATGCAGCTTAGTCAAGTCTGGATGGATGGATGGGGTGAACATGATTTCACCAAGTACAAAATATTCCTGGATATTCAAAATCTTTGATTTTACAGTGTATGTCAAGTTTATACTTACAACCAGGGTTAGGTGCTTCTACGTCAGGGTTATTCACCTATCATTTCCCTCTGTTTTTAGGGCACATGTTATAGGTAGGGTTATGTTTAGGGGTATATGGATAGAGTTAGGAGAATATTTTCAGACAGGAATGTTGTTCCAGGATCAACAAAATATTTGAATCTGTGAAAATATGTTGATCCAGGAGCATGAATTATTTGGCAAAATCAAAGTGACGGATGGATGGATGGATGGATGGACAGATTTAGACAGGCAGACAGACTGATAGATAGAGATGGACTTAAGGCTACAAAAGCATATTGACTTCAGTTAACATTCCATTCTGACCAATGAGTTCCTGTCTACTGTAGTATGTACAGGGCAATTTGTGAGTCACAGCTGTTAGTAAATACAGTTGTCTCTCCCTGACACTAACTGTGTGAATGTAGCTATGAGACCTTGGCCAAAAGCCTAGCAACTACCCTAGAAAGCCAACCATTCAAGAACATCATGGCAATGGATTAGCAAACACTTAAAAAAGCAATACTCACAGTTTCTTCAGTGAATGTAAAAAAGTTTGATTATGTCATCATAAGTTTCCTTTGCTGGTTTAAATATGTAAACATTTCTGTTTCTAAACTGAGAGGTCAATTTTCTGAGATTAGAGGTGGGGATGCCCTTCTCAGCAGTTTCCAGATGCATCATTACAAAACAGAGCTTGAGAAATGTCACAACGTAGCAGGCGGCTCAGAGCCCACGAGAGAGACTCAAGCTCTTGCTAATTACTGTCTCTCTGTCTGCTTATATTCTATCGACTGTCACTTCACACGGACTGTGCTCACATTCTCTAAATGAGGAGATTCAGGTTGATATAAACTGAACTGACTCCTGCTTTCATCTCTCTCTTTCTCTTTCTCTCTCTGTCGGCTTATTCTCTCTGTTTCTCACGCTGTTGTCTCCCCTTAGGTTAGGCATGTTATATTTTTAGAGGAGTGTTTTAACACACAGTTCTCAAAGGGGGATGGGGGTGGGGGGTATTTTCACTTACTCAGGTGTCTTGTAAAGACATCTTATTAGACCATATTCTTCTAAGGAAAATAGCTATTCAAATCCAATGGACTATTCAAATGGCTGATTATCTCTTCCCTCTCTGAGAAGGTAATGTTTTCATTTCATGGAGTTCCATTTCAAAGTGCTGTTTAGATAACTTTTAGTATCAAGCTATTGGTCTTTTAGGGGAACAATTTGTACGCCGTATTTAGTGTGATCAACCAAATATTTGACTCACTCACTCTATATTTGACTCATTCATTTACTCGCAGTGCTGTCATGGCCATCAGCAAGCAGGGACATTGCCAAAAGATCTTCTGCTATGTTGGACCGTCCCTCTTCCAGACTGCCAACATCTGGTGGAATTTATGGGTCTCAGCTTTGGAGTTCTTGCCCTGTGTCAAACATGGCCTTTCATTCTTAAGCTGTTCCTCAAGAGTAGTCAGACAGCTGGTGCTCATCCCTATTGAATCCCAATGTCTTCTCACTAGACTGGGTCTCTTTATCGGATCCTTCAAAACTCCAGTGAGAATGAAGACTAGATGGATAGATAGAAAGATTTAGACAGGCAAACAGACAGATGAAACATATAGAATGATAGAACATTAGATAGATAGACAGACAGACATATACCACGTGGCTGTGTTAACATTGCCATTTTTTTGCCCTAAAGGCCAGTATATGAAGTTTGTGGTGCAGAGTGATGGTGTGTGTGTGTGTACACGTGTATGAGTGGAGCGTAACAGACCTTAAATGGTGCGGCTGTGTACTATAACGTCGCCACGGCGGGACCCTCTTCCTGGCAGGAACCTAAAGACAGCAAACAGATCCCCCTACCTCAGCGACAGAGCAGCATAGCAAGACCACAGTCACAACCCTTCCTCAGATAACCTGATCTAATTGTAGCTGCAGTGGAAAAACAGAATATCTGTCTACATCGCTGCCCCTTCCTGTGTGTGGGCGCTCCGGTGTTCAGGGTGAATGTGTGTGTGTGTCTATTACTCAAGTGAGAAAGGAATCGTTGTAGAAAGGTCAACAGGCAGATGTCTCAGCAGACAGAGACAGGGAAGCTGTCAGAGAACATAAGCTGCTGTGTTTTTTTCAGAGGCGGAAAAACATGTGGAAGTTAAGAAAGGCTCAATACTTACTAAGGACATCCTGCACAGGCACTGGAATGGATAAGGCTTGGTTTTATCACAAACTACTCCTTTTTGTGTAGATTAAAGGAAGTAATCTCTAGATTAGTGGTATTCAAATGGTGGACAGGACCCCGGCTTGGTTCCATCTGGACCGCAGGACATAATTGCACCATTTTACAGTTTCTACGGTTTAAAGAGCAGCGTGTGAAAACAAAGGAGTTCACACCACAAGTGCTTAAGGTCATTTACGGTAATGATCTTTCGTCGTTACATCCTCTAATATTCTCATCTAAAGCTAAGGATGTAAAGCGTCACATTAAGATGACACGGATATTTTAACAACAGTAGCAGAAACACGATGAACAGCAAAGTAGATACTTTTGCTAAAACGCTGCAGGAAAAAGGAATGGAGCAAAATACAATTATTGGTATCTGTCATAGAGATGACTCTGACTGTTTAACTAAACCAGATTTGTGTCATGTTAATGGCTTCTTTATGCGTTTTTTTCTTCTTCTTTTTTTTCCATACAGCATTATTAATCAGCATAAAGCATTTCATAATAAACAATGTTATAATTTGGAAAATTATTAGAGATAGCAAGGTCTGAAATTACTAGTTAACTTTGTTCTCATGGGGAGAGTACTGACTATTAGATCATGTATATTATTTGAGCAAAATAACAATGGTCATACTTTTTTTTTAAAGGCTAAACCCTGTGCCACCAGTATATTTTCTGATAATCATTAAAAAAAATCTGATCTAACCCTTTTATATTCATATCCAGTTGGGTTAAATATTTACTTTTCTTTTTTTGTAAATATGTTAAAATAATATGTAATGCTAAAATGCTAATAATATGATTTTTTCTTTATATGTTTCTTTCTTTTTTCTATGTATATCTTTCTCACAAGTTGTAGATGTTGTAGGAATCATTTGTTACATTTTCTGCAGTGCTGCAATGAGAGACACTTTGGTATTCAATTCAACAAATGATTAACACAGAAAATTATTTGAACTCATTATTTTTTATTAACAAACTTTGGGAGGAGCACGTTCAGATAATCAGCATGAGAGGAGGCTATATATAGCAGACTTACCTTTATTCCACAAACTTTGTTTCCCAGCATCCCTCTTCCACCTCAATTCCTCACTCTCAATTATTCCTGTCTCAGGCAGGGATAGGGGGGAGTACTACTTCGGGCCAAATTCCGAGCTCGGAGCCCTCCCCTCGGACAGCATGCCAAATACACATACTATATCTGATTATAAGTGTGAACTTGTGAAGTATCCCAGTATGTTAAAACAAACAAAAAAGGGGTTTACATTAATGTACTTGCAATGGAAGTCGCAACAAAGCAAAACTGTGTAGCTTGTATTTGTGTTAAAGTGCTATATTAATTCTAAGTCAAGTCAAGTCAAGTCATCTTTATTTATATAGCGCTTTTAACAATGCAGATTGTTTCAAAGCAGCTGCAGTGTTAAACAGAAAAATAATGCAACAGAATATATTTAGATTATCATACAGTAACAATGTGGGCTTTAGATCAGTAATTAGATAAGTAATTTGGTCTATATGGTTAATTTAGTTTAATAATTAGATTTCAGAGGTCATAATCGATCTGAATATTCGAAAGATCTGAGGCAACACGCCGGATACGGGTTTATTGAGGATGATGTATCGATTAAATAATTATTAAAAATAAATAATTTGAAATATCGGAGTCATTACGCCGGAGACAGGTTTTTATTGAGGATGCCGTATTGATTAAACAATTACTAAAGTGTAATATTCGAAAGATCGGCGGCAACACGCTAAATTCTAAGTAAAATGTGTTATTTGAACTGTGAAGCTATCACTGATTGTGCATATCGTTATGCATTACCAGCATAAGTCATGTAAGTAGATTTTGGTTCATGTAATCAGTAAAGGATAGTTACATCATGTCCCTTTCTAGCATTCAACACTTATTTCAGGGTAGTTGCGCCATAGACTTACATTTTTGGTTGTTTTTGTAAATGGTGGGAAGTGTCTAAACAGTGTCATCAAACAAGAACTGAGTGGATTTTTTTTTCAAGATTTTGTTTCAAGTTTATCTTGTATAACTAAGAGGCTGTAAATTTCATTCAAGTCTCTGAACAAAAAATGAGAAAGACCATTTTTGTTTTGTGAGGGAGTATAAACTTAGCCGATTCTCCATTCTTTTTTGTGGTATTATCATCTGCAGTAAATCAATGTAAAGCCTGAGGTTAACAGAATGTTGAAACATTCTGTTTAATTCAGATGGGATCTGGGCAAACTTTTCGAAAGCAGTTTTTTTTTATCATATAGGCCTATGAGGCAAGTTGAAGTTTAGGAATCAGATGTTATTTTCTTAAGCGTTTATGTTCTGAACAGTGTCCCTCCACAGTGTGAGTTCTTAAACTGATTGGGCTCTTGGGTATATTTCAGCTGGACTCGACTTGTACCAGCATGTTTTTTTGGAAATGCTTGCATCAGTATTTATTCTTTTTTTATTTATATAGGGGTAATGATTGGGACATTTTTTCCCATTGAGATTACTTGAAAAAGTGTCCCAATCAACCCAAATTCACCATATTGCCGAAAGTTATGTGACACCCGCCTGTACATGCACATTAACTTTAATGACATACCATTCTTAATCCGTAGGGTTAAATGTGGAGTTGGCCCACCCTTTGCAGCTATAACAGCATCAACTCTTCTGGGAAGGCTTTCCACAAGGTTTAGGAATGTATTTATGGGTATTTTTGACCATCCTTCTTGGAGCGCATTTGTGAGGTCAGGCACTGATGTTGGACGAGAAGGCCTGGCTCACAGTCTCAGCTCTACTTCATCCCAAAGGTGTTCTATAAGGTTGAGGTCAGGACTCTGTGCAGGCCAGTCAAGTTCTTCCACACCAAACTCTCTCATCCATATCTTTATGGACCTTGCTTTGTGCACTGATGTGCAGTCATGTTGGAACAGGAAGGGGCCATCCCTAAACTGTTCCCACAAAGTTTTGAGCTTGAAATTGTCGGAAATGTCTTGGTATGCTGAAGCATTAAGAGTTCCTTTAACTGGAACTAAGGGGCAGAGCCCAACCCCTGAAAAATAACCTCACACTCCTGGCAACCCCCAAACCCAGACTTGTCCATCAGATTGCCAGACAGAGAAGCATGATTCATCACTCTAGAGAACACGTCTCCACTGCTCTAGAGTCCAGTGGTGGTGTGCTTTACACCACTGCATCCGACGCTTTGCATTGCACTTGGTGATGTAAGGCTTGGATGCAGCTGCTCGGCCATGGAAACCCATTCCATGAAGCTCTCTAAGCACGGTTCTTTAGCTAATCTGAAGGCCACACAAAATATGGAGGTCTGTAGCTATTGACTCTGCAGAAAGTTGGCGACTTCTGCGCACTGTGCACCTCAGTATGCGCTGACCCCACTCTGTGATTTTACGTGGCCTGTTGTTGCTGTTGCTGTTGTTCCTAATTGCTTCCAATTTTTATAATACCTCTAACAGTTGACAGTAGATTATTTAGTAGTGAGGACATTTCACGAATGGACTTTTGCACAGGAGGCAACCTATCACGGTACCATGCTTGAATTCACTGAACTCTTTGAAAGTGACCCATTTTTTCACAAATGTTTGTAGAAGCAGTCTGCAGTCTAGTTTCTTGATTGTATACACCTTTGGCCATGGAAGTGATTGGAACACCTGAATTAAATGATTTGGAGTGGTGTCCCAATACTTTTTGCAATATAGTGTATGGTGAATGGTATGTATTCATAAGTAAACATGTGTGTGTGTGTGTGTGCAGATCCTCAGGCAGGTATGTCAGGCATGACACTGTGGTGTTATGGAGAACAAGTGTGTGAGCAGTAGGTCAGCAGCGGTCAGCTGTCCCACCAAATACTGATTCCCTCAAACAAAATTGTCCTCGTAAATGTCCAGCTTCCTAAAGATAGATGTAGACTGCTACAGGGGCTTCCATAAATCACTGCCCTTTTAAAACAAGGCTTCAACTTTGACTCAAAAACATCACCTCTGAAAATCAAGCCCACATGCCATAGACGCAAGACAACAAACCTATTTCAAAACAGTTCCAACATGCCCAGTATAGCTCTGTTATGTCATGTGAAGGAAATGGTATGGTAGATTTTCCAATGGAATTGAGTCCTACTTCTCTGCTGTTCACTGCAATGCTGACCCTGTGTGAACGCGCTCTGGCAGAAGATCTGTGCCTCAGGTGCTTTAGTGCTCAGGAGGGCCTTCTGACCTCTGACCACTGCAGAGTTTGATCTACTACAGCCTCAAGATCTATGGCCGCTTTCGGTAACACATTCCAGACGGTCAACACCTGTTGAACATGCTGAGAGAAATATATAGGGAAAAACATATATGACTAGGGGAGATTAAAGAAATAATGGAGAAAAGAAAACTATGAAAGAAGGACAAAAAGTTGAAGTACTGAAATTAGTGAATTAATCCGACCAGTTTGTTGATTTATTCCTCATTCATCAAAAAATGATTTGTCCGTAAATATGAAAGCGTATTTAGTTGTGAACCAGGACTTGATTTTATCCTGAGGGTTTGGTGATTCAGAGCAAAGCAAGTTATTGATGAAATTAAGAAAACAAAAGTATTTTCTGTAGAATAACATGCATTGATAAATTCAAAATGGTGAATAGTTTTCACCATTTTGAATGTCGTTTTTTTGCAGTAAATTTGAATGGTTTATTTAAAAGACCTCTAAATTAATATGAGGCAGCGGCCCTAAACTACATGCAAAAAGGTCTGGGTGAAATGTTTACACTACAATAACAAAATCCATACAATGTATTCAATGGAACAAACACTCAGTGGAAACCCTGCTGGCAGAGCTTTGCAATAACATCCAAGGCTTGCAGGAAAAGGACCAAATATGCTGCAAACTATACCTGACAAAGGACAAGTTCATTTTGAGGGTCATCTGGAATGTAATACAATGAGGTCCATGAAAACATGTCGATCTCAGGGTTATACTGTAGATAATGCAGCAAAGAGAGTTCTATATCAATCAAATAAACACAGGTAAAACCATTCCCAAACATTTCCATAAATCTTTCCTATGCCTTATTATGCCTTTCTTAGGAACACGGTGAAACCCTCATTGGTGGTCCTATAGACATAGTAACTTGTCCGACATCATTTGTGCTACAGATGATGCCTCAAATTGTTTTATTTGTTTAATAAGTTATCTAGCAATATTCGCTTAATAGCCAGGACATTTGCTGGACAATATATTTTGAAGAATGTTGGTATCCAAACAGTTCTTTGGCCACATTGACTTCCATAGTATGTTTTTTGTCCATACTATGGAAAACAATGGGGCACATCAACTGCTTGTTTACGCATATTCTTCAAAATATCTTCTTTTGTGTCCAGCAGAAGAAAGACATTCATACAGGTTTGAAAGAACTTGAGGGTTACTGGGTGAGCAAATGATGACATTTTGGGTGAACTATCCATTTAAATATCTCTGACTTGCATTGAAGAAGGGACTCAATTAATATCCCAGAGATTGGAATATCATAGATTTGTTGTGGATGAACTCTTTTGACTAAGCAACCACCCAGAAGAACACGCAGTGTGACATGGACAAGCACAGTTGATGTTTTCTGCAAAATGTAATACATTTACCTTTTTCCTGCTAATTACAAATGAAAGACTGAATTAGAGAGAGGTGAACATTATATGTACCTGTGTATTCAGACAAACATATGCAGTTCTTTTGCATTCCATTCTTTCTCAGCTGCCACATCAAGCAGTGTCGTGTTGCGTAACAAGTCACGGGGACAATCAAGCGATCTGACTTTCAGTGTGATTCCCACAGTAAGAGATTTTCAATCAGGGTTCGTTCAGAGAAGCATCAGCACACAGTAGCAAGAGCTGCATCAGGGCACATGAGGAAGAATAATTTACTACATAGATATCTTGTGCAGGATCAGTTAATCTCATACAAAGTTAATTTACGGAAGGCAATTCATGAGATATCAAGAGAAGAGGCCTCATCAATGTGAAGGATCCTAGAGACTTTCTTTCATCGTAGGGGCAGAATCAGCATTCTTTAGTGTGACATGCTCACCAACGGCGAATAATTGCATTTATTTGATGAATCTTAGCCTGCAACAATGTTCTGATAGTGTCAGATATTTTGGGTCACGGGCTGCTCCTACAGACATCTAATAATAAACCATATTTTAAAAAAATTTAAGCCAATAACAAAAAACTTGTGTAAGAGTATAGATATCATTACTTAGCATTCCTTTCACATTATTATTGAGCAAATCAAAATGACCTCAAGTTCGCTCTGAAGTATAAGTCTACAACCTCTTTTGAGTAGCACCAACTCAATTTAAATTAGTTCAAACAAATGAGCTTTTAGAACTTTCTTTTTATTTTGGCTTCACAAAACTGACACATTTTAAGTTCTAATTAAGTTAAGTTATCTAAATTGTTTTATTGTTTTGAGTTTTATTAACTTATTTCTTTTAATTTAAACAAATTTACATTTAATTGGGATGGGATTTCTATTTCCCAGCATGCTTTGCCATGACACTTAATTAAAAGTTAATTAAAAAAAATAACTGTCATACAATATTGTGCAAGATTAATGTTAAGTGGCAGATTTAGTAGTGTTTAATCTTTTGTTTTGCTAGTTCAGAAGAGTTTCTGTTATGTTGGGTTTTTTAGGGGGGGTATCGTCATGGTGCCAAATGGAGCATGAGCTTGGTTTGAGAACAGATATACAGTATGTTAAATGTTCTATATTTCTGTACTCATTTATTCAAGTGCTATGCTATGCTAATTCTATCATAGCATTGTGTTATCAATTAGCAAGGTAGCATTTATTGAATTAGCCAGTTAAAGTTAGCCAAGTTTCCACTACTACAAATATTTAAGTTAAATTTATGAATTAGCTTACTCAAGTATTTGAAGTTAAAGGGATAGTTCACCCAAAAATGAAATTTCTGTCTTTAATTACTCACTCTCATGTCATTTCAAACCCGTAAGACCTTCGTTTATCTTCGTAACACAAATTAAGACATTTTTGATGAAATCCAAGAGCTCTCTGACCCCTCCATGGAAACCTATTTAATGAACACAGGTCCATAAAGGTAGTAAAAACATTATTAAAATAGTTGATGTGACTACAGTGGTTCAGCTTTCATTTTATGAAGTGACGATAATACTTTTTTTGTGAAAAAACAAAGAAAAATAACTTTATTCAACAATTTCGTTCTAGCCTGTGTCCGCCTCCTGCGCAGTTTACGTTGTAAATACAGAGCAACTCCTGCATGTCGTGGTGCTCACGTGAACAGCACCGGCTGCCGTAGAACTCGAAAGCATTGCACTGCTTAAACTGAAATTAATTATAACATTTTCCTTTAAGAGCAATTAAATCTGCAAGTTCTGTTTACTTAAACTTTAAATGTCTTAACTTAATAAATGTGATGTAACTGATTGCCTCAACTTATTCTGTTTTACAGTGTGCATTTGTCCAGGATGATTTAAATTTTGCATGCATTTTAGAATGTCAGAACTGTAAATAACTAAGATGAATGATTGCAAATTCTGACAAAAGACAGTTGATGTAGCAGAGTCTGCCTTGGCTTTTACCCAAGATGCCTCTGTGGTCACATCATACAATCTAAAAAGCTACAATAGGAAAGCACATAAAAAACACCCAGATTGAGTTATTATTAAGGTGAGTAAAAACAGAATGAAAAAGAAGACCGAAGCTAAAATCAGAAGAGAAACACACACGTAGAGAGAGGGAGACTTTCATATTTTGTGTTTAATGGTCCTTTTACTGTTCCCCGCTGTGGCAGACTATGTAGTCGTTCACAATGAGAAACAAGAACACTAGATGTGCGAGTTAGACATGAGAGTAAACATTGCCCTAGGACAGAAGACCAAAATAAAAGCATGATTTAATGTACGAAGATCTCTTCAGACAAAACAAAAAATGCCAAACTCCTCCTGAGAGTCTGGGTCTCATCTCGGTCTGCACATGTTTGTGTAAGAGCCTCCACATAAAGTAGTCCTCCTTGTGTTTAAAGATGGCCACAAATGGAATGTACAGCACTCTCAGAACTCACATTTTAGGGAAATAGCTGTTGGAAGGCGTTGCTTCAGATTTTTGTGCATGACTGAACTGCCCCACATTAGGCCACATGTATCCCAGCATTCCATGAAACAATGGGAGAGGAACAGGGTGACTAGAGAAGGCCTTGGCATACACTCACAAGCTATTCCTTGACCAAAACACTTCACTGTTTTCCCAGCTGCCCCAAAATAGAGCACACAGTAAATCTCCCATGCACTGCACCATCTCTCTTACACACAGCTCACAGTATTCACAGTATTCACACACTCTGAAGAGAATATACTAGTTCTTAAAGTGTATAATTTGGTACCGGTATCCTAACCAAACAGAAATGTATAAATAATGACTGTTATCAAACAGTTTCCAACACTTTCCCCATTCATTTTAGCATCCAATTAATATACCCAAAGAGCGAGATATCCTTTACCATACTCATTAATTAGTTCCGCTGCCAGTCATGTGACTGATCAATCTATATTTGATCGACTTGTCAAAAGTTTGGAATAATTAAAATTTTACAACTTCTAAAGGCTGCATTTATTTGATCAAAAATACAGTAAAAACAGCAATATTGTAAAACATTTTCATGTAAAAAAAACTTTTCTTTTTGAATAATTGGTAACACTTTACAATAAGGTTGTATTAGTTAATGCATTAGTTAACATGAACTAATAATGAACTGCACTTATAAAGCATTTATTTATCTTTGTTAATGTTAATTTCAACATTTACTAATGCATGAATAAAATCTTGTTGACATTAGTTAATGCGCTGTGAACTAACATGAACAGCTGTATTTTTATTAACTAACGTTAACAAAGATTAACTAATTCTGAACAGAGGTGTTGTTCATGGTTAGTTCATGTTAACTAATGCGTTAACTAATGTTAACTAATACAACCTTATTGTAAAGTGTTACCGAATAATTTCTGAAGGATCATGTGACATTGAAGACTGGAGTAATAGAGTGGTGCAGGAATGACATCACTTTGTAGACCAAAACACAGAAGCGAGTAAGCATTGTATCACTTCTGGTTCCCTCGTCCCGAAGTCAATGGGTTTTTGTATGGAGTTTTGGTTAAATGGCTGAAATAAGGATTGTGGTGAACACAAGCTCAAGACTTTCAAGTTTTACTCTACGACATAAAATATATCAGTATTACCCATGGTGATGGTAATGCTAACAAGAGGTTAAATGGGACTACAGAAGCTGCCGGGGGGGGTAAAAATGTCATCACGCCGGTAAGCTCAGTCCGTTTTTACAGCCTCATTATGTTTATAATTCTGCTAAACTTGTCTAACTCAAACTTTGTGGGAAAATGTTTTGAGATAAAAACTGAAAGAGTTGTCAGAAGCTTCACATGGTGACATAGAAGTTTTGCGACTGTGGTGTAGTCCGTTTATAGCCTACCTTTAGCTTTTTACTTATTTCGACTGCATTTAGGCTTCAAAATTCGATAATCCAAAAGCCTATGGGAAAATCCTTTTGGGTTGTTATCGAGGGAACCAGTGCGATGCAAACTGCCGGTTGACCTACAAAGTGACATTATCACCACTCTATAGGCTTGTTCAACTTGAAGTAGAGCTGCACAGACCGATCGGCGTATGACATCAAAGTATCACGAGAGCTATTCAAAAGCATTGTAGACGTCTGCTCTCCAATTGCTTTTGCGGGACTTAGATGTCATTGGTCTGTGCGGCTATGTTTCAAGTCGAACAAGCCTAATGACTGCTGAAAATTCAGCTCTCCCACCACAGGAACAATTTACATTTTAAAACATATTATAAATTATATATTCAAATTGAAAACAGCAATTTTAAATTGTGATAAAAAAGCATTATATTACTGTGCTTGCTGTATTTTTGAGCACCAGAGACTTTCAAAAACATATACCAAACCTTAACCTTCTGACAGAACACAGCACCTACTGACCAATCAACATTCAGGAACAGAAATAGTTATTATATATTCAAATATTCAAATTTGCTTTAGAAGGTTTTGAGCATCTCACAACTTTAATAAGAAAACTTCAGGAGTATTACAATCAAAATCAACTGCAGGCGGTAGATGCTTTTGTTATTTATTTTAAATGGAGATCTCTTTAACCTGGCATACACATAACACAATCACATTTCTATAAATTCAAATCTGTTAAAGGATTGTTAGGCTGCATAAAGTAGGTCAATCAGGAAAACTTCCCATAACACCACCGATGTACTTGTTACAGCACATAGAGACGCTTTCACCTAGATATTATCACATAGAGACTGTGTCTGTTCCCCGAATCAGTAAATACAAAAAACCATCAAAACCATCCAACAGTAAAAATTTAATTGATGTCCAACAAATAAACAACAGATATAATACGGATGAACAATTGATAAATCTCGGGTTGCTGAATATTCGATCCCTTTCGCCAAAAACACTTATTGTTAATGATATGATTATAGATCATAACCTCGATGTGCTGTGTTTGACAGAAACCTGGCTAAAACCTGACGACTACATTACTTTAAATGAGTCCACTCCCCAAGATTATTGTTATAAACACGAGCCACGTCTGAAAGGAAAAGGGGGAGGTGTTGCTGTAATTTATAATGATATCTTCAGTATTACTCAGAAGTCTAGTTTCAAATATAATTCCTTTGAAGTTTTGGTGCTTTATGTAACATTGTGTAGTATAAATGATAAATCCCGTTTGACATTTGTGTTGGCTACTGTACACAGGCCACCAGGGCACAATACAGACTTTATCAAAGAATTTGCTGGTTTTCTATCAGAGTTAGTACTGGCTGCAGATAAAGTACTAATTGTTGGTGATTTTAATATCCATGTTGACAATGAAAAAGACGCATTGGGATTGGCATTTAAAGACATTCTAAACTCTATTGGAGTTAGACAACACGTATCGGGACCCACTCATCGCCTTAATCATACTTTAGATCTAATACTGTCACATGGACTAAATGTTGATACCATTAAAATTCTGCAGCAGCGATGATATCTCAGATCATTACCTAATATCATGTATACTTAATTTAGCTAAAGCTGCAAAGCCATCCCCTCGCTTCAAATATGGCAGGACTATAACCGCTGCGGCTAAAGATTGCTTTATACATAATCTTCCTCATCAGTTCCATCTCCTCAGAATTACAGATAGCCAAGAGGAACTTGATGTTGCAACAGAAACTACTGACTCTCTCTTTACTAGCACTTTAGACATAGTTGCTCCTCGGCGCTTTAAGAAGATTAAAGCAAATAATCCAATGCCGTGGTACAACGAGCACACTCGGCCCTTAAAACAGCAGCCAGAAAAATGGAGCGCAGCTGGAAGAAAACAAAACTGGAGGTTTTTCGCAATTTGTGGAAAGAGAGCATGATTGCATACAGAAAGGCCATAAAACTGCTAGATCTGCTTATTTCTCAACTCTTTTAGAAGAAAACAAACACAACCCTAGGTATTTATTCGATACAGTGGCTAAATTAACAAAGGATAAAGCTTCAACTTCTGACGTTTGTAAACAACACAGCAGTAATGACTTTATGAACTTCTTTACTAGTAAGATTGATAACATTAGGAATAAAATTATAACCATGCAGCCGTCTACTACAGTATCACTTCAGACAGAACATTGTAGTCTCACTGAGGAAAAATTACACTCATTCACTGCTATAGGAGGAGAAGAATTGGCTAAACTTGTTAAATCATCAAAATCAACAACATGTATGCTTGACCCTATACCGACTAGGCTATTAAAAGAGATGCTTCCAGAGGTCATAGATCCTCTGCTTAATATTATTAATTCATCCTTGACATTAGGATATGTACCAAAAACTTTTAAGTTGGCTGTAATTAAACCACTTATTAAAAAACCGCAACTTGATCCTAAAGAATTAGTCAATTACAGACCAATCTCGAATCTACCGTTTCTATCAAAAATATTAGAAAAGGCCGTGTCTTCACAATTATGTTCCTTTTTAGAAAGAAATTGTATATGTGAGGATTTCCAGTCAGGATTTAGACCGTATCATAGTACTGAGACTGCTCTAATTAGAGTTACAAATGATTTACTCTTATCATCTGATCGTGGTTGTATCTCTCTATTAGTGTTACTCGATCTTAGCCTGTATATGCTACCACTGGGAGATATCATTAGGAAGCATGGCGTTACTTTTCATTGTTATGCTGATGATACTCAGCTCTATATTTCTTCACACCCTGACGAAACTTACCAATTCACAAGATTAACGGAATGCATAGCTGATATTAAAAATTGGATGAATAGTAATTTCCTGCAACTTAATTCAGATAAAACTGAATTTTTAATTATTGGACAAAAAAGCTCCACAAGTAGTGCCCTAGAATACTGTCTAACCCACGATGGCTGCTCTGTCAAGCCCTCGTCGTCAGTGAGGAACCTGGGTGTGCTCTTTGATACCAATCTTTCGTTTGAAAGCCACGTTTCTAGCATCTGTAAAACTGCATTCTACCATCTTAAAAATATATCTAAATTACGTCACATGCTTTCAATGCAAAATGCTGAACAATTAGTACATGCGTTCATGAGCTCAAGGCTAGATTATTGTAATGCTCTACTGGGTGGTTGCCCTGCTCGCCTAATAAATAAACTCCAGCTGGTCCAAAACGCAGCAGCTCGAGTTCTTACTAGAACCAGGAAGTACGATCAAATTAGTCCAGTTCTGTCAACACTGCACTGGCTCCCTATTAAACATTGCATACATTTTAAAATCTTGCTTATTACTTATAAAGCAATAAATGGTTTAGCTCCCCAGTACTTAAGCGAGCTCTTAACGCATTATACTCCATCGTCTCTTAACGCATTATACTCCACGTCTATTGCGGTCTCTAAACTCTGGCCAGTTGAAAATACCTAGAATATCTAAATCAACTGCAGGCGGTCGATCCTTTTCCTATTTAGCACCTAAACTCTGGAACAGTCTTCCTAGCATTGTTCGGAAGCAGACACACTCTGTCAGTTTAAATCTAGACTAAAAACACATCTCTTTACTATGGCATACACATTGAACATTTTTCTTTATTCAAATCAAATGACTGATTGTTAGGCTGCATTAAATAGGTCAGCCGGAACCGGGAACACTTCCCATAACACCTGATGTACTCGTTACATCATAAAAAGAGTGGCATCCACACTAATGTTAGTCTCTCTGTTTATCCCGAGGTTTAATGCATTCGGCCGGATCCAGGCCGTGTCCGGATCGGATGGTGGACCTGCATCTGGACATGACCAGCTCATCCTGGAGTGTCTGCTGAGACCGTGTCCATTAGTGTCTCCTCTAAATTTGCCTCACCGGAACGTCATCGTCAATTAACCCGTCTCCGGCGCAATAACTCCGATCTTTCAAGTATTCATATTCTTGTGTAATCGACGCGCCATCCTAAATGAACCCGTCTCGTGCGTGATACCCAAAATTTCGAATATTCCTATCTAATATGATTTATGACCTGCAAGGTTGCCAGAGTAATAATTATACACTGTTAATAATAGGCCAGAGGAGAACTGGCACCCCGACTGAGTCTGGTTTCTCCCAAGGTTTATTTTTCTCCATCATGCCCTGATGGAGTTTTGGTTCCTTGCCACTGTCGCCTTTGGCTTGGCTTGCTCAGTTGGGGACACTAAAATTATGATCCAAGTTACTCAACTAAATATACAAATAGAATTTATTAATTTGGTCATATATAATTCTATAAACTATCCAAATTAAACTAGCCAAATCAAATTTTGTTGCAATGTTGTCCTGTTTAACACTGTGAAGCTGCTTTGAAACAATCGTCATTGTAAAAGCGCTATATAAATAAAGTTGATTGATTGATTGATTGATTGATTGATTGATTGATTGATTGATTGATTGATTGATTAAGAAGAATGGCATCTACGCTAATATTAGTCTGACTCATCCTTATCCCGAGGTTACCGTAGTCAGCCGGATCCGGTCCGTATTCAGATCAGATGGTGGACCTGCACCTAGACATGACCAAAACGCAGCCCCGGATGTCACCGGAGACCATGTTAACAAGAAAATCCCTTGCGAAGACCTTGTTGACATGAAAGCCATCAGCACAGATCTTCAGCAAAGACCATGAGAACCACACAATACCTCTGCACAGACCTATGACCAGCTTCGGCCCCATACCGGCGTGATGAATCCGATCTTCAAGCAGAAGAAACTGGATGAAATATGATATCAATCCACAATCTGTTTTCTGACTTATGATGAATTAAACCATACCATTTTCATTCGTTCGACTGAGTTTCCAACGTTTTTTTCCCATGTTGTCACCTGTTTGGGTTCCTTGCCACTGTCACCTCGGCTCTGGCTTGCTTAGTTGTAGTCACTTAATATTCAACGATTTTAATGAGAATTAAACTGAGCTGGATGATGATATTGAACTAATTTTATAAATGATGAGCTTTATAACGGAACTAAATCAACACTGACTTCAGCTGAACAATACAACTTTTTTTTCTTTTTAAATCTCTGTTTGCATCGTTTAATCATTATTTTCCTGTTGATCAATATAAAGCTACTTTGAATCTGTATTGTCTAAAGTATTATAAAAAGAAAGGTGACTTGACTATTTTGTCTTACTTCTAAAGTAAAACAATACCAACGAATCAACCAAACACTATCCACAATGTGTCCACAAACTTTGTTCTGGTTCATCATTGAAAATCATTTTTAAGCCATGTACCACGTAATTGTAAAAGAATGTAAAAGTGATGGACTTTCTAATGAAATATCTCCAGATTGGAGAACAGGCTGATGAAACAAGAGCCAGGACAATACAGAATAACACTCAGCCAGAGTAACACAGGCCATAAGGGCTGGATTCAGCTCCTATTCACTCCTACACACACACACACACACACACACACAACCCACATGATATCACACTCAGAAAAACAAAACATAAACTTGGAAAACAAGTTGTAGTGAGTGCAGCAATCACTTCCAATGTCTGATCACACTTTTACGCATCTCTGCTGAGAAAACACATGATTTGAAGGATGAACTGAAGGAACTTTCATAGACTAAGTTTGATGCAGACTTACATTACTAACCATCCAATAATTTTACCTTACAGTTTTTCTCAAAAGCTTTAGCTCAATTCTCTTTTTTTTTCTCTCTCTCAAAACAATATGTGTCGATCTCTGAACAATTTGTTTGTCCACATCAGATTTGAATTTCTTATTGAATTAAAGGGTTCACCTAAAAATTACTCACCTTTATGTCGTTCCCAACCTGTAAGACCTTTGTTCATCTTCAGACACAAATGAAGATATGAACACTTTCAAGGTCCAGAAAGGTTGTTGTAACGTAGTTCGATGTTGGAAGGAAGAAGACAGGGTCGGCTTGACTGGGACTTACACACTTTTATTTTTTCTCACGCACACACAGACGCTCTCTGGCGTATACACTCAAAATCCACGATATGGGTCGCCCCGTTTCACACCGGCACACCTTAGTGGCTCGTACCTCAAGTTCCACGATATGGGTCGCCCCGTTCAGTTCTCAGCAATAGCAGCTTCTCTTGTTCACTCTCAGCAGCGTGCGTGTAGTCCCAGTCCAATTCTCTCTCTCTCCCTCTCTCTCTGCAGCGGCTTATAAGCGCTCTCTCACGCCAATTACTGTAATCAGAGACAGGTGTTATCATCTGCTTGACCTACTTACCGACCGCTCTGCTCCACTCTCTTTCTCCCGCTGCAGCTTTCGCGAACCACGCCCCCTCCGCCACATACCCCACCGCCCGACTCAGGCCGGGAGCCATCCGGCCTGCAGCCTCCCCCTCCTCCGGGAGAGGAAGTCAGCCGCAGCCATCTGAGCACCCGGCCTGTGGACCACCTTGAACTTAAATGGCTGTAAAGCTAGATACCAACGGGTGATCCGCGCGTTGGTATCCTTCATGCGGTGGAGCCACTGCAGGCGTGATCCGAACAGAGGTGAACTCCCGCCCCAGGAGGTAATAGCGAAGGGTGAGGACGGCCCACCTGATGGCTAAACACTCCTTCTCTATGGTGCTGTACATCGTCTCTCTTAGAGAGCTTTCGACTGATGTACAGCACCGGCCGCTCCTCACCCTCCACCTCCTGGGCCAGGACTGCGCCCAACCCCCTGTCCGAGGCGTCCGTCTGCAACAAGAATGGGAGAGAAAAGTTAGGAGCCTGTAAGAGCGGTCCACCACACAGGGCAGCCTTTAACTGGGTAAAAGCCTGCTGGCACTGCTCCGTCCACCGAACTGTATCTGGTTCTTCCTTTTTAGTTAGATCAGTCAGCGGGCTGGCGAGGTCCGAATAATTAGGTACAAACCTCCGATAATATCCCGCCAGCCCCAGGAACTGTCTAACCTCCTTTGGTCTTGGGTCTTGGGCAGGCCGCAACCGCTGCGGTCTTATTAATTTGGGGACGCACCTGCCCATGACCCAAGTGGAAGCCCAGATATCTTACTTCCACCCGCCCAATTGCACACTTCTTGGGTTGGCCGTGAGCCCGCCCTTCTCAGCGACCTGAGGACTGCTCGCCAAATGCTGCATATGGCGCTGCCAGTCCCCACTATAAATGATGATATCATCTAAATAAGCAGCGGCATATGCAGCATGCGGCGAAGGATTCGGGTCCATCAGGCGCTGAAAAGTCGCGGGTGCCCGAACAGCCGAAAGGAAGCGTAACAAATTGGTGCAATCCAAGCGGCGTGGTGAAAGCTGTTTTCTCTTTGGTTACTGGAGACAAGGATCTGCCAGTAACCCTTTGTCAAGTCCAGTGTCGAATAAAACGAGCAGTACCCAGCCGATCAAGCAATTCGTCAATCCGTGGCATGGGATATGCATCAAATTTCGACACGCGTTGACTTTTCTGTAATCCACGCAGAACCGGACCGAGCCGTCAGGTTTTGGTACCAAAACGATCGGGCTCGCCAGTCACTGTTGGATTCTTCTATTACCCCCATCTCTAACATTGCCTCTAATTCGGCCTGAACCACTTCTTTCTTGTGTTCTGGCAACCTATATGGTCGGCTGCGTACAACGACGCCCGGCTCGGTCTCAACGTGGTGTTGGATGAGGTCCGTCCGACCCGGTAGGGGCGAGAACACGTCGGCGAACTCCGCCTGTAATTGTTTGAGGTCTATGAGCTGGGAGGGTGAGAGGTGATCTCCCCCCGGGACCAGAGCGGGAGATTGTGACTTTTGAACCGCCTCTGGTCCGAGATCATCCTCTCCACTCACTACCGTCGCCAGCATCACAGCCTCTGCCTCAACCCATTTTTTTAATAAATTGATATGATATATCTGACGTGCCCGCCCCTGTCGGACGAATGACCTCATAGTTCAGATCCCCTACTCGTCGTGTGACCTCAAACGGTCCTTGCCACTTGGCGAGTAATTTAGAACTAGAGGTGGGTAGTAACAGAAGTACTTTCTCTCCGGTGCAAATTGTCTTAATCTAGCCCCTTTGTTGTACAGCTGTCTCTGTTTGTCTTGAGCCTGTAACAAATTCTCCATCGAAAGCCGCCCCAGAGTGTGGAGTTTTGTTCTTAGGTCCAATACAAACTGAATTTCGTTTTGCTAGCGGACGGTCCGTCCTCCCAAGCTTCCCTAATGACATCCAAAACCCTCGGGGTTGGCGGCCATAGAGAAGCTCGAAGGGGAAACCCGTGGAGGCTTGGGGGACCTCGCGGACAGCGAACAAGAGAGGTTCTAGCCATTTGTCCCAATTTTTGGCGTCTTCGTGAACGAATTTACGAATCATGGTTTTCAACGTGCGATTAAATCTTTCTACCAGCCCGTCTGTTTGTGGGTGATAGACGCTGGTTCGAATAGACTTAATGCCCAATAATCCGTAAAGTTCGCGGATTGTCCGTGACATAAACGCGCGTGCCTTGATCGGTGAGAATCTCTTCGGGATTCCCACCGGGAGATTAGGAGAACAGTGCACTCGCAACACTTTTCGAAATGTTACGTAGTGGCACTGCCTCGGATATCGCGTTGCATAATCCACCAGGACTAATGCAAAGCGATGTCCGCGGGCTGACCGCTCTAATGGCCCGATGAGGTCCATCCCAATTCTTTCGAAGGGGACCTGCATCAATGGGAGGGGGCACAATGGTGCTTTGGTTGGGCCGGTGGATTTACCAACTGACATTCACGACAAGACGCACACCACCGTGTGTACATTCTCGTGAATGCCCGGCCAAAAGAACCGGGCCATGAGGCGGTTTAGTGTCGCTATTTGCCCTAAATGCCCAGCCATAGGATTATGATGAGCCGCCTGGAAAAGCATTTCCCGACGGCTTTTAGGAATTAACAACTGGGTTGTAGTCTGCTTTGTTTGGGCATCTTGGGTCACCCTATACAACCTGTCCTTTATCAGAGAAAAATAAGGAAAAGTGAGCGGTTGATCAGGACGGAGGGGATGGCGTCGATGGCACAGACCTGCTTGAACGCATTTTTGAGCGTTTCATCCTGGGACTGTTCCAGGGAAAGTCATCGCGTTCCAAAACACTGGCGTTTCCGAGCGCTCAGTTCCCTGGATCAGTGCCCAGTGGTCGCGTTCCACCTCCCCGCCTGTGCAACCGCCACTTTCCCGTCTCTTTTCCCCAAGAGGCACCCACACATAAACATCCCAATAATTCCTTAAAACCTGGCCAATTTGTTCCCAAAATCAGTGGGTGCCGGAGGTGCTGGTTAACGCCACCTCAACTCTATGTTTTTCCCCTGAATAGAAAATCCATTGGCACTAACGGGTATTCTCTCACCTCCCGCACACACCTCACCATAACCATGCGGCGCTTATCCCATGCCCGGGCTGAATCAGGCTTTGGTGTACAGAGGTCTGGTTACAACCTGAATCCACCAGAGCCTGATAAGTACCCCTTGATACTCACGGGTATTTGGTACAGTCCAGCTTGATCGGGGCAGCGTGGGGCGCGTCGGGGACCCTGACCAGCGTCCCCACCTCCATCACTGGACACTGATCAACAAAGTGCCCAGGGTCCCCACAACGCCAACACGCCGCCCAGGCCTCCCGCCGCCCTAGTGGCTGGAAGCAGGCCCTGGAATTGGCGTGGAGAGACCATGAGGCGGCCCGCCAGCGGTGTCGGTTCTGGCTCTCCTCCTCCTCCTCGGCGCTGATTGGGTGGTCGCGGTGGTTCTCCTGAACCACCCATCCTCCATCTTGGGGCCGGGGAGGCACCCCCGCGATACCTAGGAAAGGGGATAGGTTTGGAGAGAGACGGGAGGGGGAAGGAGAAGAGAGAGAGAGAGAGAGAGAGATGCTGATGGTAAATGTTCGCCGACCTCGGCACGCCACCATCTCGCCCTCCGCCAGTTGGATGGCCTGGTCCAGCGACGCCGGGCGGTGGCACTGGACCCACTGGGCAGTCTTCTTCGGCAACCTGGCCACGAACTGCTCCAGTGCCACACGGTCGATGATCCTCGACGTCACTTCCATCGGCCATCAGCCACTTGCGGCAGGAGTCCCGGAGCTGGTGCGCAAACACGGCGGGTCGGCCGGACTCGTCTAGTGTCAGGGTACGGAACCGCTGACGGTGTTGTTCGGCGTCCGCCGACCCGCTGTAGAATGGCGCGCTTGAGATCCGAGACCAGGAGATTCTGGACTGGCAGTTGGTGTGCGGCTACCTGAGCCTCCCGACAGCAGGGGAAGCAGCCGCATCGCCAGTCCGCCTTGGGCCATTCCCGAACCCGCCGCCTCTCAAAAAGCTCTATGAAGGCCTCAGGATCATCCTGAGGCCCCATCTTCGATAGCGCGGACGGCCGCGCTGATTCGGTGGTCTGTCTCTGGGGAATGGCCCGGATCTCCCGGTCTATCCAGCCCCGAACAGCTCGCGGTCTTCATGCTGGGCCGTGAGGAGAGCTTCAAACGCCGCTGTTGCTCCTCCTCACGGCCAGCAGATCCTGGTGGTGTTCTTGGTGAAGACCGGCGAGCGATTGACGATGTCCGCAAGCGCGTCTTCGGCGGAGTTGACATGGCGGCGCGATCTTCTCCCTTCCCGGTTTCGCACCAGTGTAACGTAGTTCGATGTTGGAAGGAAGAAGACAGGGTCGGCTTGACTGGGACTTACACACTTTTATTTTTTCTCACGCACACACAGACGCTCTCTGGCGTATACACTCAAAATCCACGATATGGGTCGCCCGTTTCACACCGGCACACCTTAGTGGCTCGTACACTCAAGTTCCACGATATGGGTCGCCCGTTCAGTTCTCAGCAATAGCAGCTTCTCTTGTTCACTCTCAGCAGCGTGTGTAGTCCCAGTCCAATTCTCTCTCTCTCTCTCTCTCTGCAGCGGCTTATAAGCGCTCTCTCACGCCAATTACTGTAATCAGAGACAGGTGTTATCATCTGCTTGACCTACTTACCGACCGCTCTGCTCCACTCTCTTTCTCCGCTGCAGCTTTGAACCACGCCCCCTCCGCCACAGTTGTAAAATCGATGTTAAAATAGTCCATGTGACTCCAGTGGTTCAAGCTTAATTGTATGAAGTGACGAGAATACTTTTTGTGTGCAAAAACAAACAAAGATAATGACTTTATTCAACGATTTCTTCTCACCTGTGTCAGTCTCCTACGCTGTTGATGTAGTAAATACAGTACAGCGCTTCCGAGTCAAAAATATCAAAAATATCTTAATTTGTGTTCCGAAGATGAACGAAGGTCTTACAGGTTTGGAATGACATGAGGGTGAGTAATTAATGACAGAATTTTCAGTTTTGGGTGAACTAACCCTTTAAAGCAGCAGTCCGTAACTTTTTTGTGTTAAAAATTATCCCAAATCAATTTTTGAGCAAGTACATAACCAGCCAGTGTTCAAAACTATCTGCTTACCTTAGCTCGATTTACAACAGTAAACTTGTAATAATGTTTTTAATTCCAGTGGTACTGGTGGATTTCCGCGGGAGATTTGAGCATATCTTTGCGTCATTGCGTCACATCTGTACACATCAATAAGAAGTCCCGGCTAGTAGGCTATATCGCGTGTGAGGATGTTGGAGATGGAGATTTAGTCTTTTCTCACAGTGCTTGATACAATTAAAAGTAGCAGTATGAAAGCGGATCCAGAAAGGTTGAAACTTCAATCAGTGACAGTTACATCTGGAGATTCGCCTGTTGTAAAATGCAAAAGACTTCCGACTTTCGGAATGGCTACAGAAAAAAGAGAGACTTCAACAGAGCCAAAACAAGGATAAAAAGGGCTTTTGAAAGGTGGCGTTAACTCCGTGCTTTGAAGGGGTTCAAAACGGATGCAGAGTTTTTTTCTGCTGGACAGGCCAGACATTTCAATGGTTATTATGTAACTGTAGCACGTAAACTTTTGTGCTAGCTATGAGACGGAGCAGTTCATCTCTACTCCACATTCATTTGTTGATGGCGATTAGAAAAGAGACTGCACAGAAATGGAAACTGAACTACAGGTAACGTTAGTTCTAATACACATTAAGTGTAGTCACGCAATGCTGATGTTATTAATATTAAAAATTTGAAAACAAAGTATAATTTGCACAGTTTGACGTGATATGATAAGCGATCGTTAGTGTGGCAAGCAGCGGGGTGAGGGACCGCGAGAGCGGGACCTGTGACGAGTGATAATGAGTGCCAGCTGCGCGTCACACCGGTCTCGCTCGCGTCGAGTGGACGGGAGCATAAAAGGAGGAGCGAAGACAGCGGAAGGCGAGAGAGGACCAGGCCTGGAATTTGTGTTGAGTTTTGTTTATGTTTGGTTGTGTTGGTGGGCAGTCGTCCGTGAGGGGCTGCCCACGTTTTATTATGTGTGAGTGTTTGCGGGCAGTCGTCCGTGAGGGGCTGCCCGCGGTTTACTTTTGTTTTGTTTATTTATTTTTAAATTAAAGTCTGTTGAATGTTCGCCGGTTCCCGCCTCCTTCCTTCCTTCCAACAAACGAACTTCGTTACAGTGGTGCCGAAACCCGGGAGGAAGGAGGGACATGCTGTCGAAGAGCCCTCGCTGCTGAGGGGGATCGCGGTGCTGAGGAGTTCGGGCAGCGCGGATGAGGAAAGCCCGCGGGTGGCTGCCCGAGGCGATGGTGCTGGAGCGGCCGAAGATCGGTGGGACGGAGAGCTCGCTGCCGCCCCTGGGTCGAGGTGGGGTGGCGGCCGTCCTGGAGGGAGCGGAGGAGTCACCGGCGTTCGCCGTGGGCCGGAGCCTGCTGCCGTCCGCCATAATGGGGAGGAGCAGGGAGCGCGGGACTCGCTGCCGGCTGCCCTCAAGCGGAGGAGCCACCGCCGGCCGCCAGGGGGCGGAGGAGGTTCGAGCCGTCCATCGAGCGTCCAGTACCATCGCATGGCACCGCGAGGAAGAGCCTCTCAGCTGGCTGAGGACCGAGCGGCAGTGTGTCAGGGAGCCGGACCAGAATTTTTTTTTCCCCTCTCTCCCCTCTCTCGTCCTGTCGCTCCTCGTGCTCCCGTCTTCATTTATCTCGCCTCTCTGTCCTTACCCCCAGGTGCCGCGCGCCGTGATCGCTTTCCCCGGGAGAAGGGGGAGTAGAGCGCAGTCTCGGGAGTACCCCCCGGCCTGCGAGGGGCGATGGGGGTATGTGGCAAGCAGCGGGGCGAGGGACCGCGAGAGCGGGACCGGTGACGAGTGATAATGAGTGCCAGCTGCGTGTCACACCGGTCTCGTCTCGCGGTCGAGTGACGGGAGCATAAAAGGAGGAGCGAAGACAGCGGAAGGCGAGAGAGGACCAGGCCTGGAATTTGTGTTGAGTTTTGTTTATGTTTTGTTGTATTGGTGGGCAGTCGTCCGTGAGGGGCTGCCCACGTTTTATTATGTGTGAGTGTTTGCGGGCAGTCGTCCGTGAGGGGCTGCCCGCGGTTTACTTTTGTTTTGTTTATTTATTTTTAAATTAAAGTCTGTTGAATGTTCGCCGGTTCCCGCCTCCTTCCTTCCTTCAAACACACGAACTTCGTTACAGTTAGATTTAATCATCATGATTTATTGCAATGCTTTTCCCACGTAGGCCTAGTTGGTCAGCACAAAAGTGGATGTTAGCTGCTAACTTGTTCAGATGACATTCTTATGTTGGTCATACGTTTAAACTAGGGCCGGGACTTTAACGCGTTAATTAAGATTAATTAATTGCGTAACTTTAACGCGTTAATTATGATTAATTACGCAAAAAATAGATAACAATTTAAACGTATTTTTACACCGCGGAACGTTTTTTAATGAACGAGTTTCGACGGACCGATTATACTGGAACACCAACTAGCGTTCTTGACGTCTGAACACAACAAACCACAGTGAACATGAACGAAGAAGCTGATGAGACTGCTTTGCTTGGCCCCGTGGATGGGAAATTTTGTTTTAAAAAACGAAAGGATGGAAGCGTCGACAAGAGCATGGTTGTGTGGAAGCTATGCAACAAGGAATTTATGACGAGCCTCAAATATCACCTCAACGCAAAACGCTGGACATAAATAAATAAACAAAATTTTGTTGATTAAGCTTATGTATTCAGTCATTATTCAATGGTATACTAAAAATCCATGTGAAAAAAATTACTTCTTACTGTTCTCATGTCAAATATTTATATGCAATTAAAATGCGATTAATTTCGATTAATTAATTACAAAGCCTCTAATTAATTAGATTAATTTTTTTAATCGAGTCCCGGCCCTAGTTTAAACAGTAGAATCTGTGATTCTGAATGACAGTATCCACACTGGCGCGGTGACTGACAGCCCTTCTCCTGACAGACGCGCATTGACATTCTCCTCAAAACATTGTATTCATACGTGCTGCCGAGGCACAGCTCACATAGAGTTGATCATTCCGTGAATAACTGCAGTTTCAGATTTTAAACAGAGATGGCGACAAAGAGGAAAAACTACGGACTGCAGCTTTAAGCATGTGTGCAAAAGTACAATTTGCACAATAACTAAATGCACATGGGTTGTTGGACAAAACTGATGAGTCGATTCTCAGTGAAATTGTCAAACTCTTCACAACCTCTGAACATTCTTTCATCATGTGAAAAAAATGTATCTATTCAGTTATCAAAATCAATCCATAAATACAGGTCCTTCTCAAAAAAATTAGCATATTGTGATAAAAGTACATTATTTTCCATAATGTAATGATAAAAATTAAACTTTCATATATTTTAGATTCATTGCACACCAACTGAAAGGTTTAGTACAGGTTTTAATACTGATGATTTTGGCATACAGCTAATGAAAACCCAAAATTCCTATCTCAAAAAATTAGCATATCATGAAAAGGTTCTCTAAACGAGCTATTAACCTAATCATCTGAATCAGCTAATTAACTCTAAACACCTGCAAAAGATTCCTGAGGCTTTTAAAAACTCCCAGCCTGGTTCATTACTCAAAACCGCAATCATGGGAAAGACTGCCGACCTGACTGCTGTCCAGAAGGCCATCATTGACACCCTCAAGCGAGAGGGTAAGACACAGAAAGAAATTTCTGAACGGATAGGCTGTTCCCAGAGTGCTGTATCAAGGCACCTCAGTGGGAAGTCTGTGGGAAGGAAAAAGTGTGGCAAAAACGCTGCACAACGAAGAGGTGACCGGACCCTGAGGAAGATTGTGGAGAAGGACCGATTCCAGACCTTGGGGGACCTACGGAAGCAGTGGAATGAGTCTGGAGTAGAAACATCCAGAGCCACCGTGCACAGGCGTGTGCAGGAAATGGGCTACAGGTGCCGCATTCCCCAGGTCAAGCCACTTTTGAACCAGAAACAGCGGCAGAAGCGCCTGACCTGGGCTACAGAGAAGCAGCACTGGACTGTCGCTCAAATTTTGAATGTCATTCGGAAATCAAGGTGCCAGAGTCTGGAGGAAGACTGAAGAGAAGGAAATGCCAAAATGCCTGAAGTCCAGTGTCAAGTACCCACAGTCAGTGATGGTCTGGGGTGACATGTCAGCTGCTGGTGTTGGTCCACTGTGTTTTATCACAGGGCAGGGTCAATGCAGCTAGCTATCAGGAGATTTTGGAGCACTTCATGCTTCCATCTGCTGAAAAGCTTTATGGAGATGAAGAATTCGTTTTTCAGCACGACCTGGCACCTGCTCACAGTGCCAAAACCACTGGTAAATGGTTTACTGACCATGGTATTACTGTGCTCAATTGGCCTGCCAACTCTCCTGACCTGAACCCCATAGAGAATCTGTGGGATATTGTGAAGAGAAAGTTGAGAGACGCAAGACCCAACACTCTGGATGAGCTTAAGGCCGCTATCGAAGCATCCTGGGCCTCCATAACACCTCAGCAGTGCCACAGGCTGATTGCCTCCATTCCACGCCGCATTGAAGCAGTAATTTCTGCAAAAGGATTCCCGACCAAGTATTGAGTGCATAACTGAACATAATTATTTGAAGGTTGACTTTTTTGTGTTAAAAACACTTTTCTTTTATTGGTCGGATTAAATATGCTAATTTTTTTACATTTGGAGGGAGAGTTTTCATGAGCTGTATGCCAAAATCATCAGTATTAAAACAATAAAAGACCTGAAATATTTCAGTTGGTGTGCAATGAATCTAAAATATATGAAAGTTTAATTTTTATTATTACATTATGGAAAATAATGAACTTATATGCTAATTTTTTGAGAAGGACCTGTATCTGACAGGAGTTGGCAAATGGCCTGCCATTCTAATGAAATCACAATCTCAGATTTGGAAGCATAGCCTATTTATGGAGATTTCCCAGCACAACCACTGTCATTTTTGAACATGATGGAACTTCACAACACTAAACAGCAGAAGCTACATTTATTGTGTGTTACATCTAAAGTGAAAGTTCACAGTTGCTTGTCATGGAAGACAAATATAAAGAAATGTAAGAATGTGTGGTGGGTTTAGGGGAAGACATTATAGAGTGCGTATAACAAGCAACTGTGCATTTTTATTTTGTATGTAACACATTTCTACAGAAATAAATGTATTGTGAAAAATAAAAAAATATATTTTTGTGTAGCCTACTAGTATTGACTTTTCCCATTAAAATTGTACGTACTGTTGAAATCTGTACATATAAAGCTCAGTGTGATACACAGCAAAGCAGTCAATGGCAACACAAAAGAAGTGGGGGAGAAAAAAAAACAATAACATTTCAATGTTAAAAAACATCTTAACATTTTGACCAGTGTGGCTCTCACGATGACCACCACAACTAAATTTTGAAGCATGAATGAAATGTTTTGGGTGAGTTACTAGGTTCTGTAGACCTGCAAACAGTTATGACAATTGCATTACATTTTTGAGAATGTTAAGAATGTAAGCGACTGAGAAAAACTGTAATTGTGTTTAATTCTGAGTCCATTCAGCACAGTCCTAAATGAAAGACATTCAAATCAACTTGCACGTCAACCTAATGACATCTGGTTCAGCACTGGCCTCTAGTGGTCGTATTGTGTTATAGTATTGTATAATGTACTAGTTGCCTGTAGCGCGACACAGATCAATATTTCCCAGGCCCTCTTGATCTCATGCACTTTAAATCTGTTATTAATGCTGCTCCATTGATCTAGACAGAAAATCTGCAAACCGTGCACAGTATAGCCTTGCCTACACGCTTTACAATTTGCAACACAAATACAAACTAAATACTGCAGCAAGTAAGAATAATAACCTGCTATTCTGAAAATAGTGTGCTTTACATACTTCAAAATGCATACTTATGTAGATCTCTGGGGGATATTTAATATATTTTACTTTTTTTTTTTAATTCACATAGCTGTTTACGTTTTGTTTTATGCACAAAAAATCATAAATGTCTAAAATAATGACTCAATCTCTTCTATAAGTTTTCAGGTGACGCCATCTAGTGTTTTTGAAGAGAATAGACAGTGTAACCTGTCTGGGTATTATGTAGTGGTGTAGACAAAATGAATAATCGTAGCACTTTATTTTACAGCCCTGTTCCCCATGTACATATTTGTGGGGTAATTGCACACTGTAAACCCTAACGCTCCAAAAAAAAAAAAAAAAAAAAAAATATATATATATATATATAATAATTACTGTAGTTACATTTAATTACGCTTGACACCCTATACCCTTAAATCTACCCATGCCAAATGTCACTAACTTTACCTGTATCCTACCTCAATATCAGCAAAAGTGTTTTGCAATACAATATGAACACAATACATAGTACTATAAGTACATAGTTGAGGCCACATAATATAAAGTGGGACCGAACTTTCTTTTTCTTTTGAGTTCACAGCACTGACATATTTCAAGTAAACTGAACTGTTTCTTTGATTTAAGTTGTAAGAACTAATTTCCTTTAATTTAGACTAAGTTTAACTGAAACAGGGCTGGGATTTGTTATTTCCCAGCATGCTTTGCCCATTGCACTAGAAAGGGAGAGTACATGCTAAAATTAAATGTGTATTTTTTTTTTTGTTTGTTTGTTTTTTTTTGTTTTGTTTTTTTCTTCTTTTGTGCAAGATTAATGGTAAGAGAGATTTAGTAGTGATTAATGTTTTGTTTTGCTAATTTAGAATATTTATGTTACCATGTGACAAGTGGCGCATGTGGCTTGGTTTGAGAGCGGGTAAATTACATTTTTTACAGTTTTAAGTTGTTTTAAGTACACATTCATTAGATGCTATACTAAGCTATTGTTAACATGTTAGCAAATTCGTAAATTGCCATTTTCTGAATTCAGAAAAAATCTGAACTCATTCACCCTTTTTTAATTCTGACAACGTATTAGGGTTTACAGTGAAGTAAATAACTCATTTGATTTGCAAGATTAATTATATATATATATATATATATATATATATATATATATATATATATATATATTTTTTTTTTTTTTTTTTTATTAGCTAACTCAGTACTTCAAGTACGGAGCAATTAACATGCATGAGTACTACAAACTCAAAAACTAAAATACTGCTACCTCAAATATTTTTAGTTAACCCAACTTATTTGGGTTTACAGAGCAATAACTGGGTAATAACTATAGGTACTAACCCTGAACATACCCCTAAACCTAACCTTAACCCATACATTAACTAACCTTAGGCTATTTACGGTACTTTCTTATGTACACATAAGTGCACGTATAGGCTATTGTAAAATAAAGTGCAACCAAATATAGATATTCAGAGTGATCAACTGTTGCGCCTAAATCTGAATGATACAAAAAAAGCAAATGACCTTCATATTTTATTGTTACTGATGACCTCATTAACATGTTTCTACATTGTGATGAACATCATTTACTTATATTTGATAATATAATATACAGTATAAAGTATCAAACTGCTAACACAAACAATATACAAAAGAAAGACACATAGGATACAATCCAGCTCTAAGATTCAAAGTGGGTGGTTGCCAGGGTGGGCCATGATTAGATTCTCAGATCATCTATTAATTGCATTTATGAGAGCATATCTTTCAGATGTATCATTCTTGAGGCCCAGGGTTTGGGCCCTCTTAAGTATATTTCTGCTCACCGAAGTCAGTAAAAAAAGTTATTTATTAATTTTAGGCCTAATTAATTATTAGGCAACATCAAGCCAATAACAATCCCATCCTTCTGAGGATCATTGAACAAGTAGGCTAATCCACTTTATAAATTCACATTTACACATAGTCTTTTTGTGAAACACTTCATAAGTGAGGGGGGAAGAATGCTGGCTGAAGAAAGCCATCAGGCAAAAACGGATGCAAGAGCCCGCCGGAAGATGCCAGGTGCACCGGTCCAGAATGAAAGACCATGTTCCCGGTGCTAAATGTAGGGTGGAGTGCAGATGTAGACCCACAGGTCGAGCTGATGTTGGGCAGAGAGTTTGTGCCCGGTTGCAGAGAACTTTCGGCACCGGGGTTCTGCTTTTTCCACTTGGTTCTTCGGTTCTGGAACCAAATCTTGACTTGGGTTTCAGTCAGGCTCAGGGACAGGGCGAGATTTAGTCGCTCGCATACTGACAAATAACGTGTGGTGCGGAATTTGTTCTCCAAAGCCACTAGCTGTTCATAGGTGAAGGCGGTTCTGGCGCGCCGCGGCTTCGCGCAGCTGTGATCTGACCGACGCCGCCGCTGACGCGACACATCATCCGGCGCTGGAGTGATTCTCTCTTCACCTGCTTCATCCGGATCTTCACAAGGAGAAAAACCCGATCTTAAGCTCCTGAGAGAGGTTGATGAGTCCAAGTCAACATCAGGATCAGGAGGATGCAGTCTGACTAAACCTTGATGGTCATCAGCTGATTGATCTCCTGTCAGTAAAAATCAATATGTCATGAGTCTTTCTGGTATAGCTTACGTTTTTAGTAATTGTAGGCTGTTACATTTCAGTAGCTAAAATGAAGAAGAACCCCAGATAAAAGTGGAAATATTAAATATTAGTAGCTTATTATCAATTAACAAAACTAACACATTTGACCTTGCCTTACCTGAACGTTTAAACCCGTTAAAACTTGAAATTGACTACAGATAGACAGAGTTTTGCTAAGGTGTTCTGACTGGTTGCTAGGTGTTGCTATGGTGTTTGGTGGTTTAGCTAGCATTAATTAGCTATTATTTAGAGTAGGTCTAAAAAAACCCCGAGGTGATACAGCACATAGGACTAGATGTAAAATGCTACATAAGATAATTGTAATGTTAAAGCTTTATTATTTATTGTTTTGAATTAATAGGCTTATAATCAGAATCCGTTTCTTCAAGTAGGACTAATTGTTTATTAACCTATAGAATAGCATATAATTCATATAGAATTCAACTGATGTATAGGTCTATCAAAAATTACAGTAACAATTTAGTATATAGGCTCTACAATAAATTAATAAATATATAAGAAAGTTGCTATAAATAAATAAATACATAAATAAATAAAGATAAATTCAAAATAAAGATTGCAGTGATGATCTGAAGAAAGTCTTGGGAACTGGCAGCTATGAATGAGGAGTGCTGTAGCCTACTAAAAGTCCTGTACTAAAAATAGGGGAAGGCTGCAACCGTGTGGATTTCAAGGAAAGACTGGCGTGGAATGGGCCATAATCCCTCAACAATTTCTAAATCACAAATCGCCTCAAATGTCATGTTGCGGAAAGAACCCCTAGTTAAATCCAGCTCTGCAATCCAGCCATGACGCGCTAATGGAGTTTCATATTTGTCGGCAGATCAATAAATGTCATCTATTTAAAGGGAAGTTTTAATCGAACGATATTTGGGATCAGACATGGCAGGGGTTTGAAGTTTGGAGCCGCAAGCTGCTGGAGGGAGATATGCAGCATCCAGTAATGGGATATCGATCAAAGTGAGCGCAGGCATCCTCAATGGGACGATTTAAACAATTATCTGCCCTGACTGTCCCAATGGCAATCACTTACTCAGCTGCGGCTGCTTAAAGAAAACGCGGTCTTGGAAATGAGGGGAAGGTCAAATTCTACCATCTAATGATACGTCTACACAAAAGATCTGTTTGGAGGAGATCAGTGAAAAACATCATGTTTAAAGTCAGTTTTACTATATAGGCTAGCTATGTGAAAGTAATTCATACAAATTTTACCAAATAAGAATTTAGTGTGAAAGAGTACCTCTTAAGGTGTATCCACATGTAGGCTATTGTATAAGATATATTACGTTTCAAAAGCTTTTCGGAACAATGTTTCAGTAGCCTACAAAAGTTGGATTTAAGTTAGCCAGAGCGATTGTCAGAAGGTAACCATAGTAACAGTAGCTCAATCTCAGCCTGTATCACGTAAGAATTGTAACATAATTTAGTTCACCTAGACATCACACTATTAGGCTATAGGCTGTGTTTTGTTTAAGATGAAGCTCAATTGGTTGCGACCAAAAAAAAAAAGAGCTACTAACAGAAATGTCAAAAGTTATCCCCCTTGAAAATCACCTAATAATTCTCACTCTGGTTTTGTTATGAATCGTATTTCCTCACCTATATTATCGCAGATGGAAAGCGATTCTCCATACACAGGGCTGATTTCCCCGTTGCGCTGTTTCTCCAAACTTCCAAATTCTGTGTTTTCCCAGGATGATGTCCGTTCTTTCTCCTCCACTGCTGCTGTCCTTTTACTTGTGAACTTTTTGGGATCCAATATGTCAATAATGGAAAAGGAAATCCGATGACCTGGCGTTGTTTTCATCGCGGACTCCTGATTTTCAAGCATTTTGCAAATTCCAGTAGTATTTCTGATATCTTCTTTCAGTATTCTCTTACTACGCAGGCACACAAAGTGGATGCAGCTTCTCTTCGGTCAGATGTCAGCGGATGAAGGTGTGCCTGAGCTCTTTAACAGGTCCATTAGAGGAGACGCGTGAACACGAGCGTTTAACGGGATCCCTTTCGATTGGCTGAGAGCATTCGGTACTTAAACCTGCGCTCATTTCAATCAATACAACAAGGACAAGTTCCCAAGCTGACAAGTAGCATAACTCAGGAAACTGTTGCATCTAAACCTTATAGCTTAAGCTTTGCACTGCATGTTTAGCAAAGAACCCTTACAAGAACATTTTTACACAGTATTCTTGAGTGAGCTTTATTAAGTATGAGTGATTTATATTGTGAATTCTGTCAAAAATCATTTAAAAAGTAACAGTTTCAGTAAAAAAAAAATGAAATATTATCATTGCACCCCTCAATAAAACTGCAACTATAAAGACTTTTTCTGGCAAATAAATGATTATGTATTATACGGGGTCAGTACAGCGTCTTGGCTTATTTCATGGAGTCAATAGCTTAAGTCATGCAGTATCTTCACATTCACTACGTGGCATCAATCTGCCAAAGCTCCGGATAGATCAATAAACGTGTGTCCGGCACTGATAAATGAGGCGTTACTGTTACTGCTAGTGATTTACTTCTCTTATTCTGTTCCCCAAAATACATACTTAAAAATAAAGCTACAGATTCATTCCCAAGATGGAACAGCCGTACAATATATAAAAGCCTGAGATATTTACATTGGCCCCACCTAAAGGGATCATTAAAAAAGGAGTACCATCAAAGGAAAATATTTTGAAAAATGTCTTAGTTTTTCTTGTTCAAACAATGAAAGTCTATTGCGTTTGGACCACAACATTCTTCAAAATATCTCCTTTTGTGTTCCACAGAGGAAAGAAAACCATAGGCCTACATGATGGTGAATAAATGGCAGAGTTGTCAATTTTGGTTGAACTAACCCTTAAAAATATATGAATTTCATTGCACGTGTTAGCAAAATATCAACCCAAATTTCATTTATTTCATTTATTCATATCAGGAAGATATGAAGATAAACACCATGTAAATCTGAGGTGAACTGACTTCATACATCAAAAAAAAAAAAAAAGGAATGACAAAATTGTCCACACCTTAGACATTCAAACATTTTAAGTGTGCAAATACTTAGATCAAAAAGACAAGTGCATTTGCAGAATACCACACACACATGCACAAACACCAAACCCTTGTCCACACCTCTGATCACAGATGTGTATTCCTCTCCTTTATGAAACAGAGTGACTCCACCTCCCCTGTGCTGCCATTCAGTTGCATTTCTGCTTGTTTGCCTGCAGTGTATGTTTTGCGGCTGTAACATGGTCAAACTTCAGACGATCACTGTCCGAACAGCGACTGTTTGCTTGCATTTGCATGTCTAAGCCCAGTGGCTTGCACTGAGTGAGCTCCATAAGAATGGAGGCTGAAGTCTTTCCTGCAAGTTTACAACTTCCTCTCTGTAGGCCTGAGACTATGCACATCTGTTTACACAGGACCGAAGCACAAAAGTGTGGCCCAGGGGGGCACAACATAGACTCAGGTACTGGAGATAAAGAACACACAAGAGGTAAGGTGGAGAAATTGAGGACAGCAGCTGCTGGATCCAGGAAAACTTTGGGTGCACTACTTGGGGAGAGGGGCACACTTCCGAACAAACCTCCCAGCTCTTCCAAGCGTCCCCGCCTCCTTGCCCATAAAGTCTTCAGAGCACCACGAAGGTCTGCTAAATGTCGAATCATTCATGTAGTCGCGTCTTGAGGTGGAGCTCTGTGTACGGATGGGCATGTGCTCTTTGTTTCAACTTTTTCCCTTTATTCTATCCAGAGTGCAGATGGACAATAGAATGGGAAACTGCTGAAATGTCACTCTTTTGAAGATTACAACTTCACAGCACTAAAAGCCTGTGGATTCCACTCTTTAAATGGGGAAAAGAGACTTCTTATGAGGGGTGTAAAGAGTTTAACTGATCTGTCTCTGAAAAGTGATGCTTGTTACAGTGCTTTAAAGCAGGATTGCTCTGATAGTCCTTGAGCCTTCTGTTCAGGTACATTTCTACCGTTCATTTATCCCGAACCACATACAGATTTTCCATAATTTCAACCTCAAATGTGCTATTTTGGTTTGGTAAATTATAATTATAAAATTAAGCATTAAAAATCATCATAATATTTGAATACAGAATTATTAGTCTTATCATCGTTGCATGTACTGAACTGTTTATAGCTGCCTTTACATTGTGACAAGTCAACTTTGTGTTGATTCTTGTGTAGTCACTTCATTTATAAAAACTTTTGCTGCCTCTTGCTGCTGCCTGTTTCCTTCAGAATATACAAATCTAGGCAACTTTTTTTCTTTTTCAAAATACAGTAAAAGCATGTCATTTAAATGCATCCAATTAGCAGAATTGTTCAAATGTATCTAAAAATGATTTGCACAATACTTAAACAGTTCTCACAATTATCTTTAAGAAAGCATTTGCATCCTCTAAAACACATGAACACAAATTAACTGGAAACCAATTACTGTGCACATGCAGCATAAAACACAAGACAGAAATCATTACACTAAAACTTTGGGGCATTATATGCGAGTGATGTTTTAGGACGTCTAGGCGAACACAAGGTCGGTAGCATTGTTTGGTAATTGCACAAACCGCTCTACCTGTTCAGCAGCAGGCGTAATGAAGGTTTGCTGGCAGCGTCCGGGATGGGTGAGCGCGTCTGGCAGATGCTGACATGCAGCAGATGTGGAAAGTGGCTGGGTGATTTGTTGATTTGCCTGGATCATAGCAAAAGAGGGCAATTACACCAGGGGACACTGTCACACATTCGTGGACATTGGCCCCTTTACAAACACACACTCTTTCCTTGATGAGGTAAAGGTCAGTTCACTCTAGAGACTTTCTACATGTTTACACTACAGGCAAAACAGGTAAAAGACAGAAGAGACAACTACAGAGAATCCAGCCAGAATAGAATAGTGATTTGATTTCCAAACCGGAGCTGGTGGAAAAGGAAATTAAAATTAAAAATTAAATTCCTTAAATAAATAAAACAAATAAAATACATCAAATATTAACCTGAATTGAATTGTCTCTGTTCGTGAAAAAACAAATTGAGAAAATAATTTTCTTAAAATTGTCAATAAAAACACAAGTGATGTTGGGAAAAACTGATGAACGGGAAAGTTTGACATTGGTTCTGAATAGAATAGAATAGAATAGAATAGAATAGAATAGAATAGAATAGAATAGAATAGAATAGAATAGAATAGAATAGAATAGAATAGAATAGAATAGAATAGAGAAATCCAAACTGGGGCTGGTGGAATAGGATGTAAAATGGCATTGTAATTAAAAATAAAATTCCTTAAATAAATAAAACAAATAAAATACATTGAATCTTAACCTAAGCTGAATTGGTGATGTTTGGAAAAAGTGGTGAATGGAAAAGTTTAACACCGGATCTGAATAGAATAGAATAGAATAGAATAGAATAGAATAGAATAGAATAGAATAGAATAGAATAGAATGGAATGGAATGGAATAGAATAGAATAGAATAGAATAGAATAGAATAGAATAGAATGGAATAGAACAGAATAGAATAGAATAGAATAGAATAGAATAGAAAAGAAAAGAATAGAATAGAGAGATCCAAACTGGGGCTGGTGGAATAGGATGTAAAATGGCATTTTAATTAAAAATAAAATTCATTAAATAAATAAAACAAAAAAAATACATTGAATCTTAACCTAAGCTGAATTGGTGATGTTTGGAAAAAGTGGTGAATGGAAAAGTTTAACACCGGATCTGAATAGTATAGAATAGAATAGAATAGAATAGAATAGAATAGAATAGAATAGAATAGAATAGAATAGAATAGAATAGAATAGTGATTTGATTTCCAAACCGGAGCTGGTGGAAAAGGAAATAAAATTACATTACGATTAAGAATTAAATTCCTTAAATAAATAAAACAAATAAAATACATCAAATATGAACCCAGTCTGAATTAAATTGGTCTCTGTTTGTGAAAGAAACAAATGGAGAAAATAATTATCTTAAAATTGTCAATAAAAACACAAGTTGTGTTTGGAAAACTGATGAACGGGAAAGTTTGACAATGGTTCTGAATAGAATAGAATAGAATAGAATAGAATAGAATAGAATAGAATAGAATAGAATAGAATAGAATAGAATAGAATAGAATAGAATACAATAGAATACAATAGAATACAATAGAATACAATAGAGAAATCCAAACCGGGCTGGTGGAATAGGATGTAAAATGGCATTTTGGTTAAAAATAAAATGCCTTAAATAAATGAAACAAATAAAATACATTGAATCTTAACCTAAGCTGACTTGAATTGGTCTCTGTTTGTGAAAGAAACAAATGGATACAATCATTTTCTGGATAATTTTTCTTGTGTCAATGAAAACAATTGATGTTTGGAAAAAGTGGTGAATGGAAAAGTTTGATACCGGTCCTGAATAGAATAGAATAGAATAGAATAGAATAGAATAGAATAGAATAGAATAGAATAGAATAGAATAGAATAGAATAGAATAGAATAGAATAGAATAGAATAGAATAGAATAGAATAGAATAGAATAGTCAAACAATTGAATTAAATTGAAAACTTAATTCCCTAATTATGTGATGGTGTGTGATCGGAAATCTTATTCGAAAACCTGAATTTACCTCTGCCTTCCACCATCTCTTCCATGGTCTCTTCCGATGTCAGTAGAAATGACAGGACTCTATGAACAGTGTATATTTCTATTGGCGGCTGTCACACTGGAATTGCACACACATCTATGTTTTGTGTCAGGTGTTTAGAGATGCACATACTAAATGTACGCAGAGGTGCCAGAATTCATCGGCTAAGATCAAGTATAACCCCAGATGGTATACAGAGAGACAGGATACCTTTAGGACTGCAGCACAATCACAGAGTCTTCTGTGAATGGACACTTGGGTTAGTGCACTGCTAATGTAGAGTGCAAAAGAAAGAATTACACACGATTTGAGGTTATGGGCCGCAGTCGATGTGATGTTCTGTCACTCAGCGCTTGCATTGATTGCCCATTGTTCGCAGAAGGTCGCTTCATAATTCATTAAATCTTAACGAGTCCCCCTGGAACCACCTGCACGCCTTTCCTCAATTGCCCCTTTAAATTACGAGCGACTCTCACACTCAGCGAGCTCAAAAATGAAGATATATTCTCCATGTAAAGAAGAGAGCTATTAGTAACATTTAAACAGCCCTCTTTAAAGCTAGAGGAGGCTGACTTCATGAAGGGCAATTAGGTACTCACTATAATTGATAATTCATACTCATCACAATTAGGCAGAATAAATAGGGTGTCTGGGATTAATGGTTATGGCTGTTCAGAGCGAGAGAGAGAGAGAGAGAGAGAGAGAGAGAGAGAGAGAGAGAGAGACTGGGCAGATCTGGTCAGGCATGGCTGATGGAGTGGAAGGAGGCAGAACTGAATTCATCTCTATTTGTGGAGGAAACAGATTGTGTTTGTCCCTTCAACACACACACAAATCATCCAATGGTTCCCTCACCTTCAGATTGATTTGTTGGTGATGCTAAAAATTGCCAAGAACTGAAGAGATGGGACAAAATCTGTCCCACAATCTTATCTGCAATTATGTGAAAATAAAGGCAACATTTACATTTAGAAATTATTCAGAAATGATAACTATAGTCTTTTGTAAAAGAACCATTTTTATTATATTTTTTTATCACTCATTGTCGTTACTCACTGTCCATAAAACCAGCTTCCCTCAAACATTACTCAATAGCTACTTCATATAGATTAAAATATATTAAAGATTTACAAAACATCTGCATCTTTAAAGAAAAAAATTCTAAATTTCTTCCTCTTATGATAGCCTACTTAACTTTATGTTATTATGCATTCCGTTCTACCTTTATTTATTTTGATTTGTCCTATTATGTTAGCTGTAATGTATTTTGCCGCATTCTTGACCGTCACACTTGTAAATGAGGTTTCAAATTCTGCTTTCATCCAAAAGGTTCGATATGAATTAAATTCATGTATATACTGTTCTGTATATTTGGGATTAAATCTATTTAAACTAGTGCTGTCAAATGATTAATCGCGATTAATTGCAGCCAATGTGCATGTTTCTCCTCTCTCTCTCTCTCTCTCTCTCTCTCTCTCTCTCTCTCTCTATATATATATATATATATATGTGTGTGTGTGTGTGTGTGTGTGTGTGTATGTGAGTGTATTTATATACATAGTAATTATACACAGTACACACACATTTATTATGTGAACACAAACTTTAATTTTGGATGCAATTAATTGCGATCATTTGACAGCATTAGTTTAAATATATTTAATCCCAAATAATTTCCTAATTCATAAACTTACCTTTAGCATGTCCCAGTACTCAAGAATCATTTAATTTCAATTGTCGGTAAATCGAAGCATTCTACATGTATGATCATATGCTGTGTTTAGACACTAGATGGCTGAGGTGAAGGTCTTTCATAGCTTTGCTCTCTGTTGACACCAGCATAATTGCTATACTGAGCGCTAGATCAGGCAGTCCTTACTAATCAATAAAGTCTTCACCAGCCATTTCCCCCAGTGATTCTGCCCTCATTTCTCCTCTAATTGTTCTTTTTCACCCAGTAAGGTCTACTGCTATGCCGCAAGCAAAAGGTGTGTGAACGTGTGCATGTTTCCTGTACTGTAGAATGTAACCTTAAAACAACACTGCAGATGAGAATTTAGCATTACACACATTATCTTCTCTTGACCTTGTGCTTTCAAACATTTATATTTGTGGCCCGTGCATGTCTACAAGGCAGAATCAAAGTAATGTAGCATAGTATGCTATTCCCTAAATTTTAGTAGGCATTTTAAATACAAATTCCTTGCATAAATAGTATTAAAAGGAATCTCTAATCAAGATATCAAGATACAAGACTGCCAGAAAAAGGTACAATGCTGTCACTGGGGTAGTACCCTAAGGGTGCAGCACATCACAACATGTAAATTGGAAAAAGTTGGCGTTTACCGCCAGTGTTTGTGCTAAGCTAGGCTAGCGGTGGGTGCGTCAGACAGAGTTATGGCACGCATGGAGATGAGAATGGTAGCCTATGTATGGACTTACTAACTCTAACTCTGGGGGATACGGTGAATAAGCTGCAGTCCCAAAAAGTCAGTGTGTTCCTTTAAGGTACTAATGTGTACCATTTAGGGATAAGTAAGGTACAGAAATTTACCTTTTCACTTTTGTACCTTAGGGTATGTTACTGTCCCAGTGACAGTGCTGTAACTTTTTTTTTGCATCTGGATATAATAACATCAATTTTAATGAAAGAATACAAATAATCCATTTAATCCTTTATAGCACTATCACCTCCTTTATTTACACACAACAGTATAAAGTTATGTGTATTTATGTGTATAGTACACTATAATGCCAAAAGTATTGGGACACCTCTCCAAATCATTGAATTCAGGTGTTGCAATCACTTCCATGGCCACAGGTGTATACAATCAAGCACCTAGACTGCAGAACATTTGAAAGAATGGGTTGCTCTCAGGAGCTCAGTGAATTCAAGCATGGTACCGTGATTGCCACCTGTGCAACAAGTACATTCGTGAAATTTACTCAGTCAAAATATTCTACGGTCACCTATTAGCGGTATTATAACAAAGTGGAAGCAATTGGGAACAACAACAACTCAGCCACAAAGTGGCAGGCCACATAAAATCACAGAGCGGGGTCAGCGTACGCTGAGGCGCACTGTGCGCAGAAGTCGCCAACTTTCTGCAGAGTCAATAGCTACAGACCTCCAAACTTTGTGTGGCCGTCAGATTAGCTCAAGAACAGTGCTTAGAGAGCTTCATGGAATGGGTTTCCATGGCCAAGCAGCTGCATCCTGACCCCTTATTTCCAGTGAAAGGAACTCTTAATTTCATGATCCCAACTTTGTGGGAACAGTTTGGGGATGGCCCCTTCCTTTTCCAACATAACTGCGCACCAGTGCACAAAGCAAGGTCCATAAAGACATGGATGAGCGAGTTTGGTGTGGAGGAACTTGACTGGCCTCAACCTGACCTTAACCTGATAGAACACCATTGGGATGAATTAGAGCGGAGACTGCCAGCCAGGCCTTCCAACATCAGTGCCTGACCTCACAAATGTGCTTCTAGAAGAATGGTCAAAAATTCCCATAAACACACTCCTATACCTTGTGGAAAGCCTTCCCAGAAGAGTTGATGCTGTTATAGCTGCAAAGGGTGGGCCAACTCCATATTAAACCCTACAGATTAAGAATGGGATGTTATTAAAGTTCATGTGCATAAAGGCAGGCATCCCAACACTTTTGGCAATATGGTTATATGGTAAAATGTTACTTAAACCCATTTATGACATCAAAATTTCCTAATTTCTAGACTGCCTAATTGTTGAGAAATAAAGCTATAAATAATGACTGACACCCAAGTAAAAAGAATGCATATGATTGCCTCTGGCCTTGACAGATGAAAGTAAATTTTGATTTGCAGAGAAAAATACGTCCTTTAATAATCCTATCTTTTTTTTTTTATCACAAAGAGGGCAGATTAATGGATAACGCAATTGCTTATGAAATAAAAGCCTCTCTCCACTCTAGGACTGGAGATTTAGAACTGGAGTGTAATAGCGTGACTTCTCTAACCTTGATGTTGAATGCACCGATCACGTCCGACAAACTTTCCTCATATGTTATGGCTTGCAGAGAATTATAGGTCAATTTAGGCTCGGTCAATGAGACGACCCTCGTCAACAACCTCTGTTCCACCATCCTTCCTGCTTTAGAAGTTGACCTTTCCGATTTTTCTTGCAAGGAGAGCAGACTCTATATCGCAATGATGTGTGCTCGTAGTGTGGTCAGTCCTCATGTTGTGCTGGATGGGCACTCATGTGTAGTGATGCTTGCAGGGCCCATCCTGTGACTCAGGGGCATATGGACGCTACTGCCAATTTCCCTGGGGCATTATTGCCATGCTGATTTACTACCAGTGAAGGACAATCATCAGAGACCAAATTATACCCCATTATACGGTGTGTGAGTGTTTGTTCATGGTCTTTAGGTTAAAGCAATGAAGTCTGAAAACTTCTATAGGCAATCAATTACCTTGCAATTAGTGCAGTTTTAGCTACCATTCCATAGTTTTTATCTTGCTTTAAAATATACACACTGTGTTACATGCAAACACAAACACGTGGTCATGATTGTCCATGTTGCGCTGACAGCGTTTGATATATCGCACCATATTTAAGAAATGGGATTCTCGTTTTTTGGAAGCAAGAACCACTCATCTTTAACATTAAAGGTAATAGATCTCCAGGGTGAGATTTTTATCGACATTTCTCATTACCAACCTATTGGTGTTTATAGCGACGGTCATAAACGGCTCCCTGTGGTGCTGTGTTTTATGAAGAGATCAGCTGTCAGGGCATATGCGTTCAAATCTCTGCAGGATGCCAATGACACAGGTCAAGATTAAATGACCTGAGAGAGGAAAGAGAGAGAGAGAGTACTCAACTATTAGGGGAAACTGGGGCTAGTTGTCACAATGATTATATCTCAGTAACTGAGTTGAAAATAAAGTTAAGATAATAAAATCATACAAAAACAGGCAATATGCAAATACAGTGTAGATATGAATGAAAAGGTTGTATTCTCAGAAATCTTATTTCAAATTTTTCCAAAATATCAGGTTGGGAAAGTGTTGAATGTGTTGTAATTGTATTAACCTGCTAGTGTTTTTCAGAAAAAAAAAAAATACAATATATATATATATATATTTTTTTTTTTTTTTTTTTTTTAAATCGCTACACTTGTAAAAATATATTGTTGGTTTAACTTAAAAAAATCAAGTAACCTGGTTGCCTTAAAATTTTAAGTTCATTGAAATAAAAAATTTGAGTTAATACAATGAAGGTTTAATAAAATATCAAAATATTATTGTATATGAACCACATAAATAAATTCAAATTTATTAAAAACTCAAATTTTTAATTTCAATGAACTCAACATTTTAAGGCAACCAGGTAATTTACTTTTAAAATATTTTTTTACAGTGTACTTCATCGGAATGGTACAAACCTCTGTGACTTTTGTGGCAGTTGCTATGTGAGCAAAACAAACAAAAACATGCACTTTAATCGAAAAAGCTAAATGGTCGTAAAAATAGTCACACTGTGTTGTTTGTGATCAGAAATGACACCATAAATGGGAAATATGAAACATGAAAAAAGAGAACAGTTTTTAAGGGGGTACAATCTACAAATTAGCCACGATGCAGAAAAAAGCACACAACAGTGAAGGGGTGTGACACTCTACAATATCAAGAGTGCAAAATAGAAACAACCCACCCCAAAACATATGAACTGGTGTGACTGTGTAACACAAAGCAAGCTTTTGCAAATACGTGAAATAAAACAATAATTCAGCCACAATGCAGTAAAAAAAAACGGACAGCATGGAAGGGGTTAAACTCTAAAACATTAAGGCCCAGTTTCACAGACAGGGCTTAGATTAGGCCAGGATTAGGCCTTAGTACAATTAGGACATTTAAGTAGGTTTTATAAATGTGCTTTAGATTTTTAAAAAAACATTGCTGTGCATCTTGAGACAAAACAATGGCACTGACATATTTTAAGATATGTCAGTACAAGTTGTTTTCAGTTAAAACGGCTCAAACATGCATTTTAGTCTGGAACTATCTTAAACCCTGTCTGGGAAACTGGGGGATAGGGTTTAGATCATGGGCGTCACTAGGCCCTTTTTAGGGGGGCCCTACATTTCTGCTTCAGATTTGTCACGTCTTTTAGTCAGTTAATCAGCGTGCCTGTTCTTCAAAACGCAGCACCGAACAGAGAGCGCACGTCAGAAACAGAGGTGTGTGTCTGTGTGGACCCTATAAAGTGCCACCATTTTTTCATACCCTCACTGGAGGCTGAGCCCCCCTAAAATGAAAATCCTAGAATCGCCCCTGGCTTAGATTAAACCCATATGTTCAATTATGATTTAAGTAGCTTTTATAAATGTTGCTTTAGAAAAACAAAGGCACGATATAACAAAATATCTTTCTCTGTGTTCAGGTTTGACTGTAGTAAAATTAATGGAAAAACTGACACTTCAAATCAACATTTCAAACAAAACAAATATCTAAACCTTGACAAAAAGAATTTGAAAACTTGAAAAAGTCTTTGAGAATGTCCAAATCTCCAAATCCACAACCTAATAAAATTAAGTTTTGTGTCTAAAAACAACTATGGAACTTACAAGCCTCTTTATATTGCTATACAGGAATCTAGTGGTTACACCATGGCATTATAGATGGGTTTTTTTTTTTTTTTTTTACTCACACTAATCTGCCTTCAAAATTTGGCTTCTCAGTTTTAACATGAAATACAGCTTCAACTGAAAATTATCATAATTATTGCATAAATATTAATTAGTAACAAACATTAATTAGTAACATAAAAAAAACAAAATAGAAAAGAAAAAAATGGTCCCACTTTAAATTATTGGTGGCCTTAACTACTATGTACTAACATTGAAATTGATACAATGCAGTTATTGTCTACATACATGTTTTACATTGTACTTATATTTTAAAAATACCTGCATGTTATTTAATCTGTAATACATGTCTGTAGTTAAATTTATAATTACACAATTGACCCTTCCCTTACACCTCAACCCACCTGTAAACCTATAGCGATATACCACCACACCTGTCCTAAACTTTACCCGTATCCCACTTCAGCAGCATAAAAGGTCTTTTGCAATACAATATGAACACATTAAATACACTGTAAATGTTAATGTGATGTACACACATAGTAGTTAATGGCACTTAATATAAAGTGGGACCGAAAAAATATAATTAAACAAAAATTACATTGTTTGATTGAAAAGAAAAAAAGTTACATTGCAGGTGTTCGGTCACTTTTGACCACGAACAACAGAAGTGTGACTCCCAAATGAACAACACCAGAGGGTTTATACAACATCTGTTGGCCAAATAATTACACATTACATGATCATTTTTCATGAATTGCTTTGTTTCATAATTGTTCACAATTTTAAAATATTTGAAAAAACATGATATTAGATATTAACGTAGATAAATTGTAGAAGATGCTGATATATAAATGAATATGTCAATAAAAGGCATCAGTCTTGAATCAGTGTCAATAAACAGCAGATGTTCAAACAGTGACAACTTACCCAACTTAACTATATTATGCAAATTTGTGGTCCTTCACATTGTATGTGGTTTAAATGTGGCCCCCTTGGCCTCTGAACTTGAGTACCCCTGCTCTATAAGGTACAGTTAGTGCACTAAATGATTTTTTCTTGGCAATAATAGTGGAATTTTTTAATAGCGCCTTGTCATCTTTAAACTTACACAGCATGTGTTTGTGCAAAAATTGAATCCAGTCTGTTGACTAAAACTGTGTTAACTGTGAGGACCAAGTTCCTCAGTCAAATAATAAAACATCTGTGCTAGTCCTCACTAATAAAAGGAGGTTCATTAAGCACCAAATAATGTCTCAATTAAAATGCCAAAAGGCATGGGGAAGCTGCTGTAACTGTAATTAATCTGTTGGCAGTGTCACTTGTTAACAAATGGTTATCAAATTGCTTACTAATAAATGAACGTCTTAACCTCCTCTGAAGCAAACACAGGTCAGAGTGCTAAATTAAACACGAGCTTATGAAATGTAAACCTGCCAATACAGCATGTACCTCAAAATATTCTGCTCAATGACAAACAAATAAGACTTCCAGGAAACTGAAACTTACTTTAGACCTAGTTAAAGTAAGTTTAATGGCCCCTTGACTTTTATTTGTCAAATCTATTATCAAAAGTCTTTTTTTTATTGTTCTGTTTAGCCGTTCATACAGTGACTTATCTATCTCTATGATTTACATATATTTTCTCTAAAATGAGTCACATAGGCTATTTATAAGAAATGGCTTGAATTATATGTTTAAGTTTTCTTTATCACTTAAACAGAGATAGAAGACATTAAAAATACTATCTTGTATTTTAATATCTATCTTTTTATTGATATATGCATTTAATTGTATCATGTCCTCAGCTTCCACAAGAACTATAAACCATGATTTTTTTTAAAAATTATGTTTAGACTAGGCATAACTTCCTCTAATCATACATATAAATCATGTGAAAGTATTGTTTTTTTTTCTTTGTCCCTGAAGTCATCTTTTGACGTCATTTTTATAATAATTTGACAGCAACGTTAAATGTTTTGCATACTTATGTCTTATTTTAGGAGGTGAAGAGCATTAACAGCATATATAGGTTTTTATCAAAATTGTATTATTATTATTAACAATCCTGTTGGCAAAAATAGGTACAAACAAGTACCTGTTCTTAATAATAAAGACATATTCTTTTCATCAATAATTGTTTTGTTAATGTTTCAAGAATACAAAATACTACGATGGCATAATGTACATATATACTATTCATATGTTTATTGTTTAACATTTACATTATTAACATTTTGTGAACTATGTATATTTCCCTAACAGGATGGAATACCTTCCCAGCCAATGTCTGAACAATCTACTCATAATGATTATTTTTTGATTCCCTGAGCTTGACTAATATGTATTCCTAATAGTTAAACATGTCACTATTTTGGTAAAATGCTAAAAACATGAACCATGTACCTTTTTTCCCCAAAAAATATGAAGCCAAAATGTTACTGGATAACAGGAATGACCCTGTTACAAACGCATAAGACACTGCTACTTCTATCAAAATATACACTACATTCTTACAAGTCCTATCACCGTCTCGGCGTTGTGGGTGGTTGACCATATACCCTAACTCTAATGTAAAAAGTAGTATCATTGATACATGCCTTAGTAAACAACACTGAGAAGTCCATATCAACAAAAAAAGATTAAGATATTGAATTGGATTTGAGATAGGAATTTTGGGTTTTCATGAGCTGTATGCCAAAATCATCAGTATTAAAACAATAAAAGACCTGAAATATTTCAGTTGGTGTGCAATGAATCTAAAATATATGGAAGTTTAATTTTTATCATTATGGAAAATAATGAACTTTTATCACAATATGCTATTTTTTTAGAAGGACCTGTATATATATATATATTATATAACAATATTAACAAGGTTAAACATTGAAAGCAATCTTTGACTTTTCAAAGATTTTTTGTTTTTCATACAAAGACTTAACTAGAATTATAGTCTACTAGAAAAATAGACAGTAGCGGGATTACCCAAAAATTTGCATTTGTGAATAAAAAATTTACCAAGAATCATAAACAGATTAACAATGTACTGAATATGAGAGTTTGTATTATGATAAAGGAAAATAATACTAAAGGTGTTAATACATATTTTGCCAATTGTTTTTTTCTTTCTTTCTGGGAGACTTAGCCCATATATAACTCGTTCCAAAAAGCTTTAACACAAAAACATTCACAAAAAAGATGTACAATTGTCTCTTCTACATCACAGAAAATGCATTTATCTTCTCTTTTTTTGATATACTTATTGAGTACACTATTACAGGGACCAACATCTATGTAATATTTTAAATGTAACTTCTTTTATCTTGTTTGTTAACAAATATTTGTGTGGAAGAGACCAGACCACTCTCCAGTTAATTTTGTATAATGCCATCCACTTGAAAGATGATGCTGGAATAGATTTTCTGTTCATCAGATTACAAACAAAATGGTTATTGAAATTGTCATCAGTAATCAAAATCCCTTCAGTAGAAACAGAAGTGTTAAAGAAATATGACTATAGGTCCGCTCTCCTTTCAAGATAGTTTTTATATCACTAGGAATGGTGTTGAATACAATATTATATTCATTTAACGAAGCACTAAAATCACATTTTCTGGAGAATACTGGAAAGGAATAAAACAGACCATTGTCATCCATCAGCTGATTAACAGTAGGCTATACTGTATGTTATTTAAATACCATCTCTCTCTCAAAAAAAATTCTGTAAATAATATTCTGATTGTTCCAAATAAAACAACTGTGAGGTGAAGAATAATGTTTGTAAACCAGTAACCACGATAATAAAACCTGTTGGTGAAATTGTGCTAATTCAATGGGCAGTTTACCAAGTGAGAAGGGGGCGTCCATATCACATTTCACAGATCACATTCCCAGCCATTGCTCAGCCAATCAGCGCTCAGTCCACATCCACCGCTGAGCGAAGCACACAGTAAAACAACGCGAGATCTTCAAGGGGAGAGAGATTCAGAGAGGACCCGTAAGACCGGCGACTGCGAACCAGAGCCCGATTTTCTCTCTCTGCAAATCCGCTGAACAAAGCGAAGGGTTTTCATGCTCTTGAGACTGCACAGAAACATCACAGGTAAATGAAATCTCCCTCTTAAGAAATTGCGTCAAAACACAGCGCGCGGGTTTACACGGGCTGCGAATAAGAGGCGGGATGACGTCATCGCTGCCGCTGCTTTATTTCAGTCCGTAAATGTTTTAAGGTGTTCAATGTAAATTATGCGTTACGCTATTAATGATACAGTGCTGGGGGAAAGTGAATTACCATGAGTTCTGCTTCATTAGACTGAGCACACAATTGCTAGGTTTGTGTGTGGGCATAGGTGATGTACATTCATTATTTGTATTGTACATAAATATAGTAGTTGGTTTGGTCTACCTCTGGTTATCTTCATTTGATTCTATTATGTTAATTCTGCCTCCTTAATAATCATTTGCTTTGTCTGCAGCTTGGTGGAGGTATGACATTAACCAGGGGCTCCTTCACCTATTCCAGTGGAGAAGAATATACCGGAGAATGGAAGGAAGGCAAGACATTCATTGCACACTTTGCATTACTTTTGAATTCTCACTGCATTTTTCATAAATGGGGCAGGTCATCACATGTGTTTTATTGGCCGTAAATGTATTTCTATTTGGCAAAACATACAATTTTTGTTTAGTATGTTACATTTTCCATTTTTGCTTTAATAATGTATTCATAATTACATCACAATACAGGCTACATTCAAAATGAATGAAAAGGTTATGTATTATTGACTTGTTTTGGATTACTCTTATATGGGTCATCTCTGTGGGATATGAAAACTAGTCTTTACATCTATATCTAAATATTCTATTTTATAACAATAATGACAACTCCTACATTATTCTATTGCCAGCTAACCAACTGACTTAAAATTATGGAAATTGTCTTTATATTCCTTTATAGTATATATGTCTTCATATATTTTAGGTGTTGTATGACACTATGATTGCTACAGAAAATAAATACTGTATATCTGACAGTTGCTGACAACGGACACAGATGTGAAACCTTAAAAAAAAAAGTTTATTTCTGACACTGAATCTGACATAACATGTTGAAATGGTGGTGGTAGAAATAATATATTTAGTATATTGGATGAAACCTCAGTGTTAAGTTATGAAGCAATTTGTCCGCTGTGCAGGTCGGAGGCACGGTAAGGGTGAGCTGAAGTTTGCTGATGGCACCTGTTATAAAGGTCACTTTGAGAATGGCCTGTTCCACGGATCAGGGGTGTTAGTCTTTCCTGATGGATCCAGGTGAGTGACCGTGTGATCAGATTAAAAAGTGTACCTACTTAAACTGAGATGAGCATGTTTCCAGTGCGACTGTAAGAATACATGGAATACAAAACCATTTCTTTTCAGGTACGAGGGTGAATTTGCCCAGGGAAAATTCCAAGGCGTCGGAATCTTCAGCAGGTTTGACGGGATGAAATTTGAAGGGGAATTCAAAAGTGGCCGTGTAGAAGGATATGGTAAATATTCCACCTTCATTTAACAATAGTGAGACTGAGCTCAATCCGAATGAAATTCCGAAGGGATTGATAGTGGTGCAGGCCTGAAATAATCAATAAAATTAAGCATGTGTAAACGCTTTTTAGGGGTGTGAATATGCACTTTTGTCATGATTCAATACTATCGCAAAACTAAACTCACGGTACAATATTTAAAGCCAAAATAAAGAAGACATTTTTTTTTAATTATTATTTAAATATTATTGTTATTACATTATTATCAGGGCATACAAATATTTCCCTATTGCATTACTATACATTATATTCAACATTATATATTGTAGTCTAATGTAGTAATGTCAGTGAAACTCTGTTGACTCTCCTGGTGCTCGCAATGTTCCGCATATCCTGCTATTAATACACTATACATATAAGAATAAATTGATAATCAATAAATTGAATAATCATACTACTAAAACTAAATGTGATATGATAAATTATATATATAAAATACATTTTAAATGTCTGTGGAGGATCATATGTGGTACCATTCAAAAAGCGTAGAAAGTCTATTTTCTGGAGATATGCATCATTTTGGCATTTGTTTTACACAAAGTAACTTATTTACATTAAATTCAGACCACTTGCACCTGGATTTGGCCTACCCAAATTGAAAAGCTTTCCACACCCACATTCAGTGGCCTAAATACACAATTTTGGTGTCATTTTACAGGAAACCCTATGAAGTTACATTAAACACTGCTAAAAGTATTTAAGTATATGTTGTTTGATCTATAATAAACCCATCCAAAATATATATATATATATATTTTTGATTATAAATTATATAAAGTGTATATCAGGCCCTGTGTGTTCTAGCACCCTCAATCATCAAACACTGGAACAAATTTTTTTTGTGATACTGGGATATGACATTTATACCATTGTATATGGGGAGACTTTATTGGAAAGATTTGGGTAGGTGGAAATTACATAAAAAAAAGTAATATTCCTCCCTTTGATCCATTTTAATAAATCTTGCATAGAACATGATACAGACAAAATTCTTTTTTCCAGTATTTGCTGCCATCTAGTGGAAACAGACAAAACTGTCTGCAGGGTCCTAGAAGGGTTTCCTGAAAAAATTACACTAAAATTGTGTATTTAGACCACTTTATGTGGGAGCGTGCCCACTTCAGATGATCAATGCAATCAATCACAGTTCTGATCAAAATCACTATTCCCAAACTGTAAATGGTTAGTTCTGCATGTACTCGCTCTCATGTTGATTTCACGCTTCACACAAGCATTTGAACGTCCGTTTTTACTACAGTAGCCACTCGTGTCGTTTTAAATCTGTTCATCATAGAAAGCCACTGTCTCTCTTCAGAAGGCTTGGATTAGACCTGATTGATCAGATTATTTATTTGTACGATGCCTTTATGACATTTTTTGGATCTTTTAAGTGTGAGAGGAATGGACTTTAAAGGGAGGGACAGAAATATTTCTCTGGATTCTTGAACAATATCTTAATTTGTGTTTTTAAGTTAAATGAAAATCTGAAAAGAAACAAATTGAAACGACATGAGGGTGAGTACATGATGACAGAATTTACATTTTTGATTGAATTATACCTTATAAATAATGTAAGCTGAGCCTTGGATGAAACTAACTCTGTATTGCGAATCACATCGTTTACATCAACGACACATATCTTCGCATTTGTATATCGCGATATCTCAATATGTGATGTATCGTTACATCCCTAATGGGTTTACATTAATTTAACATCTTTGGAACATGCCTGTGCTTGTTTCGATTTATAGCATGGATAAATGTGTTTCCTTATAGGGCTGCTGACTTTCCCAGATGGTTCCCATGGTGCTCCACGGAACGAGGGAGTGTTTGAGAACAACAAGCTTCTGAAACGTGAAAAGTGTCAGGCTGTGGTGCAGAGAGCCAAGAACTCAGCATCCACTGCCCGCGGCCTCGCTGTATGACGAACTGACCTCAGTGAGAGCACCCCTTACTCAGGCCCCCCCCTCCCCGAGTACATTACGGATTGTACAGTCACAAGTAAAGCGATTGCGATCTGTGTTCAGGGGTGATCTCTGCCTTCACCACACAACAGAGCTCAAAAATACGTGAGACCCATCAAACCCTCAGGGACGGATGAAAGTGTTTCCATTCCTCACGTCTCTATTTCGCTCACATTGTTGCTCTGCCTTGGTTTCCTCTGTGGCTTAAAACATCACAAAATTATGGACGTTTGTTATGGAGACAAGGATAAACTCATCTGCAGGTACGGAAGTGTGGTCAGATGAAGATGTTTTTGGTAAATGAACTCAATTTGCCTTTGTGAGTCTGCGATTGTATCACTTACAGTATGTTTGACTTTATCTTTACTATTGTAGCTGTTTATGTTGCAAAATAACATTTTCTTGCACATTTGCCTTAGTTAATGCATTAAATGTCAGTATTGCTGGATTCAAATCTTTCTTGTTACCGATGTACAACAGCGGCGAGGGAAAATGTTCAGCAACTTGTCTTAATTTTTTATTTATTTGTTAATTTAATACATTTAAAATGAGTACATATGATTTACTAACACTTTAGGATATTGTGTTTTAATGGTTTTACTGCTCCTGTACATTACAGAAAACTATTTGAAATGATTTAAAATGTATTGGGTCAAGTGATGCTTTCACTTCAAATGTTTGATGACTGATTTATGTGTGTGTTTAATTATTTTTCAAACTGACTGCTAATGGTTCACTGTTCCCATCATCCGCAGTGTCAGACAGAAGCCTTAGTCACTATCATTTAAAATATACTGACACCAAAAATAATTTTGCACTGTTATTTATTTGAGCAGAGAATTAAAAGACTGACATAAAAAAAGTGAAATAAAAGTCAGAAAAAAGTCACCTGATCTACATTTTGCTGCATTTTTTGGTCATGCTTATTCTGCCATGATAATTGTATTGTGTATTCGGATCTTATGAAGTACAATTCATATTCCTATGATGGCAAAGCTGAATTTTCAGCAGCCATCACTCCGGTCTTCAGTGTCACATGATCCTTCAGAAATCATTAGGCGTGTTCGGCGCTGTGCAGGTCGATCGTGAGCGTGAGCGATTCGAAAGCATAACCTTTTATATTTAAACATATGTATCCCATCTCAAGTTTAAGCTAACAGTATTTACAGGACACAGGAATCCAGAGCTTCAACTACTAAATGAAATCACTGCAGTGTGTGACTACAAGCTTTCTAATCATAGAACAACTGGGCGTTTTAAACAAATGATTCACAGGCACAGTGTGATGTTTCTATCAGCGAGGGTGCCAGTGACACACAGGGGAAACCTCCATGACACCAGGCCAAGAGATCAGTTTGGGAACTGGATGATCCAGGCCATGGATTACATCTCTAATACAGCAGCTAAACACACACTGAGTAACTAACTACAAAGCAAAAAAGAGCTGGACTGTTGATTCATAAACAATCATAAATTAATATTAAATGTTTGCTTTTAGGCTCTGTCGAATTGTCATTATATAATAAAGCTCAGATGACGTATGTGCCATATCAGTTTCCTTCATCCAAAGCCGTGTCATCTGATGCATCAGGAAACTGCACAGCAATGAGCCTGTACTGGCACAATAAGCCACTGACAAAACTAACACGTTAAATATGTTTCTTATAAAAATTATGCTATGCAAAATTCAAATAAAATGTTGCGCATGCATTTCTCATTTCAGAAACGACTATTTAAAAAGCTAAGTCCATCCAAAAAAAATCTCTATTGCCAGTGCCAACCATCCTGACATTTACAATATAATTCATCAACCATTTCTTAACCACACAATTTTTTAAGTTACATGTTCACCTGAGTAATGCATAAATATAACAAACAATATTAAGATATTTAAAATACAAATAAAAATACATTAAAATGATAACCTGTTCAAAATTTAAATATGAAGTAAAATGTATATATATTTATACATCGATTAGGCATAACATTATGGCCAGTGAATAACAGCGAATAACACTGATTATCTCTTCCTCACGGCACCTGTTAGTGGGTGGGATATATTAGGTACCAAGTGAACATTTTGTCCTCAAAGTTGATGTGTTACAAGCAGGAAAAATGGGCAAGCGTATGTATTTGAGCGAATTTGACAAGGGCTAAATTGTGATGGCTAGACGACTGGGTCAGAGCATCTCCAAAACTGCAGCTCTTGTAGGGTGTTCCTGGTCTGCAGTGGTCACTATCTATCAAAAGTGGTCTAAGGAAGGAACAGTGGTGAACCGGCAACAGGATCATGGGTGGCCAAGGCTCATTGATGCACGTGGGGAGTGAAGGCTGGCCCGTGTGTTCCGATCAAACAGACAAGCTACTGTTGCTCAGATTGCTCAAGAGGTTAATGCTGGTTAGAAAGGTGTCAGAATACACAGTGCATTACAGTTTGCTGCGTATTGGGCTGCATAGCTGCAGACCGGTCAGGGTGCTCATGCTGACCCCTGTCTAGCGCCAAAAGTCGGCATGTGAGTATCAGAACTGGACCACGGAGCAATGGAAGAAGGTGGCCTAGTCTGATGAATCACCTTTTCTTTTACATCACGTGGATAGCCCGGTGCGTGTATGTCGCTTACCTGGGGAATACATTGCACCAGGATGCAGTATGGAAAGAAGGCAAGTCGGCGGACGCAGTGTGATGCTTTGTGTGGAATGTTAGAGGAGAACAACGAGATTGAGGAGTTGACTTGGCCTCGAAATACCCCAGATCTCCATCCAATCGAGCATCTGTGGGATTTGCTGAACAAACAATCCGATCTATGGAGGCCCCACCTCGCAACTTACAGGACTTATAGGATCTGCTGCTAACATCTTGGTGCCAGATACCACAACACACCTTCAGGGGTCTAGTGGAGTCCATGCCTCGACGGGTCAGAGCAGTTTTGGCAGCAAAAGGGGGACCAACACAATATTAGGACATAGCTCATAATGTTATGCCTGATCGGTGTATATATAATTTTTTAACTTATGTTAGATGTGATTATGAAAACAATTTCGTTTTTTATACTGTATATGATCTAATCAAGGTAACACAATGACTTTTAAACATTTGTGTTTTATAAAAAGCCATTTTTCTTTATATAAATGAATACAACTCTTTCCTTATTCATTGAGTATACTAAGTGAGGACAGGTACGTTTCACCATTATTATTTAACACAGAAAGCAAACAGTTACTCAGGCAGAGGTGGGGCTGTTCTCAGCCGTGCACCTGTTCAAAGCAGCTCTAATGAATCCAACGCATCTCCATGTGTCTGTCAGGCCAGACCAACCTCCCTCATATGTTCCAGTTTCTCCAGTGTCTCTTTAGTGTCAAACTGCCATTGCTTCAACGGTTCAGTGGCTGTAATGCCCTCCTGAAACAAACAAATTAGTTGTTTATATCCAGCAGTTTAGATGATAAATTGCATTATATTGTATAATTTTTCTTACAGCATTCTTGATCTCCATATCGGCTCCTGCCAGTATGAGGAGTTTTACAATTTTATATCGATTTAATCTGACAGCATCATGTAGAGCTGTGTCTCCTTCCTTTAAAAGAGAAAGGAAATGTTTAAACTGACTTATAATTTGCATGATCTGAATAATATTCCTCATGAATTATTCATCTGTTACCCAATCTTTGGCATTAATATTGATTCCACTGGCTAGAAGATGTTGGACCACGTCGCTGTGACCTGTCCGTGTGGCCACATGTAAAGGTGAGCTAAGCAGCTGTATGTAGGGAGTAATAAGATTTCACCATGTCATGCATTTGGCAGTTCATTTTTATATTTACTATACAGTATTTTTGTCTTCCAGTAAAAACATTATTACTTTGTCTCTGACGTTGATATCAGCTCCCCTGTCCTGAAGAACTTTCAGTGCTGAGAGACTTCCACCTCTGCAAGCCCAATGTACAGCCCTGCAATCCAACTAAACCACAGACAACAAAATCAAATCAACACAATCGCACAACATTATCACAATGACTTGACTTAATAAGTTACATGGTAGCACTTTATTTTACAGTCCTGTTCTATTATAGCAGTTACAATAACTGGGTTATAACTAGATAACCCTGAACCTAACCCTAAACCTAAACCCACGTAGTTACCTTATGTTACCAATACTTTCTTGGGTAAGTACACTGTAAGTGTAACCATAAACATTTATAATGATCTCACCCTGTCTTTAAAGTTGACATCAGCTCCTTTGTCCAGCAATTTTTCCAGTATTTTAGCATGGTTTTCCAGAGCAGCCCGATGGAGTGCTGTTTTTCTGAACTAAGACAAACAGTTGTGTGAGCAATGGATAATGACATGGATAAATCGAAATCTCCAACCTCTTGGGAATCACCCGTTTTAAACAAATGCCAAACAGAGGAGAGTCTGCTGGCAAAAAGAGGATGCGACAGAGCTTGTAATAAAACAAGAATAAACATTGGCTTTTCTTTTCAGAGATGGCAAGAACTTATGGCATTTGAAAAGTTAAAAGCGACGCTCAGATGGTGTTTTTATTACTCAACAGGTATTTTATTGAACAGATAAATTGCCATATGTAGCTCTCTAACAGAGTTCATTGTATTGTGAAGGGTCATTTCATTATGGTTGTTGTAGCGCTGCGCTGGAATTTATTTTCGAGGAAGTAGCATGTCTATTTATAGCTACAGTTAAGTCTACAGATAATCGCTTGAGTTTCTTTCCTTCTAAACTGGTTATATCTCTTAAGCCTAGTAGTGAATGTTTTATGAGCAGTGTGATAACAATATTCATCTGCATATTCATTCAGAGCCGAAGCACAACCAAAACAATGTTCTTCTGCAAAATGCATGCAGACGCATGCACATTTCGAAAGAAGTGTGTTTTTGGTTGTCAGGGCAAGACAACCCTGTTCCCAAAGAACCCAGTATTAAGGGGACAGTGGATGTTTGTTTGAGTTTGTTTTTCCGGAGCAGCAATGGATTTGCGAAAGTATTTTTGTTTGTTCTCTGCATTTCGGTGATGATTGATTTATAAACAAGGCCCAGTTCAACTCCGGATTTGCAGACCGTCTAATGCTGAAAGATGGAGCTTTCCCAACGGTAAAGGTTCAAGGTCATGCGTTGGAACCGCAGTTGGTGAGTAAAACTGCTTCAAATGTCTGTGTGTTGTTGGCTATCTTTAGTGACTCTTTAACGACTCTTTAACTCTGCTCACACAATACGCCTACAGCTGCTCAGTTTTATTCGGAAAGACTCAGTACAGCGTATCTGTCTTTTATAAATATGAACTTTTCGGAGATATGAAGGATGCAATACTACTCTATAGGTACTCAAGATTAACATGAGATTGACAGAAACTGTGTGATACCCTCCCTTTAATAATGCATTTTTACTATCAAAAGTTGCATCTGTTAACATTAGTTAATGCACTGTGAACTAACATGGGCAAACAATGAACAACTGTATTTTCTATTAACTAACAAAAAGTAATAATGTCGTAAAAAATGTATTGCTCACTGTTAGTTCATACATTAATTGTGGTTAACAAATGAGATCGTATTGTAAAGTATTGTACTAGTTCAATTTGATTTACTTAAATTTAAAACTAGAACTGAAAATTAATAAAAACTATACAGACATATTTACAAAAAAAACATAACTAATAAAATGTTAAAAAACACACAAAAAAATTACTTAAGCTTTAACTAAAAAAACAAAAAAACAAACTATAATATTATATTACTGATACTTAAATAACACTGGTGAGAAGGTCATTTCAGACATGCAGCACCTCATCACAAGTGTTTGGATCTCCTCCATCTTCCAGAAACTTCTCAGCTACTTCCATCTTTCCCTGAGCTGCTGCTTTTAAAAACTCCTCTGGTTCAACGAGACCCTGACAAACACCAGAGACAAGTTCCGATGGTTAAACACTCAAAAATAGCAAAAAGACTTGTAATGAAATCCTCAAATGCACATAACAATAATCAAGACAAGAAAGACAGATGTGTTTCCCCTCACCACAGGAACATCCATTAGGCCTTTGGAAGCTGTGGGCTTGTTCTTGATTTTCTTATTCTTCATATGCAGCTCAATAATATCCTTTGCACCCCCCAGATCAACGATCTCACGCCTCACTCGTTCCTCTGCCTGCATGAAAAATTCACTTCTCTTCATCACTGACTGATCCTTGTCTTTAGCACATGGAGTATTCTTAAAATAAAATTGGCTCATATGTTTTTTAATTGACAGGATTTTGAAAATCTTGTCAAACTGATAAGATGCCAAATTACCAGTACAGCATTCTGTGAATGTATACGAGTGTGCATTGTTGGGGGATTAACATGCTTATACACTTTATTTTTACAGCATATACAGCCAATTTATCTTCTTTAAAGCAAGTAATAAAACAATAAGTTATAAATAGGTTTTACTCATTCAAAATATATAAAATGGTGTAGTTACGGCATCTACCACCCCGCTGGTTCCATCTGGTTCTGGGAAATCTCAAAAGTACTAATAAACTTTGTTTCTTTTTGTTTTTTGGTCTAAATCAAGGTTCTCAATTCTGGTCCCGAGGTCCACTTTCCCCCACTTTCCAGAGTTTTGCTCCAACCCTAATCAAACACACCTGAATAAACTAATCAAGGTCTTTAGGATGAGTTAAAGGCTGTGTCCCAATTCAAATGCTGCAAGGTCGGATTGAGCATTAGCAAATGAAATGGTCTAGCTTACAAAGGACTGTTCTTATCGCCTAGTAACTGTAACAGCCACCACTGATGAGTGTCAGTAACATTTGTACAGGACATTTGAAAATTATATTAAACTGTCTGAAAACAAAACATGGTTCACAAATTGTCTAATATGTTCAACATGGGCCATTTCTGTATATAATTATAAGAGTATAAACGCTATATAAATCACATCTTAGTAAGACACAAGTCAACATTCAATCGCTTTAAATATTTTTTTATTTTTACATTTGTATCATTAGATATTTGAGTAAGCTGAAACCCAATACTTGCGTTTAAAAGTGTAATTCGCTCATTTCTCTCAATCCATCTGTTGTATCCTTCATTTCATGGTAAACGAAGAATGCATTTGGAATTATCCAGCCTTCATTGCGCGGCTGTGATGCAATCTTCAAATGCGGCCTTTGAAGGATGCAGCCTCTGAATTGGGAAGCAGCCATATTGGCAAGCGAGTTTGATCAAGGTTGGAGAAAGTGGACCTCAAGGACCAGAGTTGAGAACACCTGGTCTAAATAATTTCCAACAATCAACGTAACATCACATTTACGCATTTGGCAGACGCTTTTATCTAAAGCGACTTTCACTGCGTTTTTTGTTAAAATCATGCATTGATCTTATGACCTTTTCATTGTTAGTGCCTGTTTGAGCTTCAGATGAAGACAATAGGAAGGATAATTACAATTAATTGGAATTAACTGGTACAGGCCAATGTTTTAAAAGCTTGGTTTTATGTTACACTCTAAAAAATTCTGGGTAAAAAACAACCAAATGTTGTTTAGTCAAATATGGACTAATCCAGCAATTGGGTTGTTTTAACCCAGCGATTGGGTTGTCTTAAGCCAATATTTAACCCAACCGCAGGGTTAAAACAACCCAATTGCTGGGTTAGTCCTTATTTGACCCAACATTTAGTTAAAACAACCCAGCATTTTTTAGAGTGTAAAGGTTTATGTAGCAAAATTCATAAGCCATTCCACAACAGATACATCATAACTCTAGAATCATGATCTCACTGCATGTAATTTCATACAGCGCTCACTAATGAAACGTCACTGTTGGCGGTAGCTCTGGGCTCATAAATATGCAAAGCCTGCCTGTTGAGTTTAGGTGATATAATATTTGTTGAAACCATATTATTTATTATTGGAGCCACAACTATTTTTTTTTGTCCAGGGGATGAACGATAAAAACAATCACAGGCAATCAGAATCTACCAGACTTTAAAAGGCTTGAGCATTTAAAGCGTCAGAATAAACAGAATATCATCTGCTATATAGTATAGTTGTCATTCTTGGAGTAAATGGGCCTTTTTTCTGGAGTGACACTCAAAAAACAAGCATCTACACTTCATATAGATTCTGAACAGCTAAATATTAATAGCAGTGGGGTTTTTTTCTCTTCATTTTTTGCATTTTTTAATGCCCTTATGTCATTTTTTTCTGATCTTCCTTAGTTTTATTTGGTTCAACAGCCCTTAATAAAATTGTATCTTTTGAGGTTGACAATGAAATCAAAACTGACAATTCTTATTTCTTAATATTTCAGGGTTTATTATAAATGATTTATCCGGCTATTTAAAAGACTTTAATGGAGATATCTGTTATGCTTCAAGTTTATCTCAGACTGGTACAATTTTCATCTTTTCATTAACAGTCCATAGTTTGATCTCTGCTGATATTTTTTTTACTCACCTGAATGTTTGCAACACTTTGATTGATAGATTCTTTTCCCTGTTCTGCCCCCACAGAAGATGCATCCACTACCAAAATCCCAAACTTTCGTGCCCTAGCTCGATGCTTCTAAACAATTTCAATAAAGGACAAACAAACTTTCTCAGACAGGTACTTCCCAGACTTGATACAAATAAAATACATAGAAAATTATCAGAATGAGAAGATGTAAAAGATCTAAAGACTGTTAAAAATCCAGTACCTCCTCCCGTTTATCAGGGGCTGCTCTTCTATCAACCACAGCCGTAGCCCATAGGATGTTCTCGTCCATTGTGATTTTTTAAAAATATATATATAAAAATAACTTAACCTAAAGTCACAAACTTTCACAAATAATAGTGTAAAAATCCCGCCGGTAATATCAGACCTGCTGGACTGAGATCTGAACTGGTCTTATAGCTCACAGCAGGAATGTAAAGCCACGTCAGGCCCTGTGTGACAGCTGTGGACAGGAGCTGGATCACACACAAACACGCAACATGCTGCTGCCCATGAGCTCACCGTTTGTTCGGTGCCATCCACCTCGAGAGGCCTGCCCTCTGCCACACTCTGGGAGTCCAGTTTTACAAGAATCACGACCCAATAAACACCCTGTTTTGGAGATTATGTTATTTATAAGTGTTTCATTAGTGTCAAGTGATATCTCATAAATACCTTCTATTTTCAAAGAACGCCTGTTAACACACAATGTCCAATCACGGAACGGCATTCAGGAACATCCTGTTAGTTGTACATTCGCACGAATGCACACAAATGTCTTATTATGATTAAGTGTTTGTGATATGCAGTTTGTATTTGAAGGAAGAACAGAAGCAAATGGTTGTGAAGGTGAGGTCAAGTTGAAATGTTCAATAAAACCATCATCATTAGACCAATAAATCAAACTGAACCAAGCATTGAGCAACAGCAAATAATCATGTGTAATTACTCCAAATGGTTTGTTTGATTTCATAACAATGCAGCTATACTATTTTTTATTTAAATATGTATCCGGAAAGAATTATATCTGTTAAAAACAAAGTACTTTTTACAGACTTTTCTATACTTTAAGCAGTAGCAGTGTTTTTTGTTTTGATTTGTTTTTTTGTAATATTATAAAGAAATGGCACAATAATTTTAATAGAACAATAATTTTAAAACAATAGTTTTCTTTACTCAAACTTAAATGCTGTTTAATGCTGTCAGCTTAACTGAGATTCCTAATTGTTTAGTGTTTTTGCCAGGTAACATTCCGGTTACTAACGTAATAACATCCCTGACATAACGGGATTGATCATTGCGTCAGTTTATGACACTTGTGAGGAAAACTGTACTTGTCTTAGAAAAGTGTTTCTTAGAAAGCCGTCCTGCGAGGCTGTAGCCTGGGGACGCTTGATGACAAGGGCCCCAAGGAAGGTTAACAGAGATAGTGACCTAAAATATGTCCAATAAGATGGGCTCAGGTTCGGGACTGGAGCCCATGGTTCATGATGCCACTTCGAAAAAAACCCTGAGGGTGGGAACCGACTAGGTAGACAAAACCCGTGCCTGAAGAGCAGGGACGTCTAGGTTATTGAACCTGGCAAAGGTGAATGGTGAGGACCAATCGGCCACCACACTTAAATCAGCAATGGACACTCGCTAGACCAAGCCCAAAACAAGGCCATTCCCCTGATGGAGTGGGCCCTCACCCCAATAGGGCACAGCAAGTCCAAAGACTTGAAAGCTAATGCTATTGTGTCCACTATCCAGTGGGGTAGTCTCTGCTTCGTAACTGGCAGCCCCTTTGAGCAGCCTCCGAAGCACACAAACAGTTGCTCTGATTGCCTGGATAGAGCGCTCGATGTACACCATAAGGCCCCAAACCAGGCAAAGCAGGTGTGGCGTCTGGTCATCCTCAGTAGAGGGGAGAGCAGAAGTGAAATGACTTGTTCTTTAAAGGGTTTGGAACGCATCTTGGGCATATAGCCTCGTCTTGGCCTGGGAATGACTTTACTGTTGTTGCGCCCAAACTCGAGGCAGGAAACATCCACTGAAAAAGCCTGCAGACCACAAATTCGCTTGACCAATGCCAGAGTTAGCAGAAGAGTGGTCTTTAGCAAGAGAGGCCAAAGGTTGGCTGTCATGAGCAGGACAATAGACAGGTCCCAGGAAGGAACCATGTTGGGGCAAGGAAGGTTTAGTCTCCTGGCCCCTCTGAGAAATCTGACCACCAGGTCATGTTTCCCAACGACTGGCCAGTTATTGGAGCGTGGTCTGGCATGATAGCTGCCGTGCATGCCTTGAGAGTCTACGAGGTGCATCCGACAATACCTGTAAGAATGAGAGAATAGAAGCAATCTCACATGACATAGGGTCTAAAGGTGCCTGTTAGAGGTGGGACGCAGGCCTTCAACCAGTGTTGTAGTGGCCGCATATGTAATAAAATATGTACATTTTTTGGTCCCCATGAGGAAAACATCTTATAAATCACACTAAGTGATGCTTTTGAAAATGTAAAAATGCATAATGTTTCCTGTGATGGGTAGGTTTAGGGGCAGGGGCAGTGTAGGGGGATAGAAAATACGGTTTGTACAGTATAAAATGCATTACGCCTATGGAATGTCTCCATAAAACATGTTCCATCAGATTTCTTTGACACAAATACATGGGTAACACACATCTTAAAGCTAAGATTGAGCAGAAAAGTCATGCTTTAACACACTTTAACTTTTTTGTTGTTGCTTTGAGCAATAGCTGTACATGCTGTCTAAAGGACTTTTTAAATTCTGATGTTAAGTATGCTAACAAACATATTCATAAATTGGCAGTGTGTGGCTGTTTAAACAGTAGACTAGATAAAGAACTGTGGTGTAGGCTACAATGTGGAGCCTCTCTGACAGGTGAATGATTAACTGTGAGGAGGGATCAGAGCGAGACAAAACACTCACAACACGGCAGTAGATGAAAGGGACAAAAGCGCAGCTCAAATTCAGGGCAACACAGACATGTTTCTATCTCTACACCTGGAAGAAGAAGACAGCACCTGAAAAAGAGGTACGAAACAACATTTATAAAGACAAAGTATTAAAATGCGCTGTGAATGAAGGCTGTAGAACAGTGACTCTATAGAACAAACAAGCAAAGAATGACTCCTGACTCAGTTAATCTTTTATAACTAACAGGCGTAGTTGGGAACTGAACTGACTGGAAAAATGGTGACACTGAAACACTTGAGTGTTAATGATAATCATGAAGACAGCGTTGCTCTGTTACCGGAAGCCAGCAGCTCGGAGAGCCCAACCGCCCAAAACCAAAGGGCAGAGTCCAGGGAATTCTTCCTTAGCCGGTGGGTTTGCCACATACAAGCACTGTGACACGACGGAAACATGCTTGCTATTCACATGCTTCATTGGAGATTTAGAGTCGTTAAAACCAATGAAGCACACTTAGCATGAGCTTTTAAAATGCCATAAGACTACACTTCATAAGACTGCTGCTTTATGATTTCAGGAGGAACAACTTCATTTTTAGCATTGTTCTGTTGTTGAGCTGTTACTCTGCACTTCTGGTTCCTGCGTACCTGCCAAACCCAGAGCCCACTTGGACTAATGACAGTTCTGCTGAAACTCTGGTACTGTAATTCACTGTTTCACCACATGAAGATAATAAGCTGTGCGGCAATTTGTAGGATATGTGACTTATAATTTAAGACACTTGATATTCAACTGTGACATGATTTAAATAATCCATGTGGAGTTTACATATAATTATTCAAACCCCACATTTATTTTCTACAATTTAAAAAAAAAAATAATAATAACTTGATATTGCAAACATGTTTAATAATTTTAAATAATTAAAATAATAAAATGCATATTAAAATGTGTATGTTAGGATTATAGATAGTGCTGTAATAGTATTTAATTAGATTAAAAATAAATAAATAAATATAGGGTACAACGGGGCTAAAGGCAAACCTTAAGAAAAATGAGCTTTTCTCTACTCCTATAATGTATGATATACAGAAAAATATATGTTTGCTTTGAACATTTTATAGAGCAACTGATTTTGTGAAACTAAATCATAAAAGTGGTTTATTTAATAATGTCTAAGTTAATACTTGTTCAAAACAATCACTTTAGCAAAGTTTGAACTATTTTCTGTTTATTTTGATGAATAAAATAATTCATTTTTGATCCAAAAATATGCTGTCATTAAAATATGTTAATATAGAAATGAAAAGTATAGAAACAAAATCTTTAAAAAAGTAAAGATTCTTTAAGCATTGAATGAGATCCCATAATAAGTTAATATAGATTTACAGTAGTAACAATAAATAATATTTTATTATGTATGATTAATATCACATTTTTAAATATGATTGTTTTATTATAAATATGGTGATTATCTCTAAGGTCACATGGACAACCGACTTAATATATGATATCTGAATCTAACCATGTCATGTCAACAAATGGAAAAGTCAGTCGGCTGTTCATTATCATGTTAAATATGGTGCCTTTTGCCCCAACAGCAGGGGTGCCTTTTACCCCAAATACCATACTTTTACATATTCTTCCGTTATTGAAAAACTGTTGCTTTAATTACCTTGAACAAAACTGATAAACATTAACAAGACCTTTGTTTCAAAGTATATTCAATCATTTTAGCGATTCTTATTTGCTACTTAAATCTACAATATCTTTAAAAACATCAAATATTAGATCAAATGAGCGCAGAATCAACTTTGCGCTGCTGCTCGCGTCAAAGATCAGACAAATTTCCACGTGCATCTTGAAAAGCTGTTGTTTTGGAAAATGCTGAGGCAAGTTTTAGTGCCATCTAATGGTTTAGAGGAAAATAAAATCAAAAGGAGCCTTTTACCCCGTGGAGCCTTTAGCCCCGTTGTACCCTATACGTCACAACTTTTGTCATATTAAATAAAATACAGTACACTAAAAGTTCAAAAGTTTGGGGTCGGTAAGAGTTAATGTACTAATTAATTCTATTGATGGCAAGCTGATTATTCAGTCTTCAGTGTCACATGATCCGTCAGACCCGTCTAAAATTCTGATTTGGTGCTCAAAAAACATTTCTTATTATCAGTGTTGAAAATAGTTGTGCTGCTTAACATTTTCGTGGAAACCATGACTTTTAAAAAAAATGTATTTGATGAATAGAAAGTTCAAAAGAACAGCATTTATTTGAAATATTTTTTTTTCTAACATAAAGTCAGTTATGTATTAATGTCTTCCCATTTTGAAACATTCACATATAGAAAACAGTTATTTTAAATTGTAATAATATTCAAAATATAACTGTTTATACTATATTTTTGATCAAATGAGAGAGCATAAGAGACTAAAAGAGATTAGGAAATCTTACTAAACCCAAACTTAGTGTATGTGTGTGTCACATGATCCTTTAGAATCATCAGATCCTTCATTGTAATATTCTGATTTGGCGCTCGAAAAACATTTCTAATTATTATCAATGTTGAAAACAGTTGAGCTGCTTAATATTTTTAATTTCATTTTAATTTCTTAAAAAAAATTCAACAGTAGTGTAAATATAAATAAAAAAATCATTTATATTATATTAATTATGTAAAAGATAGAAGGTACAACAAGTACAAATCTGATATGTATCTTTGCTACTGCAATGAGTATTATGAGATACTCTCTTATAATGAGGTGTCTAATCATTCATTTGTACGCACCTCAGGCTCTGCTGAATCAGTCAGCGGCTCTGCTGTCCCAGTCATGCCGCAGTGGTTGGAGTGTGGAGAGGGTGATGACGCTGCCTACACCTGCTGGGCTGCTGAAGATCCCTGTGTTCCTGGAGAACAGCACACGGGACTGGGCACTGCCTCCTCCTCTGGGTCTGCAAGGTAGTGAGGAGATGGTGGCTCAGGCCCTGAAAGCTTTGCCTTATACTGGTGTACCTACTGGCCCAGATGCCTGCAGGAGATGCGTGGTGGTCGGAAGCGGTGGCATTTTGCGTGGCAGAAATCTTGGACCCCATATAGATCAGTACAACATTATCATCAGGTCAGTTCATTGACAAACACATATGGGTGTGGTGTAACAGTGTCAACGAGGTGTTTTAAGTTGCCTGAACTAATTGTATTGATATTAATATTTTCATCTTCATACCTACAGACTGAACAATGCTCCAGTATTTGGATATGAGAAAGACGCTGGCTCTAGAACTACCATTCGGCTCATTTATCCAGAAGGGGCTCCTTCCCTATCACAAGAATATGAAAATACTGAAGTGGTGGCTTTGGTCGTATTCAAGAGCTTAGATATAGCATGGCTCACCTCTGTAGTAACCAAAGAACCTTTGGTGAGTAATGTTAGAAGGTTTTCAGGAGGGACATTCTTATTCTAGGGAGCATTTTGCTGGATACAAATGTGTAAATAGTAAATGTTTTGTGCCATCTTTTAGGTGTGCTCTAGTCTTAAAGATAATACAAATTGCCTAACATTAAAAAATATATATATTTTAAGGACCTTTCCATTTTTTCAAAGGGTACCCACAATATGAATAGACCAGTGTGGTCCAGATATCACTAAAGGAGTCATTGTCTGTCTCTGTCTTTTTAAAGAGTTGGTGGTCTAAATTGTGGTTCTGGAAGGATGTAATAGACACGATACCTCTTCAACCAGAAAATGTTCGCATCCTAAATCCTGAAATCATGTACAGGACTGGACAGGTGCTGCAAACCTATGCAGAGCAACAGAAAAAGGTCAGAACTGAGATACTTTTTCAATGTTTTATATGGACTTTCCACAGACATAATGATTTCTATACTGTACAAACTCTATCCTCTATCCCTCTTCATTTTTACATTTTCAAAAAAACATAATTTATAAGCGATTTTCCTCATGGTTACCAAAAATGTCCCCTAGAAGACAAGTATTTTGGATTTTGCCATCTTTGTGGGGACATCCTCATAATGTAGGCCGGGTTTACCAGGACCCCACACACACGTTCAAAAGTTTGGGGTCGATAAGATTTTATTTGATCAAAAATACATTAAAAACTGTAATATTGTGAAAAATTATTTCATTTAAAAATAACTGTTTTCTATTTTAATACATTTTAAAATGTAATTTTTTATGAATGTAATTAATTTATGCTGATTTGGTCCTGAGGACAAATGTCATTATTATCAATGTTGTATTAGTTGTGCTGCTTAATATTTTTGTGGAATACTTTGTCGAACAGAATGTTCAAAAGAACAACATTATTTGAAATATAAATATTTTGTAACATTATAAATCCTTAACTGCTGTTAAATTAAATGTGTCCTTGCAGAATGAGATTCCTACTAAATCTTCTGCTGCAAGCATTGTTAACTGAATTCAGTTTTATATCTTGTTTGTTAGATGGTGCCGACCTTGGGTATAACGGCAGCAGTTCTGGCCCTGCAGGTGTGTGATGAGGTGAGTTTAGCTGGATTTGGATACGATCTGCAGCACCCTGGAGCTCTGCTGCATTACTATGGGTCTCTCCGCATGGACGCCATGAGGGCACAGGTGGTTCACGACGTCAGTGCTGAGACCATCTTGCTGCGGGAGCTGGTGAAAGCTGGAGCGGTGCAAGACCTCACGGGTGCACTGTAACGACTGAAGAGACTCTGAAACAGCTACACGTAGAAAAGAGATGACAAACCACAGAAACAGAACTGATGGAAGACAATAGGATCGATCTGTAAAATACAACATAGACATTACACAACAACATAATATACAAACAAAGGCTTTTAAAACAAGTGAAAATGACAACTAAAGTTAAAACCAAGGCTACTATAATACACATTTAAATATAGTTTTATAAAAGATGACAAACGATGTATTCAGATAAATTATTTAATATTTATTTATCTTGGAAAACTGATTACAGTGTAAAACATTTTTTAACAGAACATTACATATATATCCAAACAATATTGTATCAAAATATAAATGACAGATTCGTGTTTGAGTGTTATAATCGGTCCTGTAAAATATCACTCTATATTTTTAAAGCATAAAACAAACGTGGTTTCATTATCAATGTACTTTGTCTTTAACTTAATCTCTAAACTGAAAATTTTAATATGGAATATTTTGTTGCATTTCTGTAACACATTCATGATCATTAATTACAGATATAAAAATAAATAATCTGCTTTTGCAATAAGATGTATATGTTTGACAGTAGGATAATTCAATTGTAATTGTCTTCTTAGAGAATTAGATTTGTGTATTTCAGCTTTACAACCTATATATTTTTTGTCTGTTGGTTATTTACTAAATGTGTTGGCACACTACTAACGGAGCCATTAAAGGTAAGGTAGGCAATGTCTGAGATTATCAATAGCACGCTAGCTTTGAAATCGCTTCTGTACAGCCATTTGCATCACTGAATCATTATTATCCTGTTATCACTGTAAAGCTGCTTTGAAACAATCTGTATTGTATAAAACGCTATATAAATAAAGGTACTTGACTTTAAAAAAAAGTGTTTACTATAATATTTGGTCCTGGTTTCACAAAAAGAATTGGTAAATAAATACCAGACTTTTTTGCAAAATGAGACCCTTAAGAATGGTTGTTTCTCACTGTTAACTTGCACATTACATTCAATTAATTAGAAGCACCAGAACTGCAATGTTTAGTTTCCTGGCACAGTATTTTCTGAAATTACCTGAACTGAAATAAGAAGTGCTTGTGCAGAAAGTGCAGAAAACTCTCCATATAGATTTCAAATCACGCAGCAAGATAATAAAGTGAACACAGCTGCATGTAGCATATTCCTCCGACTCTGAGGACCGTGTTGGTCACAGGAGCGGGATACGGGAGGGCTCCCACAGCTTACGGGCCAGCTGACTGCAGTGCTGAAGAATGTATTCATTGGGGATTACACCCAGATGCACAGTCAGCAGTTCATAACACTTCACTACTTCATTCTGATGTCTTTTGCTGTAGTGCCGCAGTAGTTTCCTATGACACCGTCAGAAAAGATTAGACATGAGATTAAAGAAAGTTCAGCTTCCTATCACCTGGCAATGACCTAGAAACCATCCAAAACACAGTGGTGCCTACCAACCACTAAGAACAAGTCCATTTCCATTCAAACTTGAATATTCTATTCAAAAGTAACCATGTAAGATGTATGTACAATAACCTTCAAACTTTTAAAAAGTGCCCATATTATGCAATTTTAAATGCTCCTAATTTTGTTTGGAGGTCTTCTACAATAGGTTAACATGCATCCAAGGTCAAAATACATAGCTTCACCTCTCTCTAAGTTTTTGAAATGGTTCGATAAAGGATTTAATCTCTCTAAACCCCCCCTTACTGAGAGCCTACTCTGCTCTGATTGGTCAGACAGCCCAGTCTGTTGTGATTGGTCAACAGCTTACAGTGGGTGTCGGAAACGAAACGCCCAATGCCATTTCTGAATTTCAGCTCCGGATCTTCCTCAGCACTTGTACACATAGTAACAATGGCGCTGGTTTTACCCTCATCGTTTGGAAGTGCGTGCAAAGCGATTTTGCTTTTGCAGCGCAGAAAACAGCGTCTTCTCAACATGTTGACAAAATGAAAAACTCTTCTCGGCCTCAGTTACAAACTACAGTGTTTGAGGAGTCAAAGTAAGCATTGTTCGTGTAACATACTCGATGGACGACGCGCCTTCACTATCTTCCATTGACGTAAGTGAAGTCGTCAGTGTCCAAATATGGCGCTGACATCTTGGAGCCCGAGTCTGCGCGAAGTAGAGCAGCGATATCAAGGCCCCGCCCACACACGCCTAATCAGCAACTTTTTGTAAAATAAACTGTCATGGGAATGTAGAAATTAAAGTTAAAGCTCAAATCTCCACCGGAAGTTCGAAAATATCCGTTGGTGCCTTCGCTCAGAGAAGCTGTCAATCATAACGTCACACCTTTGTTTTTATAGCATCATATAACTAACTAAAACCAATCTTGTTTAAAGAATGAACACTTAAACTAACATTAGCGTGATAAAAACTGTCTAAAATTACAGTAACTATCTTTGGAATAAATGTATTTGAAGTGTAATTTGATTGTTTAGTTAGTCTGTTTCCCATTACATTTCATGGAGAGGGTGGGGTTTATGACCTATACTGCATCCAGCCACCTGGGGGCGATAGAGACGCTTTGGCTTCACTTGTCAGGACTTGCGCGGCACACTTGGTCTCAAGCGTGGGAGGCGGGCGCCAACAAGAACTCTAAAGACCGCAGCCTCTAGCGGTAGTTGCTAGGATGCCAGGAGAGTGAGGTTTACATGTAAAGCTCTTACTATGTTACACTAACAAGTGGGCAGGGAATGAAGACATTAGCCTGGCGTTATGCAAATCTGTTACGAACATACATGGGTTCATGCAGGTAAGTAAAACTGGAATTACTGATAACTCGTTTCAGGCAGTTCAGAAGTGTTCTTTCTTTTAAGAGACAATAGCCCCTTTCACACATCCCAGTAAATTGCCAGGAAATTACATGAATGAATTTACCATTGAATATAAAAATATGAGCGAGCTTGTCAAGCGAGACACAATAAAAACTATTAAAAAGCTTTCTGTAAACAGTAATCACGTAATCTCAATAAAAACTTGATTGGCCCAAAGCAGACTTCTTACGTCAGCGTGTTCGGACTTCATATACGTGAATATACCAGTAATTTTCATTCTGCGTTCACACAGCGCACATTATTGGTAATTACATGTTAATGTTATAACTTCCCTTACTGGTAAATCAAATTAATTTACCAGTGAAGACTGTATGTGTGAAAGGGGCAAAAAACTTTGTGCATTTTGATCTTTGAAACTTTGCAGACCTTTTGCATTCACCAACAGCTTCATTACACACTACATGAAAGGTAAAGGTAATATTCAAAAGAGCATAATAGGGGCACTTTAAACTCCTAGAGAAGGTGTTGTCAAATCATTCTGAATGATAAATATGCTTCAAACTGCTAGTGAAGTCCTTGTTTCTGTGTCTTACTTATAATAATCGCAGGTCAGCATTCCCAATGGAGCCGTGTCATCTGGGTGGCTGGGTAGGTCTGTCACTTCCAGTTTGTAACCCTGTCAAAACAAAATTTAACCATTGACAATGTAACTTTCATTATATGTATTATAGTATTGTAAAGAGGATGCAAGCTGTCATTTACAGTTTCATTTTCAAACCACAGAAAGTAACAGTAGAAATAATCTCCATCTCGAAGTGTGACGGTGGCGTAACCCTTGTGTAGGTATCGCCGTGTTGTTGCCACAAGACTCCAAACCTGCACAGATTCATGAGGAGATTAGTATATCATCTTTAACTATTGAAACATGTACAGTATTATAGACAAGTTTGGGATTAGTACCATTCAATTAAAAATACAGTAAAAACAGAAATGAAATATTATTATAAATAACTTTTCTAGTTGAATACACTTTAACATATCATTTAATTCTGTGATGGCAAAGCTGAATTTTCAGCATCATTATTCCAGTCTTCAGTGTCATATGATCCTTCAGAAATCATTCTAATATGTTGATTTTGTTATATTATTTATTAATATAATTTAATTTTGATTTCATTAATTATTTTTCAGCTTTCTGACAACATTCTGTCTCTGGGACTACATTTTCAACTAGTAAATATCCAAATAAATGTATTTACTGAACTAAATTAACTATTTCAACTAAATTACTGATCTGCCCACATTGTCGCTATATGACAACTGAAATGAGCTAGATGAAATCACCGCTGTACAGCTGAATCAAAATCTGTTGCATTATTTTCCCGTTTGACACTGTGAAGCCGCTTTGAAACAATCAGCATTGTAAAAAGCGCTATATAAATAAAGTTGACTTGACTCTTCTACTGAAGAATACTGAATCATTTTTATTTATATGCACAGATATAACAATACATAGTAACAAACAGCAAAGCACAAAAACACCTTGTTCTTTATGAAGTCGGCTACAGGTCCCTTTCCAAGCTCAGAGATGGTGCCATCAGCCACATTTAGGGAGGGCGCTATCATTTGACCACTTGAGCGATCCACGTAGATAAAGTGGATGAGACCAGGAAACTCTTCCAGGTATGTGAGATGGCATGGTTAAAGTCTATCACAATGTCACATGACAACAGAAGATTTAAATGGGTACTTCAGCGCTGGGAAGATGAATCTCTATTTAAACTGGGTCATTTATGTAGTAGAAATGTAAAATTAATTCTAGACTAAGAAAAGACAGAAAATGTATTTTTGTCTCATGAGGATAAAAGACAACAACTCCCAGAATGCACTTGCTTTGCTGCCCTGCTAGGCCACTCAAGGCACGGCTACTGGATTACTTGCCCACCGCGTTCATTTTCATAAAATCAGTTCAGTTTGAGACACTACGATTAAAAACTGAACGTGTCTGTTCAATATAATGTGAGTGAACCGATTGAGTGTCACGGCACAAACGCAGCAGGAGTCAGATTTCATTCATCACATTGGCTGAGGTAATCACGGGATCTGCCACTGCGGCTGCAGTCACAGCGTGTGTTCAGTCCGGCGCATTTTTAGTTCATGTCTTTGGAAGCTTAACTTTCATAGGAAATCATTTGAAAATTGAAACACTCACTTTGCTCTCCACCGCTCCGTTTACATGAATCTCCGCAGCTCCCCGAGCCGAGTGCTGTGAGTGCGATGTTGAAAACTTGCGGAAATAGCCCCCACTGCTGGCTGTAGTCTTTAACCTCTGGCCAAAAACTCTTCAGATGACGCAAAATGACGATATTTGCGTCATCTGAGGATTTTTTCCAGAAATAAAATACATAATTCTCTCGTCTCAGAGGGATATGAGGGGGGAAAGTACGATAATTCGAATATACTCCCGGGTTTCTACTGATACAAAGCTTAATGTTAATTGCTGAAGTAACCCTTTTAGTGTGAATGCAACACATGTAAATAGATAAATGCCTCCCTGGCAACTACTGATTATATCAAAACCAAAATACTCAATGTAGAAAAAAAGGATATGACACCATTGTGATATTTCTTTTGCTTTTCACCAGCAGAAAATCCTTCCAGTTCATCAGCTTCTCTCTGCAACAAATGTGAAAGACAGTCAAAAGTGATTTATCAAAATGAGTACTATAGAAGTATCTGTTCATACATACTGGACCATGTTCAGTGCTCGTTCTTGCAGATGAGGAGCCAGTCGCTGACTTCTGCCCATGCACTCAGCTGCAAAAAAACGCCTGTACACACCACACAACTGAGTCTTCATGTTTCGACAAGCGGGCAGCAAACTGCAACAACACATTAAACGCCAAATGAGTGAATTTAGCCACATCCACTTTTTTTAGGTGGTTAATAACAAGAACATCACTCACTCCCTTGTGAATCCAGATCCAGATCTGGTGAAGGCCTTGTTCTTAAAGTCTGTCCACACATTTTGAAGTTGAGAAGGCTGAACACATAAATAATAATAATAACCTTTATTTATAAAGAACTTTTAAAACCAACAGTACAAAGTCCTTTACAAGAATCAAATACAAGTTATTAAAACTATTTCATATTTCAACCAGGCAGGTGAAACAACACATGTTTGAGAAATAAAAGTCATGTCCAAAATTGTACTTCAAATAAAATCAGGGAAGGCTCTTTGATAGAAGTATGTTTTAAGTAGGAATTTAAAAAGTTCACTGATTCAGCCGACCCGATTTCCTAAAATCACGTAATAAAGAATTGAGTTTTCAAAAAACATGCTATTATAGTGACAGCGTTCCACCAATTCTGGTCATTCAATTCATGGTCAATAAATTTCCAAGACTTTTCCAGATGTTTAATTACTGGATGAACATCTTCAAAACTCATTTTATGGTGGTTGCTGGGGAAGATTAATTTTTTTATATATGTGAGGTGGCAATTCATGGAATTAATAGATTTAAATGAATTTTGAATGTGCAAATGTCTCAAGTAGGACAAAAAAAAAATTAGATTTGAATATGACACAACAATGAATGAATTGCAAAACAAAGAACAATATTCTAACCAATGCTGCATTTTAGAGCTGAGCATACTGTACATTACTGTTCAAAAGTTATTTTAAGAAGAATGCATTAAATTGATCAAACGTGACAACAAATACTTTTACTTTGTTACAAATAAAAGTTCAATTTCAAAGAAATTCTGTGCTTTTGAACTTTCTATTCATCATAGAATCTTAAAAAAAAACTGGATTATTTCATGCTTATTTCATGTAAACAGGATTAGATTGCAACTTTTGAATCGGAGGTGATAATGATAAAACTTTTTTTTACAAATGAACCAGGGACAATAATAATTAAAAATATTAATGATTTAAAAATAAATTTGCAAATAATATTATAACGTTGTGGAATCTATCATAATATAGACAACCAGTTTTAGAGACCAGTTTTTTAGAGATTTATTTGTGAGGGAATAATTACCTCAAGATTGTATTGGGAGTCTTAAGACTGATTTATACTTCTGCGTCAGACCTGCGCCGTAGCCTCTACGCCGTCGATTTTCATTTATACTTCTGCGTCCCTGTCCGCGTTGACGTGCAGTTAAATATTCAGAAGGCGCATGTGTACCCCTGAGGAGGGATTCTGGCAGACCAATCACAGCTCTTGCGGTCCGCATAGAATTGACGCGTTGTTACATTTTTGGAGAGGTGCACGTCAGGGTACGTCATAGGCTACGGGTGCAACACACAGCATATGACGTAGCTATGGCGTACACTTGATGCAGAAGTATAAATTGGGCTTTACACACATGTAGTTAGCTAGTCTAAACTGTGCATTAATTTGAACAGCTAGTATGTGTGATAGGCTTGATGAGCAGGAGATGCAGATAACTTAATTAAAACGTTTATTGCTAATGCTGTGTCATAAGAAAAAATGTTCTTGACACTTAAACTAAATACGGTCACATAAATCTGCATCACAGGTTAAATTAAATGAATTGCTAATTACAACATTGAAATAAAAATGTAAAGCTTGTACAAATAAATGGTAAAAAAAATTGAAATCATGTAACAAACAGTACATTTATCTATTTGAACTTTTAAGTCGTTTTGGTCGCTTGGCTATTTCCTTATAAAAGTCCAGAAATGAGAGTTTTTCATGAGTTGTGTGATGTTCTTTTTTAATATGATGTCATTACGTTACTGTCTTGCCACAAGCCAATCGCTGCATTGCTGATCATGGTTTCAAAGCATCAATACATCTGCCCTTTCCAATGAACAAAACAATGCGCAGTAATCTCAGACTCTCAGAATTTAATCCAGATATTTTAATCAAATCCACAAACTTGTTTAAAGAACGAAATCAGCCAGAGATCAGTTATCACGATTAGAAGAGCTGGCAACTGTCAAACTGTCTATGTATTAAGCGAGGTCCAAAGAACGGACCCCAGATTCTTTTAAATTGTAATAACTTTTCACAGTATTTTTGATAAAATAAATACAGCTTTGGTAAGTGTAAGAGACTCATAAGAGAAAAATATCATAAAAATATTAATCCCAAAATTTTGAATAATAGTGTAATAGTAACCACCATATTCACCTTTATTTTCTTTTTTTTTATACTGATGAGAAAAACAATTTAAAGTATAGTTAAAAAACATGACTTCATTTGAATGAATGTTGTTTTAATTTAAATGGATGTAGAATCATTAAATTCCTCTTGAGTCCTAATGATAGCACATTGTGTAGTGGATTAAGAGTGTGTGCACGGTCCGGTTGTCCACACTGACCTGAATGTCCATGCTGGCCAAGGCTTTGATGAACTTCTCCAGTCTGCCCCGCTGCTCCTGGACAGAGGACTGACTCCGTGTGGCCGTGGCCCCTTCATGCACCTCACACAACCTCTTCTCCAGCTTCACAAAGGCATCCAGATAGTTGTAAACAGACACTGCCATTTGACTGTTGGGTATCTATTGAGATGCATGTATAGATAAAATAGAAAAATGAGATGGGAACTTTACATGTCTGTTTAAAACCTACATGATCTCAATTGAGGAAGATGCAATGTAACTTTTCTTTGCTTTAGGAAGTCTAATGTTAATATACAGAATGCATGATATTAAGAAAGACCTTGGTGAGCAACACTAGTGTGATTCCAGGCCAGAGAGACAGGCAATACATGGAGTGAGGCATCATGGGACAATCTTTGGCTTCCAGGAACACTCTGGATGGGGCTGAGGGGTCAGGGGTTGGAACTTCAAGAGTTTGCAGACTGTCTTCAGCCATCTAAAAATCATAAGATATGGGAGAAACTTCGCTATAAATACATATTTTATATGATACAAAAGTTTGGAGTTAGTAAGATTTATGTTTTTGAAAGAAGAGCATTTACTTAAAAAACTACAGTAAAAACAGTAATATTGTGAAATATTATTACAACTTAAAAAATAACTGTTTTTAATTGAAAATATTTTAAAATGTAATTTATTCCTGTGATGCTAAAGCTGAATCAGCATCATTACTCCAGTCTTCAGCGTCACGTGATCTTTCAAAAATCTTTATAATATGCTGGACTGCTGCACAATGAACATAATGAACACTAATTATCAATGTTGATATTTTTGTGGAAACTGGCACATGTCTTTTCAGGATTCTTTGATAAATACAAAGTTCAAAAGAAAGTTTTAGGGGGTAAAAAAATATTATATAATATTGTGTAGGGCAGAGCAACATAAATACACATATATAGACACACACACACACACATACAAACATGTGGTCCTTGTCAAACTCGTGCAAATCCTTAGCTTGCCCGTTTTTCCTGCTTCTAACATGTCAACTTTGAGGACAAAATGTTCACTTGCTGCCTAATATATATATACAATTATTTATATATATTTATATATATATATATATATATATATATATATATATATATAAAATATACAATGTATTTATATTATACATATTATATTTAATTTATCCTTTTGACAAAAAATTATTTTAAAGAAATCTTACTGATCCAAACTTTTGAACAGTAGTGTACATAATCAGATCATATTACTGTTAGGGCAGCAGAGATGGACAGGAACAGATAGCTCACCTGAACATCAGGATCTACAAACTGGAAGAGAGGCGGACTGTCACCTCTTGGTCGGACTGTGCATTAAAAACACAAATATGCAGCTTGTATACTTATCACTTTTGGTGCATTTCAAAATTTCAGCAAACATGCCTGAATATCATTGCATTACACACAAAGTCTATGAAAGTCTACTCGTTTTTATCACCTGATTCCCGTTCAGGAGGAGAGGGCTCTGGTGTGTAGAATACATCAGGAACTGAACTGTTCTCTAACTCCTAAAATTTTACAGAAAATACTGTCAGGGCACAATGAAAAATAAAACACTGTGAGATATCAACAAGCAATATCAAAAACAAGAGCTATCTAACCTCAGGAGTGTCATCTAGGTCGATTTTGCTGGGATAGAGATCCTGCACAAGGATGATCAGAGCCAGGAGATCAGAGGGGTTTAGGTTGCTGGCATTTCGACTGCACAAAAAGTTAGAAATCTGAGATTATTTTCAAAGTTTATCTGAAGCAAAATATTTGTTGCTTCCTTCTGATTTATTTTGTGGTCAAAACATCATGTTCTCCATCAGCGTTTGCTGTACCTGGAGTAGAAGGCCAGCAGTTTGGTGTGCACTAGTATGAAAGCGTGCAGCACCTCCTCGCCCGCTCTGTCCATGTTGCTGTTGATCTGCTGCACCAGTCGACGCTCCAGAAACTCGATGCACTGCTCACAAAGGGTCGGGTGGATCAACCTTTCCACCGCCTGAACAGAGGAAGAGAACTCTTCACTTGTCATCTAAAACTAAACCTAGCATACAACTAATAAAAATAGCACTTGCACACACCTCCACTAAAAAGCTTTGGTCATGCTCTCGTAAGCGGCTGTACGTTTCCAGGAGGCTTCGAAGCTTCTTCCATAACCGGTTCCTTTGCTCTGTATCTTGAGGGCGCAATCTGACAAATACAATTATATATATGAAAGTGTCTGTTAAAAATGATTTTGTCTGTTCAGGTTTAAGATCAAAGTCCTTTGGAGTAAAAACAAAAAATAATATGAAGTGAAATGCAATGAGACTAGTTCTATTAATCTACAGAAGGGTTCCTCAAATCTTGCCCTGGAGGACCAATGCGCTGCAAAGTTTAGCTCAATCAATGTCTTCAGGCTCATTAGAAAATCACAGGTAGGTGAGTTTGATCAGGGTTGGAGCTAAACTCTGCAGCGCATTGGCCCTCCAGGACAAGATTTGAGGAACCCTGATCTACAGTATGGTATGAAATCTGGTGATGTTGAACAAAGTGCAATTCTCACTCTTTCCTCAAGAGGGCCCCGCTGAGCGTCACCATCCCAAACATGATTTCTGTGATCTTCTTCATCACATAGATCTTTCTCTTCAAATCCTCTTCGGTCTCATCTCCGTCTCCATTCACAGCGATGTACAGACATTCCTCAAACTGCATGACAGAAAGCACAAGTGTCATGTTGTTGACAGATGTAGCATGAGTACTGGAAAAATACATATTTCTTGAAAGAGTGTTCACACTGTTAATGAAGAAAGGAGATTTTAGTGACTTTGAATCTGGCATGGTTGTTGTTGCCAGATGGGCTGGTCTGAGGATTTCAGAGACTGCTGATCTACAGGGATTTTCCACACACAAACATATCTAGGGTTTATAGAGAATGGCTAGAAAATCTGAAAAAAATCCAGTGAGCGGCAGTTCTGTATGTGAAAATGCCATGCTGAATCCAGAGGTCGGAGGAGAATGGCCAGGCTGGTTTGAGCTGATTGACGGGCAACAGTAACTCAAATATAGCCTGGTTTAATGTTGCTACTTTTTACTGTTAATGCGTTAATGCAACATTAACTTTGACAGCCTTGAATTCAACACAAGATATATTTACTTCACACACACAGTATAAATTGCAATCAGATATTTTTCCTCAACCAGCTTTTAATTGACAGGATATAATCAGCTGTTTATAAACAATCGGCTGATGGTGAAAATAATGGCTTTTAATTTTTGGCCAATACATTGGTATATATATATATATATATATATATATATATATAGTACTGTACAAAGGTCTTAGTCACATTAGTATTTTCACCCCCCAAAAAATGGTTTTAAGCCAGTTATTTATATATTTTGCTGTTGTGTGTCAGTAAGAAATATCAATTTACATTTCCAAACATTCCTTTTGCCATTAATTTGAATAATCCAATGAGATTTTTGTATGCATGAGAAGTCTGACAACAGCCGGTACGCTCCACACAGAGATCTGATCTCACCATCATCGAGTCAGTCTGTGATTACATGAAGAAACCAACCTGCAAGTCTACAGTGCTGTGAGAAGTTTTAGGCATTTGTGTTAAAGTGTTGTAAAGTGAGGATGATTTAAAAAATAAATGTCATAAATAGATTTTATTTGTCAATTAGCTTCTATTAACCAAAACAAATCAATATTTGGTGTGACACCCTTTGCGTTTAAAACAGCTTTTGTCCTAGGGACACTTGCACATAGTTTTTCAGGTAGCTTTGGAGGTAGGTTTATTCAAATGTCTTGGAGCCTTAGTTCTTCTGGATTTAGTCTGTCTCCATTTTTTCAGTTTCTTCATGTAATCATAGACAGACTTTATGATGATGAGGATGATGATGATGATGAGATCAGATCTCCATGTGGAGCATCTTTTATGTATATATATATATATATATATATAAAGTATAATTAATTCTATTTAATATAAGACAATTATAAATGTTATCTTATATGTAATAAAGTTATTAAGTATTTTCAACAGAATTTAGAGTATTTACTCAATTCATTAATTGAAAATCTAAATACACCACTTAGAACATTTAACAAAAACATAACTATTAGTGTTAGATCAGATGACACTTTCATTCTGCTGTGGATTACCTGATGCAGAACATAGATATGATTGTTTTCGGTGCTGAAGGAGGTGTAATTGTCCCCGAGTCGGTCCACCATGGTGCTACAGGAGATGATGATGGGTGCGAAGACAGTGTTAATGCTGTCTTCAAAAGCTGGCAGCTAAGTAAACATAAAAATATTATTATTAATATTAATTTTCCACAATGATATGAATGCTTGCCTCATGCATGTTACATTTTATTTTAAAATGTTTTTTTGTTTTTTTAATGGCTTAATATTTTAATAATTGTCTTTATCTATATTTAAATTAGGGCTGTCAAACAATTCATTGTGATTTATAGCATTACAAATAAAAGTCTGTGTTTGCATAATATGGGCCCATGTGTCCAAATCCACTTTTGCTAGTTTAATGACGGAGAAAATGGTCAGCGCGCCCAGTACATGTGCTTAAAGGGTTGTCCTTATTCTCTTAATGAGCCAGGGGTGTGTTTTGGGCGTAACATGCAATAAACCAATCAGAGCCTCATCTCCCATTCCCTTTAAAAGCCAGTTGCTCTGAAATATTGACTGAATGATTTTCGAGAGGAATCCTATTTTTAATATTTAAAAATGTTTGTGTGCTGCTGGGCGTGTGTGTAATAAGCAAGTGTACGCACGTCGTAAAGTTATATTACTATAACGTGCCCTTTAGATAACACAAAAAATACTGCAGCATTTACTTAAGATCAGGTTTTTGTTGGTCAATGGTGCCGTCGTTTTCAGTTCCTCAAAATAGCAATGCGCCTGAACACACCTGGTTTTCAGACCAGCACGCCCATGGCCGAACAGATGGGCACGAGTGCATTTGCTATTTGAGCAATGTGCCGCTGGACATGAAAATGGGCTGAAACTAGCAAAAAACACTTGCCGGGGGTGTGATAGAGCCCTAATATGTGTGCACACTGTGTATAATTATTAAATATTAAAAAAATCTTAAATATATACATGTGTGTGTATTTATTTATATATACATAATAATTATACAGGGTAAACACACATGTATTATGCAAACACAAACTTTTATTTTGGATACAATTAATGACTTGACAGCAGTAATTTTAAATTATATTTCTTTATGTCAAACAGCATTAATTCTCACTCGTTCTCCTTCCTCCTGGGAAACAACATACTGATCCTGAATCCGCTTCTCGAACTCGTTGTCACTCCAGTAAAACAAAACCTCTGCGCTATCGTTGGCCACCAGTAGACACTTCATTTTACCTGAACACAAATGCAGTTATTAGGACAATATTATTATTCTCACGGCTTTACTCTGATGTTTAAACAAAGCCATGTTAGTCTTACAAAAACCTCTCCATGCAACTAATCAAAATAAAAATCATCATTTACCAGTCCTAATAATTTGCAATGAATTCCGACATAACACAACAAATATAGATTACACTTTATTTTAAGGTGTCATTGTAACAGTGTAATTATATTAAGTGCTGAGTAATATGAGTAAAAATAAATGTACAACACATACTTACTATGCGGTTAGGGTTTGGTTGAGTGTTAGTTGCATGCAATTATGCATAATTTACTGTTATAACTATGGTGCATGTAACAAGGACAAATAAAGTGCTATTAAACTATATTTTATAAAACAGTTTATATAGTGCCAAGCAGTATGACTTCAAATGGGATAAACACTTCTGTAAGACACCAAAAATAATTCAAAGACAATCTCTCAAAAATATTGCTCACCCTGCAGCTTCCTTGAACTGTTCAGTGGTAGCAATTCTTCATAACACAACAAAATAAAATATAATAGAATGCAAACAACGACTACACAACACACAATAGCATGATAGGCCTACTCTTGTTCCATCTCAACAGCAGCAGAAGCCCAAACCTCTCGGTTCCTCCAGGATGAAACTATTGCTCACGCCCCATTTGATGCTTAATTCACAGAAAAACAAAGTTCAAGTGGAAACTTTTTGCACTAAAACGTCTAACCAGTTTACGTTTCAACAAAGTAAACTTACTATTTTAGTTGTTCGCATCTAGAACAGAAGAGTATCATTGCCCCCGAAACCCTGAGCCAGTTCAATATCACAGCACAACAAACAGTTTGACATCAGTTGGACTGCAGCAGCGTTTCCGTAGTCTGTGTGTGTGCGCGTGTCACGTGATTTGATGATCACCAGCGAGTGCGCGCGTCACGTCTGGAATTCAGATCATGTGCGGCGGATCTGCAGCGCGTGATTCCTCTATTGCTCATTCATATAATAAACAGATAAACCCATTCAAAATCACCCCCTTTCTCTCTATTCTTTCTTTCGTTCTGTCTATCTTATTTCGGACTTTACTATTACTAAATTAAAACAAAATTATTTAAATTCATTAAAGTGGTTAAAAACAATGGATTAAGTTTGACTGACTGACTGAATGATGCTGCAGTCAATAGGCTACAATAGAACATAGTCTTTCTTTCTTTCTTTCTTTCTTTCTTTCTTTCTTTCTTTCTTTCTTTCTTTTTCTTTCTTTCTGTATAAATATTTGGGGATTTGACCTTTCCCTTTGTTCTATGACACACACTATGTCTTTGTCTATGACACACACATGTAAGAATTTAACATTGAACCAATTTTAACCCTCTGTGTAACTGGCTTATACGTAGTGTAAACATCATGAAATCCACCATCTTGGCTCAAGGGGGATGGGTACTGTTTTTTTCCAAATAGGGTCAAAAGTATAAACATTTTCACGCTGGGTTTGGTTACAGTGTGCATGGCAAAGCCAGGGAAGTCACGCAAAGGTAGTTTGACTCTTCGCAGAGCTCCAGTCCACAGCATATACAGAGAAAGAAACGTCACCCTTCATTATGTCTGTATATGAATCCATGCTGTTGATTGTCAGCTTTGATCAGATGACAAAGACCTACCTGCTTGTTTCTCAACGATCATGCATATTTGTAATTAAACCAAGGTTGCTGTTCAGTCAGGACATTTTGCATTGGAAAACAACAAAACTCCAGACAAACTACACCCACAGGTTTTTTTTTTTTTTTTGATGGTTTTTAAAGTAGGCTATATTTTATAATTTTCAAAAATATTGTTATGCAAAATTTCTCCTTTTCATGACCCAAAGTGTATTCTTTGAAATTCTTACTACACTCTAAAAATGTTGGTAAAAACAATCTGTTGAAAATGGACTAATCCATGCAGCAGTTGGGTTGTTTTAACCCAGTGATTGGGTTGTCTTAACATTTAACCCAACCACAGGGTTAAAACAACCCAATTGCTGGATTAGTCCATTTTCAACCCAAATTGGTTTGTTTTTTACCCAGTGTATGAAATTTTGAATCTCAAATAAATTATTTTATTTGGTTTGATATATAACTTATGTAAGACAACAATGTTAAGAACATTATTTTATTTTACTATTTTACTTTGTTTGGGAAAGTTACTTTTAAAAGTAATGTGTTACAATATTGTGTTAGTTACTTTTTATGGAAAGTAATGTGTTAAGTTACTTTTGTGTTACTTTTGCGGGGATGGGCTTGCTTGTTTGTTTTTTAATTTAAAAAAAAAAAGTTATATTTTTGGCAATGTAAAGGCCCTATTCACACCAAACGTGAAATTAATAAGCTTCAGGTTGAAGGAAATGCAAATTCACACCTGTACAGTAGAGGGCGCAACTCAAACAAACCTTTCAGCTGTGCTGCCATATTGAACTGTAGAAGAATAGGACAAAGGAGAAGAAAGTCTTCAACGCCCTCGATGCACACTTCAGCTGAGCCTGCAAGTTTGCGAGCTACGCAGAGGACTTCTACCCGGCAGTCAAAGCAGCATTACGTTGTGAAAGTGCGTACTCAGAGGACTTAGGGTGCCATTTGGGACAGGGCCTATGTCCAAATTCACAGTACTCATAAAAGAGTAGGCAAAAAGTACCCAGATGACCAACTGCTTCCGGTGAGATTCTGAAGTATGCATAGGATGGACACTTTACTATCCCATGAGGCCACGGGAGATGATTTGTCAGTGGCAGTGAAGCGACGCAACTGACGCTGGAGGTCACAAAAGCAGTGTGTCCGTATACACACACCCATACTATAGCTATAGAACATATTTTTTTAGTGGTTGTGAAGTAGTTACTTATTCAAAGAGACTATGCGATTTCAGACACAATCCAAACCTTTTACAGAAGTTTATCTAACGTCATTTTTGTTTATTAGTATGACTGAATAATTGGATCATCAAAGGTCAGCGAATACTGAATCTGTTTTTGTGCAAGTGAGATGAGTAAATGCATGCTCACATTTAGTCTAGAACTATAAAAGCCATCATGTTTACACAACGCCTGCACTCATACTCCAGATTTCTCTGGAGAGGAGAGGTGTCAGTCAATAAATGGGAAAACACAGTAACTTGCTTAACTTTTTTGAAAAAGTACAATATTTTGTTCATTGCTAATAGTTACTTGAAAAAAGTAATCTGATTACATAATTTGAGTTACTTGTAATGTGTTACCCCCAACACTGCTCATAAAGGCCTGCTGTGTCATGTCAGACTTTGTGAGTCTTGACCAAGTGTGAACGAGCCTGGAATATGTTTATGAGTGAACCACGTTAAGTCTTTTAAGATGAACCATATGTAAAATGCATACATGTTTCGGTTTAGAACATGATGTTCATTTTTTTATGCACTTAGTGCAGTTAATAAAGGCAGTGTACTAATTAAATGATCACATCACTGCAACATATTTTGGTTTGCTCCAAATACATAATGCATTTTACAATTTAAAACATATCTTGAAGCAGTTTAGATGAGAAAAGATCAAAATCCCCTTTTTCTAAATCTGAGTCTCATTCAGGTGCAAATGGTTCTCATCACTTAGTACTGCACACGATTGCTCTGACACAACAGTTCGCTCTCATTCCTCAACAAAGTCTTGTCCCAGCTGCTTGAAAAGGGAACATCTGCTGGTGAGCAAGCTGCAAACCGGCTCCTTCCCTTCGTGAACCCTCCAGCGCTGGGCTGAGGACCCTGCCGGGCCTTTGAAGACTAGTGAGTTGATCTTCTCCCCCTGACCTGATGGGACATAAAGCTCTCTGTCTTGGGTTACCCGTTGCAGCGTACTGTCACAATTTATTTCTGTACTTCTTTGTGTTCAGGCCCATGTATAAATCACTTAGCTCTTAGCTTGCTTTTATCCTCCTATCTTGCACTCGTGAACATGTGCTGTAATTCTGCAATTCAGACTCTGTCTCTAAGGGTCATCCATTGTACAGTACAGTTTATATATATATATATATATATATATATATATATATATATATATATATATACACTAAAAATGCTGGGTAAAAAACAACCTAATGTTGGGTCAAATATGGACTAACCCAGCAATTGGGTTGTTTTAAGCAAATATTTAACCCAACCGCAGGGTTAAAAAACCCAACTGCAACCCAGAGTGTTTGTACATATTTACATTAAATATTGTAAATAAGAGGTCAAATCAAGATCTTCAATAAACATTTTTACTATTATTTTATATATTTTGACAAAAATAATATTCAGACACAAACATTTCCATAATAAAATAATGCTCTTTAACAGAAAAAATATTAACAACTCTAAATTCGCAATAAACACATTCAAGGATGAAAATAGCTTGTAAAAGTGTATTTTACAAATCAAAGACCATACAAATCTCTAAATCACAATAGAACCTTCTGAATCAAATCAAATATGATTGTTGATTATTGATAGTGAACAACTTCTGATGATACACGCTGTCATAACCAAATAAAGAGCCAAAACTTTCCAAAAACAGAATTCATATAATCAGTTTGAAAGCCGAATTGCTATTTTTGCTTTGTGACTGACCAAAAAAAACATACAATGCAATGATACACAAGTGTACATACTGCAAGCAACTCAACACATCTAAAAATAAAAGGCAATTTTTATTGCAAAATGTTAACACCAGTCTTTGTTGTATGTTTTGCAAAAATTATGTTATTATTTATAGAATATTAATTATCTGACAGTATGTAGTGACTATGTACACACACACACACACACACACACACACACACACACACACACACACACACACACACACACGTATACATTTATATAAATAATATTTATAGAGTAAGGAAGCACACTGTTTAAATCAAAAACCAATTGTATGTACATTTGCTAATTTAACAAAAGGTTTGAACCTGTACAAAAAAAAAAAAAACATTTGTCAATCATCATGCTTATTACTATTATTTAGTCAGCTAGCAGCACAAAGGAATCGCTGTACATGGGATGTTTAGAGCCCCTAAAAGTATTAGGATGCTTATGCAACACTTTAAAAACTTTTTTTAAATTACAAAATATCAAGCCAAGTGGCATTTTTTAAATGTAATTACATTTTTAAGTTCGGTTTAACTGTCCAACACTTTTTAGGGCCCCTGTGTCAACACAGAATAAGGTAGTGTTTAATATAGCAAAAGAAATCTGTAAGCTCAGGTTCACAATGTTATAGTATACATGTATACACAACACTAATGGACAAGAATTGAGCTAATTTCCTGAGCTCCTCAACAAACTGAATGATACACAGTTCTTCATAAAGCAAACCGGTACCAACTCTTTCCTTTCAGGCTTCAAACGAGTCTGAGCTACAATGGGAAGTCTTGTAAACTTGTAAACATTATAAACCCAGAGCAGTATTTCTCAGAGAATCAGTCAATATTGAAATGCATAAAGAAGGCTTATTGGTTCTGTGTATTATGTGATTCCTTTCAAATTTAGCAATGTTTTAGTAAATTCCCATAGTACCTTAATCGTCATACAGTTTGAATTTATAAAGCAGCAACTAAAAAAAAAAGAAAAAGTAAACAAGACAATGGGTCAATGTTTTATAGATAAGTTACTGTCCTGTGATGAAGAACAAAGATTACAAATTGAGATTTGCCCTTTTGGCTTTAAAAGCCAGAATCAAAAAGTACACACGATGGATGTAATTCAAATCAAACTGTTATTTGTAGAAAGTGATTTAGCAGGATTAACCTCCTTTGGTCCTTGAACAACCTTTCTTGCAAGCATTTGCTGTCCTACTTGCAACCCTAAGCATAATCCACTCCTAATATCCAAGGGAAATAATTGGTAGACAACAACATTGTTCAGGCCCCTCAAATCTATCCCTAAAATCTGATTGGTTGACAGACTGGAATGTTGTTTAACAACCAACAAGGATGTTGATCCAGGAACACGTCCTACTCGGCTAAATCACATTAAGATGACAGACAGGCCCACACAGAATCCGCACCCACAGAACTCTGGAGAATCAGAACGGCTGTCATATACATCTTTCGCCCCACGCATTTTCATCATTAAAATATTTGGGCTAATCTGATAATGTTTCCAGCGACCAATAAGAGTGTAGTATTGTCGGCTCTGTTTAACACATTTCGCCGTGTTTAAATCCATTCCACACACTCTTACAAATAAAGGTTCCAAAGGGGGGTTTGCAGCGATGCCATAAAAGAACCTTTTTTGGCTCCTCAAAGAAACCTTCAGTGAACCCTTTTCTTACATTTTAAAAAGAACCTTTTGTGGAACGGAAAGATTCCATGCATGTTGAAGTGCCCCATTATGCTTTTCTGGATATTATCTTTCGTGTAGTATTTAATATAGCGGTGTGTAAACTGCCAGCCTATGGTCTTCGTTGTCTGCCCGAGAACAATGTCTACTTTGACTCGCCCATGTTTTCGACATGTTGTAAAGCAAATTTTGCACTTTTAAAGGATGAGAACTCAGGCTCAAATTGATACGGCAAAACAGCCATCGTTTCTGTTCGTATCACTGTGTATCAAGCGCTGAGGAAGCCTCCGGAGCTGAAATTCAGATATGGTAATGTGAGTTTCAGTTTGTTACATGAGCTATAAGTGGTAGACCAATCACAACAGACTGGGCTCAACATCTGACCAATCAGAGCAGAGTAGGCTCTCAGAAAGGAGGGGTTTAGAGAGACTGAATCCTTGATCAAACTCTTTCAGACACTGTGAGAAAATAGGTGATGCTGCATTGTGTATTATAAGAGAATTCAAGTTTTTTTGTTTTGACCTGTTGGATGCATTTCCTATTGTAGGAACCTTTAAAATAGCATAACCGGAGCACATCATGAAACCTTTATTTTTAAGTGTGCAGATTTCCCCTCCAAATTACAGCAGAAAATGTGAAAAAAAAGTGTGATTCAGCCTGGGCCTACTGCATAGCACTGGGTTTGTAGTTTACGATGGTCTTCAACATCAGATTACAAAGCTCTCAGTGATCCTGCAACCAAAAGAAACAAAACACAAAAGGGGAACCAAAATACATTCACTTTCCACAAGTCAAGCTGCTCTTGTGGGGAGAGGGTGGGGCGCAAATGTTGGACGCATTCAGTGCAACCCTTGCTTGAACGAAGGGGTCTTTTCCACTTCTCCGTGGGCTTATAAACAGAGGAGAAAGCCACGAGGGGCTGGTGCATTGAGCAGGAGATCGTCTGAGGTCGGTCAGTGTGTGTTATCTGCGGCAGGCGTAAGCGTTAATATTCTTGATGACGTAGAAGCCGATGGAAACAGGAGGCATAGCTATCGTTCTTCCTGCCCTGAGGGTCCGCGGCTTCAGCTCAGGGAACGTCTCATTGTCCACCATACGCAAGTGCTCTCCGTTCAGCTGCACAGACCTGCAGAGCAGAGGGAAGTGTGTTAGGATGCTGCAGATGGGAGGATTGCCACCTGTTTTATATCAATGAGGAGCCTTAATCCTGAGAGATTATAAAAAAATATTGTAACAGGCTTTCAGATATATAAACAAATTCATTTTAAATCAAACACCAGTCGAAGTTTAATTTTAGACAAAAACGGTTTGTTTTAGGACCCAGTACATTAAGGGTAAAGGGTGTCTCCAAAAATGGTAATATCGCTGATGGTGCACTAGAGGGCGCTACAGCTGCATTATCAACCTTGTAGAAAAACACAAACGTCCCCAGTATGAGAGTGCTTGGAACCACCGGATGCTATTAACTACCGTTCAAAAAATGTATTAAAGTCTCTTTTGCTCACCAAATCTGTATTTATTTGAACAAAAATACAGTAAAACATTAATATTGTGAAATACTATTACATTTTAAAAGAACTGTTTTTATTTTAATATTTTTAAATGAAATGTATCCAGAATGTTCAGCAGCCGTAACTCCAGTCTTCAGTGCCTTCAGAAATTATTATTATTGCTGAAAACCGTTGTGCTGCTCAAGTATATCAAAACACAATCAATCCTTCTTCCAAAGCGTGTTTTTGTCTTACTCTATTCACTATGGTAAACCTGGTATAGGCTAAGTGTTAATATTTAAGACCTGTCAGGATGATTTTCGCGGGAAATTGCGTACATTCCACTCACCCATGCGTGTTAATTAATATCCATAAATAGGAAAAGTTGCTCTGGCTACTGCATGTATGGTGAAGGAATAGGAGAGGTTGGCCCTGTCCCAAATGGCACACTTCATGTGCACTTTTGGTCTTTTGGACTTACAATGGCCACTGCACAGTGGTGGACAGTGAATAAGTAAATTTACTTGAGCACTGTACCTACTTAAGTACACTTTTTGAGTATCTGTACTTTACTAGAGTATTATTTTCTCGGGAAACTTTCACTTTAACTTCACTACATTTGAAAGACAAATATCATACTTCATACAGTAATATCATATTATACCACTACATTTCTATCAAGGTCGTTTCTGTAGCAGCTTTGAAAGTCACTGGATGCATTTTTTTTCTTCTTTAAAAGTGTTTTTTTATTTTCTTTTTTTGCAGACAGCCTATCAGTAATCAGTCTTGTAGGGCCATGTGAAGTTTCCTAACATTTTTTGAACACTGATCGGTTTTTAGCAAAATGGAAGTGTTTATCTCAAAATTATGTTTCAGTTTTCTGAAAATATTAAAGATCAGTTTAGTTGGCATACAATAGATGCATATCTCATAAAATGATAAAAAATGTAAACGTCTGGGAGAAAGAGACGAGTAAACAATTGGGAGAATATCGGATGTGTATCAGAGTATAGGGTCTGTGCATTTGACCTAAAAGCTTTGTAAAGACCTTTATAACTTATATACAAGTATTGACATGAGCTTAAGGAAGTCATATGCTAGCATGTCAGATGGAGCATCACTGACTGGCTTAAACCATCATGAGCATTTATAAAACAATGCTATAATAAAATAATGCATTGGCATCAGAGTAATATTTGACCAGTAGTACTTTTACTTTTACTCAAGTAATAGAGTTGTGTACTTTGTCCACCTCTGCCACTGCATGCACGTGTCCGTTAAGCCTACGAGATTGCAGGGTGTCCCATTTGTCATTTTAGGTCTCTGAAGGGTGCTCTCGAGCGCCGCCTTTGATGTCGATATGCGCCCTCGATGTGCACTTCTGCTGAGCCTACACTGGTTCAGGTTAAACAGCCGACTTCTTCCCGGCAGTCAAAGCGGCATTACGTTGTGAAAGTGTGGACTCAGAGGAAGACTGTGAGGGTATAGGGTTCCATTTGGGACAGGGCCTTTGTTGTTACAAGCGAGAAAGGATGACTTGGGCCCTGTCCCATATGGCACCCTAAACTCTCACAGTCTTCCTCTGAGTCTGCACTTTCACAACGTAATTTCTTAACATTAAAGGGTTGCTTCAGCGATTAGCATTAAGCTTTGTATCAGTAGAAACCCGGGAGTATATTCAAATTTTGGTAATTTCCCCCATCATATCCCCCTGAGACGAGAAAGTTATGTATTTTATTTCTGGAAAAAATCCTCTGATGACGCAAATGTCGCCATTTTGCGTCCTCAGAGGATTTTTGGTCCAGAGGCTAAAGACTACAGCCAGCATTGGGGGCTATTACCACATGTTTGTCTCTAACTGAACTGATTTTATGAAAATGAACTGGGCATGTGATCCAGTGATCCAGTAGCTGTGCCTTGATTGGCCTGGCAGGGCAGTGAAGCAAGTGCATTCTGGGAATTGTTGTCTTTCATCCCCATGAGACAAAAATACATTTTCTGTCTTTTCTCAGTCTAGAAGGCACCAAATTCAAAAATAATTTCACATTTCTACTACATTAATGACCCAGTTTAAATACAGATTCATCTTCCCAGCGCTTTAACTACAACAACTAAGAAAAAAAAAATTCCATTGTCATCGGTCCACAAAAACACAAGTCACATGAAAGATGTTCATTCACTATAACACTGAACATGAGTATAATCAAATTAATATTGTTTCCTAACAGATGGAAGTTTAAAGCTCAAATGTTTAAATGCTCTTATGAAAAACTTGAAACGATGCAAATCCCCTTTGAAGAATTTTTCTACATTCATTGCTGGTTTGGAGAAACACCCGGAAGACCTTTCACTTATCTGCCAAGAAAAGGCTTCCTGACCAGTCCAGCAGACATCTGGATGATCCATTCCATCACCTCATCTCACAATACCACAGACTGAACTGATCACTGAGTTTGCTTTGGGCTTGAAACCCTTCTGAAGCACAGCAGTGTGACGGCAAGCATCAGACGCGACGGTGAGGAGGGATTGTTGATCTTCACAATCAACTTTCCCCCGGGAAGAATGTATGCTCAGGAGTTCAAAGCAGACAGAAGTATGTAAGAACACAGTGAGCGGTGTTTTTGCTCAGGGCTTCTGCAGAAGAAGGTCCGCATTTCCTTTGGAGAGAATGCAAATTATATTAAAGTCTCCAGATAGTTCTGGAGCTCTGACGGCCTCTGGCTACAGATGTAGGTATGTGTTTGAGAAATGAAAAGACCTGAAAAGACAAACCCTTCAAGGCATAGAGAGAGATCACACACATCTGCCATGATTGCACAGTAGCTCTGGTTTGAAAAGTTTCAGGTCTAAGTCCTAACACTGCAGTATCTCAGACTCAAAAGAGAAACGTTCAGATAAATTTGTACATTAAACAGCATTTAAGTCTATAAAAAGGCAGTTAACCAGGTTATCTACAGAGTTGTCTCTATGTATAAAATTTTCCTACAAAATTTTATATTTTTTCAAATTTTTCAAAAATTGTATGTATCTTTCTCTCTTGCTCTTGTTCCTCTTTTGAAAGTTGTGAAAACACTATTGTGGAGTTTTTCTTTTGCTATTTGAGCAAATGGGAACACAGAAAATGTAATCTCTTACAAGAACACTTGCGCTTAAATGTCGCTGGAAGTAAATTTACCCTGCAGTTCCGGAAACACAAACCCGGCGAGTGTGAATTAGGCGAATTCTTTCTTCAACGGTTATTTTGTGTGTAGTTTTTAATCGCATGCGCGCACACACACACGCACGCATGCACGACGCACGCGACGCATACGCACGCACGCACGCACACGCACGCACACACACAGACACACACACACGTTAGGTTTTCTATCGTTGTGGGGACTCTCCATAGACATTATGATTTTTAAACTGTCTAAACTGTATATTCTATCCCCTTAAACTAAGCATATCCCTAAATCTACCCATCACACAAAACTTTCTGGACTTTTATATTTTTTTAAACACTCATCCTTTATGATTTATAAGCTTGTGTCCTCATGGGGACCTCAATTTAGGTCCCTATGGTGACACGAGTCCCCATGAGTCTGTGTGTATTCAGGTTGAAGACACACACACACGCACGCGCACGCACACCCTCAAATTTTCCATAATCTTCTAAAAAGTTTGAAATGATAGAAGAGAATTACAAGGGCAGATGTGGGCTTGTGCAGTGAGAAACACACTTTGCTTGATGTTACGCTTATAATGTGCGGTCTCGCTTGAAAGTATTTCAGCATTTTCCCCTCAAAATGCTCAAATGCATTTCTGCCTTTTGGAATCCAGTAGGTCTAGACCTATTCAATACATGAAACTCACTTTCAAACGGCTGCTTTCAAATGCTCATGTGCGCTTTGTGAAGAGTGCTGACGGAAAGCGGCTGTGTGTGACCCTGTGTAAGCACTTGCATATCAAAATGCTTAGTGGATTAGACCAGGGATAGGCAACGCCTGTCCTTGAGAGACAGTTTTGCTCCAACACTGATAAAAACTTGCCTGCCTGTAGCTTTCTAGTAATCCTTCAGACCTTGATTAGCTTGTTCAGGCATGTTTGATTAGGGTCGGCGCAAAACTCGGCAGGACTGTGGCCCTCCAGGACCGAGGTTGGCCTTCCCTGGATTAGACAGACAGGAAAAACATTTGATTTGTGAAAATATAGCTGTACATGATTAGTGTGAATGCAGCCTATTAGAAATCCCATTGCCAATGATGTCATCAGTAGGCCTAACAATCAAAAAGCAGCAAAGCTGAGAACGAGAAAAATCGTTCACTGCCCATGACTGCAAAATATTCAGATACTGAAAGCCCTCTTTGTTTATTGCTTGTAATATGGTATGTTCATTTGTTCCTCTTTACTATTTGCTTGTAGGCAGTGTTGGGTAAGTTATTCTAAAAAAGTGATGAATTATTTAGTATTGCACTTATTACTTATTACTGATATACTTACTGTATATCAACCTCAACCATTGAACAATATAAGGATAGACATCAAACTGCTCTTTTAATTCTTTCAAATAAGCAATAAAAAATTGCATAAATCTTTCTTGAACTGACCAAAGAGAGAAGGTTATATTAAAAACATACAATTTATGTAAAATTAGTGCTGAAGAGGCGTGGACAGAGTTATTTTTGCGGATGACCTTATTACATTTGTAGTTTGTTGGAGTTTCCCTTTTAGACACAAAATTTATGGAGAAGGATATAATTTAAATTCCTCATGCAAGGTGATTTACTAAGGTTTGTGCTCGTAAATTTACTGGTGTTTGTGCCATTATTTACCGTCACAAAAAAGCACGTCTTAAACCAGACTCTAACTGGTAGATTGTGTTGGTCAAATTTAGAAATCATCTGGCTGCGTTTTTGTTCTTGTAGTTAGTAGATCACACGCTGAATTTTCCACTCCTATCAGAGCTTTTCGGAATCTGGCCCTAGATGTTAAATTTTGATGTTAAACGCACTATTGTTTATAGACTTTCTCTACAGTCTACAGTATTTAATGCAATTACGTAAGAGGTAACTTTAACTGTAAAATTGTAGAATTATCTCGTACTTTTTTCAAGGGAAAAGTAATTAAATTACATTAATTAATTAAATACTAATGCATTACACCCAACGCTGGTTGTAGGCCTATGTTTTGAAGCTATACACTGTTCAGGAATAACATTATGACCACTGTCAGGTGACATGAATAACACTTCATCTCTTCATTACAGCACCTGTTAATGGGTGGGATATATTAGGAAGCAAGTGAAGCCATTTTGTCCTCAAAGTTGATGTGTTAGAAGCAGGAAAAATAAGGATTTGAGCGAGTTATACAAGGGCCAAATTGTGATGGCTAGACGACTGGGTCAGAGCCTCTCCAAAACTGCAGGTCTTGTGGGGTGTTCCCGGTTTATCAAAAGTGGTCCAAGGAAGGAACTGTGGTGAACCGGTGACAGGATCATGGGTGGCCAAGGCTCATTGATGCACGTGGTGGCCTGATCTGATGAATCACATTATCTTTTACATGGATGGCCGGGTGTGTGTGCATCGCTTGGGGAACACATAGCACCAGGATGCAGTATGGGAACAAGGCAGTGTGATGCTTTGGGCAATATTCTGCTGGGAAACCTTGCCATCCATGTGGATATTGCTTTGACACGTACCACCTACCTAAGCATTGTTGCAGACCAAGTACACCCTTTCACGGAAACGGTATTCCCTGGTGGCTGTGGCGCTTTCAGCAGGATAATGTGTCCTGCCACGAAGCAAAAATTGTTCAGGAATGGTTTAAGGAGCACAACGAGTTTGAGATGTTCACTTGGCCTCCAAATTCCCCAGATCTCAATCCGTCCGAGCATCTGTGGGATGTGCTGAACAAACAAGTCCGATCCATGGAGGCACCACCTTACAACTTGCGGGTCTAACAGGTTAAAGAGCTGCTAAAATCTTGGTGCCAGATACCACAGCACACCTTCAGGGGTCTAGTGGAGTCCATGCCTCGACGGGTCAGGGTTGTTTTGGCAGCAAAAGGGGGACCAACACAATATTAGGAATAATGTTATGCCTGATCGGTTGTTAGTTGAAATTCTTAACATACAATTGTTTTAATTACATTTTTAAATGTACAAATAAATTTAAGACTTAAAGTCTGTAAACTAATTCATTAATTTAAAAAAATTAAAAAAAGAATCGTTCTGGATTTGAATCGTGAGGTGCCTAAAGATTTGCACCCATAAGAATCACAAAGTGAGAAAAAAGAAATGTTGTGTAGACAAAGATGTATTTATATACCGATGTGTTATACCCGTGACAAATTCCTTGTATTCTTTGCATACTTGGCCAATAAAGTTGATTCAGATTCATTTGTTTTATCATCACATTGAATCGTGAGGTGCCTACACTCAAAAGAATTAAGCCTTTTATGCATTTCAATTAATAGTAAAATTCCATCAAATTTAATTGAATAATCCTTACATATTATGAATTAAGAATAAAATAAAATAAAAAACTAAAGCTCAATAAACCATTTTGTATAAATCTTGAACTTAAATTTAAACACATTTTTTTAAATGTATAAATATGAATAACACAAACAAAATAGTCCATTTCCTTGTTCCATTAAGATTAACACAATGTTTGTTTTTTTACTAATTTAAAATTCTTAATTCATAATATGAAAGGATTATGGATTATTCAATTCAATTTTATAGAATTTTACTATTAATTGAAATGTGTAAATCTTGAAAAAAGGCTTAACAAATCACCCCCCCCCTCCCTCGTTTATAATGCATTTACACAGAAATTATAATAGCAGAAATAGTTATTAGAAGAATATTTCATTTATATTTCAAATGAGAGCTGCAGTCTCTTATTTACCTATAGCTCTTCGAATATCCCTTTCTCTCTTTGTTTTTCCATTTTGAATTACAGAATATGATGCAAAACAGACAACGACAGATCCACCAAACACTGTAGGGAACATTTTATCCTTGAAAAGAGCAACTCTGTCTGAGAGTGTTTAAGTGTGACCCCACAAAATGAGCAGTTAATTTCCCTGCATATGCGTTACAGAGGATTAAAGCATTGGAATGTGTCATGAGTAACTTTATAGTCTGCCTGTATATATGCTACTCACTGAATTTGCTGTGGAACACATTGATTCAGCCCATATGGAGCTGTGGCCATTTCAAATGCTGCGCATGTTTTACTGCTTCTCACTACTCAGACACAATATACTAGACTAATTAACCTAATGCCATCCAACAACAGCTGAACTGATTAAAATACATAGTAAGTACAGTTTCTTCGGAATCAGAAAGAAACTTTTCGCTATGAAAAATATTATCAAGCATGGCAAGTGGATTGTTTGATTATTAACCATGGGAATGGGTCTATCAAAACACACATGGTTATGGGTTTGTTTTTATACTGGTCTATGATAGATTGCTCACTGTGATATAACTGGTAATTACTCTCTGCTTCTTCCGAATATTCCTTTCTATCCTTCATTTAAACTTTTCCTCCTGTTGTGGGATGAAGGGATTTAAGTGTAGACTTATTCGCAGAGGTTGTGTTTCACTGATCAACACCATGATCATGTTTTCAAAGTATCATGCTTAACTCCCAATAATAGACGTTTAGCTCAGACAGAGGTGGCCTTCTGGATCCCACAATTCCTCAAAAGAAAACAGGAAGAAAAAAAACGAGAGGAGAGGAAAAACTGGTTGAAATTCAAGCTGAAAGCTGCTGACAAAACTATTGCCAACATCTGCCCCGAAGGAAGTTGCATTTCACTGTACACTCAGTTCGAATTGAGCTTCAATAAACCAAGACAATGTTATTACGCTAATTCAATTGGATTGTCTATGTTTAATGGACGTTTTGATGTTTTGTTCTTGGCTTCAAATTATTTCTAGCAGAAAACTCAAAACAGAACAGTCGCTGGTGTTTTTGTCGGCTTGAGTGAAAAATATGATGTGTTTCTTAACAGCCGACGCAGTAAAAATACAAAAAATCTGTGAATATCAGAGTGAAATGGAGTGTTTGTGACCAGCAAGGACATTTGTGAAGTTTCTTATTCATGACTAATGTCTTGTTGGTTGAAAAAGACATATGTCAAGACCAACAAAATGTCATATTTTAAATTCATTTGCTGAGCTAATCTACTCGCCACTGCATAAGAAGGATGAACTGAAAACACACGCTTCAACCAGATGAATTCAAAAGAAAACGGGTCAGGATAGGATGTAGTCCTGTTTGTTTGAGCTGTGCTTTGGCTTCGCCAACAAGACGATCCTCATATCCCATTTAAGAGTTTGAGGGGATGAACAGACCTTGTTTTTATGACCCAGGTCTCTCTTTTGCCCTTTCCATGATTAGGTTAGTGTCGGTGAAATGGGATCTCCATTTGTGGAAGAGTTGAATATTTAGTCAGAAAACAGTTAGCTCAGCTGTGTGTGTAGACGGTTATAGAGCACCAGATTTATCTCTGTTCCGTCTGAGTTAATGTTTTGTAAAGTAACAACACTCCACATTGATTATTATAGTAAACCGAGAACAGAAGCATAAACCACATTCTTAAATAAGCTGAGGTCAGAGATCTGCGTCTACGATAACTAGTATCTAAGTATATTAGGCTATAACAGTGAAATACAAAATAATAAAATATAAAATAATATAATACAACAATATATTTTATTATATTTAATTATATTATATTAATGATATTATATATAAATAAAATGACATCAGATATCTGCAATAAATAGTAATAATATAATATTAATATAATAATTATATTAATATTACTTATATTACTTATATTAATATTATTATATTAATAACTTAAAATATACCGGTAAGACCAATAAGAAATCTCATTTCACTGGTACTAACCTAACCATAGTATAAACATATAATATAAAATAGAACTTAATTGTATGTGTACAATTTTATTATATTATTAAACTCAAAGCTGCAGTCTGTAACTTTTTGCGCTCTAGCGGTTAATGAACAGAACTGCATGCATCTTGCGGAAGAACATTGCAGCCGGAGCTACTTCTCTCTGTTTAGGTCTATGGGAAGTCATGCAGGGACTGTGCTCCTCAGCAGCGGGTCCTTAAAGACCGGTCTGAAATAGTCCCAATATAAACACTTATTATAAGTGTACCATAATGATTCAGGGTAAGACAAAAACACAGTTTTGAAAATGGATCCATGTTGTACATTCTCTTATAATATAATTTTTGTAAATCTTGAACACACAAAAAAGTTACGGACAGCAGCTTTAATTTAAAATACAACAACATAGAACCTACAACCTTTCAGAAGGGCAAAATATCCAAATCCAAACTTAAATATATACACATACACTATAATGCCAAAAATATTGGGACACCCCTCCAAATCATTGAATTCAGGTGTTCCAATCACTTCCATGGCCACATGTGTATAAAATCAACAGACTGCTTCTACAAACATTTGTGAAAGAATGGGTCGCTCTCAGGTTGCCACCTGTGCAATTAGTCCATTCATTAAATTTCCTCACTACTAAATATTCTACGTTCAACTGTTAGCGGTATTATAACAAAGTGGAAGCAATTGGGAACAACAGCAACTCAGCCACAAAGTGGTAATCCACATAAAATCACAGAGCGGGGTCAGCGCATGCTGAGGCGCACAGTGCGCAGAAGTCGCCAACTTTCTGCAAAAGTCAATAGCTACAGACTTCCAAACGTTGTGTGGCCTTCAGATAAGAGACACACACACACACACACACACACACACAATATACGAAATTCCTTTCTGTCGGTGGATTGCTATCACAGATGATAACTGACTTACATTGAGTGAAGTCCATCTGTGCCAAAGGGCTGTAACAGGTACTGGTGAACAGTTTTATTTCGTAAAGTCCCGGCCAGCTTGATTTTCTTCCGTGATCGATGCAGGTTGATGATGTAGATGGTTATGGACCCTCGGACATAATCATGACTGCAGGAAAGAGAAGAATCCATTAAAAATGTATGATACAGCAACTCAACTTAGATCAGAAGATCAATTAACTTAAAGCATTTCATAAAATACATTTTAAAAAGTCAATATAAATCAAATAAACTATGGTAAGCTATGCTTACATTTGAATTACACTGATGTACACTAGCATATACACTACCGTTCAAAAGGTAGGATTCAGTAGAAGTTATTTATTTGAAATAAATTAATATTTTTATTGAACAAGGACACATTACATTGATCAAAAGTGACAGTGTAGGGCATTTGCAATGTGAAATAAGATTTATATTGCAATTAAATTCAATTAAACTTATCAAAAAATCATTTTAAACCTTTTGAACAGTATAGTATAGATGGCTTTACAGAACAAACACAGACTAAAAGCAAAAACACTTCAATACTGATAATGAGTACACTAGAAACACACACACACACACACACACGCGCACACACACACACACACACACACACACACACACACACACACACACACACACACACACACACACACACACACACACACACACACACACACACACACACACACACACACACACACACACACACACACACACACACACACACACACACACACACACACACACACACGTTGTGTTTTCATGTTTTATGGGGACTTTCCATAGGCATAATGGTTTTTATACTGTACTGTATATGCTGTCCCCTTACTACAGTAACTCTACGCCTAAACCTAGCCATCACAGAAAACGTTCTGCATTTTTACATTTTAAAAAAATCTGTGTTAAAAATGTGTTATATTTTATAAGAATCCAAAACCATCTGTGATTTCATTTCAGTACACAATAACCAATTTATAAAGTACTGTATATAAGCAAAGGAGGCCCCAGGACTACGTCATGTAAAAGAGCTGATTGTTTTCATATAACAACTGTAAAAGCATTAGCTCCCCTCCCAAATTCACAGGGGTAACAAAAGCTTTATATGTGTTGGACGACCGTGCTTATGTTACAGAGACTCTGGCATTCTGGTCCTTGTTTTCAGGGTAATACCGCTGAAGAGCAGGCTTTAGGGAATATTAACTGGAGATAAGTATCTGGCAACATGATTAGGCAAACATGATAAAATTCAATAAGGATTCTAACGTAAAGGCAAGGAAAACATAGCTGTAGTGCATGAATACCACATGTTGTAAAGGGCCGACTGCACCGGTCACAGCTTGGCTTTTGTCAGACAAGCCTGTTAGTAATCTCACCAATCACGAGCAACCCGGGCCATGTGCATCTTTACACCTTGGCGCACAGAGAATAGAGTTCAAGGGGAAAGATTCAGGAAAGAGACAAACCCGAGACTGTGTAATGAAAACATCTCTCATGTCATGTGATACATGTGTGGTGTCTCAGTTTTAATAGACTTTGGTAACTTGGGTAGATATTTTCCAGAAGGGCGCATTAGATCAGACGAACAGATCGAAAAATGATAAACATTGTCCAAGACTTTGAAACAATGTGCCTCTCCAGCATTCGCATGGGGAACGTAAACATGGAATCCTTTGTTTGATGTTAGTGACTGGTCCTGGGGAAATGTGGACCGGAGAAACCACTCAAAGCACCGAAAAGCAGGCCTGTTTTGTATAAGGTTGTGTTGTGATGGATTAGTGAAGATACTGAAAGCATATCCATGACTTGTCTGACCGGCCATTTTAACCACTAATAGAATGAAAAACTTGAAAGAGGCTGGAGGAATGAGACCCGAATGTCTGAAAAGACAAATGTTGTTCGCGTTTGCTCCTACTTCGCTAACAACATTGTTGACATTTAATAGTGTCATTTTAATAAAAACATTTTCATTTAATGAGATCACCTGTCTATCAGCGATAAGAAGTCAAAGGACATCACTGTGCCACTGGACAAGCAAAGCAAAAGCAATGCATTTAGTGAATTGGTTTTAGCTGTTGACCAGCTGCTTTGAATTTCATGGCATTTATAGAGATTACTTGTTCGGTTTGTGGTGGTTCCGGTTTGATGGATACGACACACCGTGATGAGATTTTGAATGTAGCCCAAACCTCTATCATCTCATCTCCATGCCAACGAGGGTTAGAAATTGGCTGAGTTTGGTATCCAGATTATGTAAGTCTACTTTCAAATATCTCCTAGTTGCAGACTTAAAGCTTAAACCTTAAACAAGAAATTAGGACATTAAGAAGACATCCAAATGCAATTTCAGACATGCTATAAATTTGATGTCAGAGCTTTATTCTAATTATGTAATTACAAATCAATTCTTAAACTGCAGTGTTGAGGAGTCACTAAACAGCCAAATAACTTACTGCCCAGCAAAAAGAAACAGTGATTGTAAAATCTCAACTAATTTTAGTGATTCAATGAATCATTTTAGTGATTCAAAAATGTATTTAAGCTTCTAATGTTGTCTTTTATGTAACAAAATATTTAGCTGAATGGTGTTTAGCTGAATGAGTTTTTATTAGTTGTGTTTAGCAAAAATGTATCTGTTCAGTTTAATGTTCACTATTTTAATTTCATTTTCTATGTAAAGCACTTTGAATTGCCATTGTGTATGAAATGTGCTATACAAATAAACTTGCCTTGCCTTGCCTAAATTGAGATCCTCCGTTATTGTGCCAGATAAATACTGCTCTGATTCTATATCTATCTATATACACCGATCAGGCATAACATCATGACCACTGACAGGTGAAGTGAATAACACTGATTATATCTTCATCACGGCACCTGTTAGTGGGTGAGATATATTAGGCAGAAAGTGAACATTTTGTCTTTAAAGTTTTAGAAGCAGGAAAATGGGCAAGCGTAAGGATTTGACCGAATTTGACATGGGCCATAATGTGGTGGCTAGACACTGGGTCAGAGTATCCCCAAAACTGCAGCTCTTCTAGAGTGTTCCCGTTCTGCAGTGGTCAGTGTCTATCAAGGAAGGAACAGTGGTGAACCGGCGACATGGTCATGAGCGGCCAAGGCTCATTGATGCACGTGGGGAGCGAAGGCTGGCCCGTGTTATCCGATCAAACAGACGAGCTACTGTAGCTCAGATTGCTCAAGAGGTTAATGCTGGTTCTGATAGAAAGATATGGGGCTGCATAGCTGCAGACCAGTCAGGGTGCCCATGCTGACCCCTGTCCACTGCCTGTCCGTGTTTACTGTATACAGTAGTGTCCAACTGTTTACACTGACACTAAGTCAAGATTCTTTTTAAAGAGATAAATAATTAATTAATTTAAGAATTACATTGATCAAAAGTTACAGTCAAGACATTTTAAGTTATAAAATATTTCTATTTCTGTGAAAAAAAAAAAAAAAAAGCCACAAAAATATTAAGCAGCACAATTGTTTTCAATATTTATAATAATAAAATAAAAAAAATTGAGCACCAATTAAACTACATTTTAAAATATATTGAAATAGTAATGTTGTGAAATATTATTGAAATCAAACTTTTCTGGTCTTGATCTAATAAATGCAGCTTTGGTGACCATAAGATACTTATGGTCAATATTATGGATTATGGAGACTTATGGAAAAATATCTCACCGACCCCAAACATTCTAAAATAAGTTAATTTAAAAAATAAATACACTACCATTAAAAAGCTCCCATGTTTTTGTTGACTTCAAATTAGGAGTAGCATATTTCAAAGTAGCTTCCCCAACACTGTTCTCCTTACACAGTTTCGGCAAAAGCGTCTGTCCTGGAGGAATCCTGAAGCCAGGGGCCTGTACTAACACTGACACAGAGCTGTAACTGAGCTGAGACACAGTGATCTGTAGACCGTAAACCTACACTGCTGGTGAAAAGCTGGCAGGTCCTGCTCACATCATTCTAGGCGTAATAGATAATCATCAAAGGGGACGATGGCACTTTTTATCTGGCCCGGGTACAGACCTTCCTATTGTCCCGCACCTCTCCTCCCCTCACCTGCCTGAGCCTCTGGTGTCTTTCAGCGCCTCTCGCACTGTAGAAAGAGACTCCGCACACTTGACAATTGATACTTGTTAAATTTTATGGGCTCTCACTCTGAAAGAGTGGCTGTCTGGACTCAGTAATTTATGTGTTTGAGAATGAGCAGGTAAGCCTTAAAATCCTCACATTGGCTATGTACTCAGATGACGGGAGTCTCTGTGGAGATTATGCTACAGGTCAAAAATTTTACGCACATACACTCTCGTTAATGTTGTACTCGTTGTATATGCTACAGTTCTGCTCCAAAATACCCAGACATAAGCACGTTCCCAACACCAAGTCAACATCAGCATTAAGCTGATTTATAAAACATTGGCTGTGGAGTCAAATTTTACAATGGGCAATCAAGTGTCATCCCACCACCGTGCCAAAACTGTTGATTGTACAAAATTGAATTACAGTGGTTTCATGCTCACTGCATCCATTATTACACCACATAAAACACAGCGGTTGGCACAAAACATGTTTATCTCTAATTGAATAGAACCAATATTAAATGTAGTCTGGGATATATTTTCATTATTCTCAAGGACGCAAATACCGTTTAAAAGTTGAGTCAGTATGGTATGCACAATAATAAGCAGCACAGCCGTTTTCAACATCGATACATGTTTCTTGTTAACACTTTACAATACGGTCTCATTTGCTAACATTAGTTAATGTATTAACTAACACTAAATAACAATAAGCTGTGCATTTGTTACAGAATTTATGAATATTTGTTAATGTTAGACAATAAAAATCCAGCTGTTCATTGTTTGTTCATGTAATTTCACAATACATCAACTAATGTTAACAAATACAACTTTCGATTTGATTAATGTATTAGTAAATGTTGAAATTAACATTAACTTAGATTAATAAATGCTGTAGAAGTATTGTTCATTCTTAGTTCATCTTAACTAAAGTAGTCAAATCAGCATATTAGAAGGATTTCTGAAGGATCATGTGACACTGAAGACTGGAGTAATGATGCTGAAAATTCAGCTTTACCATCACATGAATAAATTACATTTTAATATATATTAAAATGGAAAACAGTCATTTCAAATTGCAATGATTTAACAATCTCTTACTGTATTTTTTCTGTAATGTTGATTTAATAAATGCAGCTTTTGATGAGCATAAGAGACTTCAAAAACATAAAAAAGTTTTAACAAATGTAAACATTTGAACGGCAGTGCATGAATACAATTGCAATTACTTTCAAATATAAAACACTTGACAACCCTAAAATGTTGTGCAATCTTTTTGTTTTTCAAGATATCAAGGCAGCTAACAGGTTTATATTTGGATTTGAATTAACCTACTTGTGAAAGCTGGTGCAGTGCGCATATATGCGGAGTTTGTCTCGGATCACCCGTCCAGGTCGTGGTTTTCTCTGGAGCCCTGCGACATGCACCGCAAGCACCCTGGGGCCCACCAGACGTTTAAAGAGCAGAGATAACCAGTAATCCTACAATACCAACACACAAAACACATGTTACAAAATAAAAAGCATCACTGAGGCATTTTTTACTGGAACTTGGCCATGTCAACACGCGTGTTAGGTCAAGCCGTCCTGCCATGGAGTCATGTTAGCGTGGTGCACTTCTGCCCAAGAAACATGATTCATGCAAGATGATTCTGGTTCAAATACATTAGACAGATGTGGCATTTCTTCGCCAGCAGAACTCCAATAAACTCCAGCATCCTTCCATCTTTCCAAGGAGTTTTAATTTTAGAACTGTTAAAGAGAAAGCTCTAGAAAACTGAATTTGAAAAGTGAAAAAAGAGGGATTTGTATAGGCATAGCGCAAGATTCTCATATCTGCCTTCACTTTAGTAAGAACGACTCTTCAAAAAAAAAATTTTTTTTCAGAGATAGAAAAAAGGCACATGTGCTTCAGTCTTTTATTGAGAGAGACGTTTTCTTGGATGCTCGAATAAAGGGATATAAGCATAGTCTTTCTTTGGAAGCCTTTCCTGTTAAAACTGAGAAAAAAAATAAGCAAAAAAGTCTTCTCTTGACCATAAAGAATAAAATGCCTCATAGAATTGAGTGATACACACTATAGTTTTTGGGAACACAGCTAATTGTCATGCTCTTACAGACAACTACAGTCCCTGACAAAAGTCTTGTCGCTTGTGTACAAATTGAACTGAAGTGCCGCTGAAATATATTTCTTATCGAGATTTTTTTACAAGAAATGGCTCATTTTAATCCCAACAGCTTTTGTAATAATGTTTCAGTGCAAAATGAAACTGTCAAAAAATATTCTAATATTCAGAGCTTGGTAAAGCCCATTGAGTCAATTTTTGCAAAGACATAAGTGTTGTCGCCTTGTCATATGAGCTTCACCTGTGACTAATAATGGATCAATTAGATCTCAGGTGTGTATAAAAAGAACCCCAGTACACTAGACCTTCACATCAACTGCAACTAGACCTCTGCAAACATGCCTAAGATTCACCCTGAGACTAAAGTTTTGATTATCAAGAGGCTGAAGACCAGATCCACTGCTGATGTGGCAGACACCTTCAATGTGTCTCAGCGTCAAGCACAGAGGATTAAAAAAAAAGATCTGAAGAGACTGGAGACGTTTATGACAAACCCAGGTCAGGCAGACCCTGCAAGACAACTGCTCGAGAGGACCATTTCTTGGCTAGAAAATCCAAGGCCAGCCCATTTCCCACTGCAGCAGAGCTCCACGAGACCTGGTCACCTGAAGTCTCTGTGTCAACCAGAACAGTTTGTCGGATTCTGTCCCGAAATGGCCTCCATGGTCGAATCAGTGCCCAGAAGCCAGCACTAAACAAAAGACAATTGAAAAACCGTGTGGCATTTGCCAAAGCCCAACGCCTGCTAAAAGGATGGACGCTGGAAAAGTGGCAGAAGGATTTTTCAGATTAATCTTCTGTTGAATTACACCACAGTCGCCGCAAATATTGCAGGAGATCTACTGGAGCCGCATGGATCCGAGATTCACCCAGAAAACAGTGAAGTTTGGTGGGGGAAAATCATGGTCTGGGGTTACATCCAGTATGGGGTGTGAGAGATCTGCAGGGTGGAAGGCAACTTCAATAGTCTAAAATACCAAGACATCTTAGCTACCTCTTATATTCCCAACCATAAAAGAGGCCAAATTCTGCAGCAGAATGGTGCTCCATCGCATTCTTCCATCTCCACATCAAAGTTCCTCAAGGCGAAGAAGATCAAGATGCTCCAGGATTGGCCAGCCCAGTCACCAGACATGAACATCATTGAGCATATGTGGGGTAGGATGAAAGAGGAAGCATGGAAGACGAAACCAAAGAATATTGATGAACTCTGGGAGGCATGCAAGACTGCTTTCTTTGCTATTCCTGATGACTTCATCAATAAATTGTATGAGTCCTTGCCAAACCGCATGGATGCAGTCCTTCAACCTTATGGAAGTCATACAAGATATTAAATTTGGATCTCACAGCACCACTACTTAATTTTCTGACATATTTTTGTATTTGCAGTAGATGTGTTCAATTTCTGTATTGGCGACAAAACTTTTGTCTTGCCAAAATTTGACCTTTCTGTCTTGATTAAATGATAAATCTTTTTTCAGTGGAACTAATTTATTTCAGTGCATTAAACGTAATTTGGGAGGGTTTTAGCTTTTCATATGAGCTAGTTCTAACACCAATTGATGAATTAAAAGTCAGGTTAATAGCAGGTGTTTCAACAAAATAGATAAGCGACGCGACTTTTGTCAGGGACTGTACAAAACAACCAAACCTGAAAAAGATGCATTTGCAAGATGTTAAAAACACACGCTTTATATCTCGCATGAATTGTCAACTTTATTAAAAGAGCTGAATGTGTGTTCATGTGTTCATGCAAAATGTTATCATGCTGTTATCTAAAAGTTTGTATTTTGTACAATATCAGCACATTCATCCTTCTGTGATCCAGTAAAACTATAAATCACCTCACATTTAATGCACACAGAAGAGCATAAATTGTACAAAGTACAATAACTGGGCAAGTGTAACCAGAGAACTGTTGTTTCCTATGTGATTACATACCTTATTGCACGGGCTACCTGAATTTCACATGCATGACTACAATAGGTCTCTCCTAATACCTCTCATCAGTTCCTAAATTCAACACCTAATTGAGCTGGTTCAAAGCAGCATGTGTGCATCAGGAAGTTCCCATGCAATCCTGCATATGGCAGCATTTAAAGGCTTCTTTTCCAGGGAAACTTTAACTTAATTTGCTCCGGCAGTGTACATTGTGCAGCATCTGCTATAGGCAGTGGGGAAAAGAGACTCAGGGATGGGTGGGTCTCTTTCCTCTGCAATTTTACAAAAAAAAAAAAAAAACCTCTAAGTAAAGAAGGAGGATTGCATTGTAATATGATGCAGTGAAATTTAATTGCTTTTCGATTTCAAATGAATGATGTCAATCCACACTCTGACCTGTGATGCACCCTGAAATTAAACCACGCCATGTTCGTTCTTTGACCGAGCCTGGTGTCTCCCAAAGTTTTTTCTCCATTTCTGTCACAGATGGAGTTTGGGTTCTTTACCATTGTCGCCTTTTTGCTTGCTTAGTCCTTAAACGCATACGTTGTCTTTAGTGACCTTGGACGTCATTCACTACACTCCTCCTCATTCATTTTTTAAAGTTAGACATCAAACTTCTTAGTATTCCTAAATTAAATAATTATCAATATAACAATTATAATATAATGGGCAGCAATTATCGGGGTTCAAGAGTTTAAGGCCTTTAAGGACATGCGTAAAATATATTATGTTTTATTTAGCAAGTATGTAACTACTTTGATTATAGATGGAAAAGACCATTTACAGCCAATACAGGCAATTTTATAAGGAAAAATATGGTTTAGGTGTCCTCAAAGTGTGTCCATATATGTCAAATTTGGTGTAGATATCTAAATTTATTTTGAAGTTATAGACTGCTCATATTTCTGAAACCATAAAAATTACTCATGGGCAGCATTGACTGGAATTTTTTGCCACTTCCTATCAAAATATTGTTTAGCTATCGACTTATGTTTTCGAATTTCCTGCGGTGGTTTCGTCTCAATTGGACCGTTGCACAAACCATAAGGCAAAACCTGGCATGTTTGATTTTGTTCGACTCAGCAAGGATTCAGGAGTCAAAGGAGGTGACTCCTATGAAAAGCCATGGCGCGAAACTTCCCAGGCTCCTTCAGTGCATTGTGCTGATGACGCATACAGAGTTTCGTTCCGATTGGCCTCCATTAACCTGGTCTAATAGAAGCTCAAATTTCATTGGCCGAAGGCGGCCATGTTCTTTGAGATACACCAATGTCATCATAGACTATCATGGCACCCTGGAAAGGTCCATGAAAAATTGTATGTCTATCTTTGGGCTATCAAAAGGTTACGCAGGTGCACTAGCCAACTACAGTCAAAACCATTTTGAACTAAATCAGGCCAAAACGAACTTCAAACTTTCCGGAAAAGTTTGCTCTGGGCAGTAAACACCTTTGTTACTACCATTGGTCCGTGTCGATTACGTAATAGATAGGTGTGCGTGGAGGCTCCGCCTTCTTTCACATGAAAATCTTTTCTGGTTCATTTCTTCTGTTCAGTCCATCAAGGTCAGACGTCCACAGGTGAAAACAAGAACACACAGGAGAGCTGCTATATGGCAGAAAATTAAGTTGTACTTCTGATTAAATGAGACACATACACTGTTTTTCATGTTTAATAAGGTAAAGCTGCTTGATTTTAAGCTATATATTGTATGAAGTGCTATATAAATATATAATAACAGTATATTGAAGCTCACGTATTTCGAACTTTGCTTTACCCCTAAGCGAAGAACGAAAGAACTTCGCTGTGAGTATATCGGGGCCTTAATGATGACAAACCTCAAGAATGCCTAACTCACCAACCTTCAATTCAATTACTGTGTGTTGGCAGATACTACCAGCATTTCTCAGCCTAACCAGTAAAATTGGGAAAGTGCAGCTGCTATAATGACTCAATAACATAAAAACCACTTTAATAATAAATACATTAAAGTCAAACCACTAAAGACCTGAAAGATTAAAGGATACAACCAACTACTTGTCTCTAATACCAACAGGATATAAGCAAATGTCATGTTCTGTAATGACAAACTGACACATATTAACTTAACGTGAGAGTGTGCAACTAAAACTAAGATATTTAAACCACATAATAAACAACTGGGAGCAATACGAACCTACAATTTCAATAATACGTAAAGGTTAAGTATGCAATTTTCGCATCGCTAACCACAGACACTAAATGGAATTGCAAAAATAACTATAAGGGTACATTTTTCTGGAGGAAGTGTGAGTGGTGCTTGCCAGTACAAAACATGAGTTTGCCAGGATGCTAGAGTTTGCCATGGCCCCAAGTCAAGCCCACCCCAATGCATTCATGCTATTCTGATGTTGGAATGTTACTTCACATATTGCTATTGGGTACAGTGGGTGTTCTGAGTGGTTGCTAGGGGGTTTTGAGTGGTTGGCTAGGTGATTGCCTATTAATTTGATTTGATTTAAAATGATTGCCCGAGTCAAAAACAGCCCACTTCCAAGTTTCTTTGTTATTCTGATCTAAGATATGTCAGAGGAAGCTTTTCAGTGTTGTGTGAAAGCAATAGTACATCTCTCTTCAATAATTAATAATATGAAAATAATAAATAAAAACAATGTGCAGATAATTGAAGAGGGGTGTGCTATTACTTTCACTTGGCAGATAAAAATATAAACAAAATATAAATATTGCAATGAAAGCATTGCTAATATTGATATGAATATTAATAATAATATTACTGTGCAAAGTATTGACGAGAGGTGTACTATTGCTTTCACCCAGCAGATGAAAAAACAATAATAACAATAATAAATAACAAACTACATAACTAAAACAACTAAAATAAATAAATAAATAAAACAACCTAATAATAACGGCATAACTAAAAGTAAAACTAAAGTAAATAAATAAATAAATAAATAACTACATAACTAAAACCACTAAAAAAGTAAATATATAAATAACTACACAACTAAAACAACTAAAATAAGTAAATAAAACAACTTAAATAAGAAAGTAAATAAATAAATAACTAAACAACTCAAACAACTAAAATAAGTACATAAATAAAACAACCAAATTAAGTAAATAAATAACTACATAACTAAAACAACTAAAGTAAATAAATAAAACAACTAAAATAAGTAAATAAATAACGACACAACTAAAATAAGTAAATAAAACAACTAAAATAAGTAAATAAATAACTACACAACTAAACCAAATAAACAAATAACCACGTAACTAAAACAACTAAAAATAAATAAATAAATAAACAAACAAACATTATTGTGCATATTATTGAAGAAAGGTGTTAAGGTCAGGATTTTCATACATTAACAAAACAACAATACATTAAATAATACATTATAATTTTTTTGTAAACAAAAATTTTTTAAAGTTTTTTTTACCAAACCCTCCCTATCGTATAATCCCAGAACTCATGGGATATATGACACATCATTCTGTTATACTTTTGCATCTTTTTTTAAAGCTTGATGCTGATCGCTATTCACTGCCATTATATGGACGAGCGTGTGTGGGACATTTTTCAAAAGTTCTCATTTTGTGCTCCAAAAAAAAAAGAAAAGCATACTGCATTAGTACAACAGCAAGCCATTAATGACTTAATTTTCATTTTAGGATGAACTAACACTTTAATATTCTAAAGGAGTAAATGGTTATGGGAATTAATAACAGAAGAATTTCTACTTAATAAATCTCCTGGAATGATGGATAAATGGTTCTAATTAGTATCCAATCAAAAAGACTAAAAAAACACAAGAAACAGCGAGAGAGAAGGGAAAAAAGCAGCAAAGCAAGAAGAAGGGTTGAGATCTTCTGTTGAGGTGTGAAGGGAAAGAAACGGAGACATGACTCAGTAAGGGATTAAAGAGAAAAGGTTGGACCGTAAATTTTCCACGCAGGCCGACAGGTTACGGCTGTTGCGAATTCTCACTGTGGGGCTTCTGGCAGTTCCCACAGACATCCAGCTATGTTTAAAGCATTGCGATCCCAGCAGGGGGCGATTGGTCCTTGGAATAACTAGAGATATTGAACAAGAAGCAGGGGGAAAAAAGATGACCGTTTCGAAAGTTGTGAGGAGTGCTTGACGAAAGCGCAGCTCAAAGTGCATTTTATGGAAAGATGCTCATTCTGGCTTGTCCTGGAAGAACATACTCCTGGTGAGATTCTGGCACCGAGAAATCCAGTCTCACAGGCCCTTCAGTGAAGCGTTGTAAAATCAAGAATTTCTACCCTCGCTGTATTTTTCAAAAAATGTCCTCATTATGTCTTCCTTTGGTTTTATTACTTACACGGAAACACATGTTATCCTGAGCAGGTCGACAGGTCTGGCTCTCCACTACTGGTGGGCTGTAAAAGAACTGAGGGCCATGCACGAGCAGATAATGTCTCTATCAGCATCTGGAGTCAGTGAGGACTGCATGAACAGCAGGAACCTGAAGGTAAGCTGCATGTTAAGCTCAAATCATTATTATATCATTATTAATACAGTGGAACTGTTTCATTGTTAAGGGTGGACGCAGATTAAAGCTGTTTATTTTTATCTATATGAAAACATTGTAAAAGGAGGATCTTGGCAAAAGGGTTCTTTATTTATATTTAATTTCTAGCCACATTGGCATTAGTGTTAAATGTCTATTTGATGTTGTGTCGATTATACAGTTTTTGTGTTTGGTGTCCCAGAGAAGTAAATAATAATAATGATAATAATAATAAATGACAAATGACAAACAAAACCTGAATATATATTTATACACATATACACACACATATATTTATCATTTTATTAAATATTTTAACAAATAAAAGAAAAATGTAATGTAACATTGTAACGTTGTTTGCCTTTCCAAATAAAACAAAAATGTATACTTTCATAATTTATTAATTAATTAATAAATTATTTAGTATGATTGATATACTATTATAGTTTTTGTTACTATTTTGAATTAGATTTTATTTTGTATATTTTCATTTTTTCATTTTAGTTAACATTTTAGTAATTTAGTTGTGTTTTTTATTATTTTAGTTTTTTTATATGTGTACATATACACATACATATATATACATATACATATACATATACATATATATATATATATATATATATACATATACATATACATATATATATATATATATATATATATATATATATATATATATATACATATATATATATATATATATATATATATATATATATATATATATATATATATATATATATATATATATATATATATATATATATATATATATATATATATACACACACACATATATATACATATATAAGTTTTAGATTTGGTTTATTTAGTTTTATTAATTTAGTACTTCAACTTTAAACAAAAATGGGAAATGTTGCCTTGGCAACTAGCTGAAATAAAATAAGTTTTAGTCTAATTTTAGGTTTATTTTATTTCCATTAATTATTTTTTAGGGTTTTACTTTTAGTTAGCAATACTATCCTTGAATAAAACATTATGTGTTATAGTAAAATACTGTTAAAAAATTTTTTGTCAATTAAAATAAAATAAATGATAAAATATAAAATAAAATATAAAAATGTAAATTTAGTTTAGAATCAGATCTCATAATATTAGTCGTACCCAGTGTTGGGTAATTTACTCTAAAAACAGTAAATAATTACAAGCTACTAACTGCATCTTTAATAGAGCAATTAGATTACTTTACTAATTATTATCTCTAAAAAATATTACTTATTTCAAATTACTTTCTAAATCCCATCAACCTTGACCAGTTGAACAATACAAGGATAGCCATGAAACTCTCTTTTAATTCATTCAAATATATAATATAAAAGTGCATAGTTTATTCTTGAACTGCCAAAGGGAGAATGCTACTTTCAAAACATACATTTTAACATTAGACGTTAAATTTTGACCTTAAACCCACTATTGCATAGAATTGTTCTATAGTCTATAAAGTATTTAAAGCAATTACATCAGAGCCAACTGTCATTAAATTACAGAAAAATTCAGAGTAATCCCTTACTTTACTTTTCAAGGGAATACTAATTAAATTAATAGTAATTAATAGTAATGCATTACATCCAACACTGGTCGTACCAAAGCTGAAAAGTTTTAAACATGTCTCCTCTCAGTCTAGCCATGGCCTTTCCTACAGGTTCTCAAACCAAACTGAAATTTAACTGAACTCATCTGTTTGTCCCGTCTCCAGGGGTCTGACCTGCGGACACTGTGAACGATTGAGGTCTACATAATTCAGGATGAAGTTGGCAGCGGTCTGGAGGGTGTGGCTACCTGTGGAGTGCCCTCGTCTCAGGTTGCAGGGCTGTCAGCATCTGGCTGTTCCACACAGTGGGGCACACATGTAGAGGGGGTGGGAGACAGGTGACACTGTCTCGGGCTTGAATTTCAGTGCAGTTCGCCTCAGCTGCCTAGTATTCAACACTACTAAACACCTTTCATCTTGGCTAATAGGTCCCACGGGAAAAGCCGTAAGGTGCTTGAGCCACATGCTAAAGACTAACTCTGTCTAAGACCATTTTCAAAAGACTTCATGTGGAAAAAAACTACGCCCAGGTCATTTTTACGAATGCATTGTAGGGGGTTTTACAATACCGTAACGAGCATACCACACAGATCACCGCGTATGGTGTTAATTTGCGTAACCTTTAGTGCGTGTGGTATATGACTCAAATCCGTCTGCATGTTATGTCTGAGTGTTAAACAACTTGGACTGCTTTTGATTTGGTTTCTGTTTATGTGTTAAAACTTACAGGTAAAGGGTTGAAGTTCTGGTCGACCAGGTGATTGTATCCATAATCAAAAAAAGAATGTCGGAGTACAACGTCGATTCCATGAGCTGCAGCGATACCAAGAGTGTTGAGCCACCTAAAGCAAAAACAGAGTTCAAGCCAAAAGGCAGCTTAAATATCAGAAAATTAGGAATGCAACTGGTAAAAAAGATGAAAAAGTTCTGACATATTATACATGAAAAGGTATTTTCTGGGTGCGTAGATTCTGTTTGCAAAACATGAGAAACAAAAATTTGAGTCAAGGTCCAATGAAAAGCAGTGTTTTACTGACACTAGCCAATATTAGTCAATGGCATTAATACATTTCAATGCACTGGAGGCACCAGGGCCCAGTTCTTCAAAAAATGTAATCTAGATCTGAATTATCTGGATGTGGAAATCCCATGTTTCGCTAACCAGGATCAGGTAATCGTTTTTTCAAAGCACAATTGGATCACCATGATCCAGATACACAGATTCCCAAATCTAGATTACAGTTTAAGGGACATGGTGATGAAAGAAAAATTCAATGCTTTCGCGTTCTCTCCGAAAAGTTTTGCATAGCGTTCACACGAGAAACTTTGCCTGGTTCCTGTCTTATGATTGTGCCAATGTCGTTTACAAACAGTGATAAAAAAACACTTTCCATTAAATATAATATTTGTTTGGGAATTCTTTTTGGCAGCAAAGTCTTAATCTTAAAATATCCACACACATAAAAAAAACAGAACAGTGTTATATATCTTGTTGACTTGTGTACTTATATTATCCCAAATGTTTCCAAAAATGTTTTAATCCAGAGAAATAAGCTATTTTAAGCAGGACAGAGACCATGTCTGAGCGTTGCCAATCGGTGACATCATACCTGCACGTTACCCTCGATTTACTATTTTATTTTGTAGAAACCATGGAAACACCAAAGATGCTTTTATATAGTATTGTTTTATTAGACAATGGAACAACTGAGTACAGTACGGCAACATTTTTTCCATCATGTTTTTAAATTAATTGCATGCCATTCAGCAACACAAGCCACCCAGCATTTATTAATATGATATTCTAATATCGATCTATATCGAAGTGTCTCATAGCAGCCACCGAGCGAACCCAGAAAGTAAAGTTTTAACATCATTTTCAACACACTCAAATGTGTCTAATATGATAAAAAAGCATTGCGTTACCCCACATTTTTTCCACCAGCTATGAGGTGAAGACAACTGCGTTCCAATTCGCCAACTAATACTACGACCTAAAAGTATGTACTCTTTTGGTGAAGAAAAAGTACATACTTTTTGAGTGTGTAGCAGAAGAGTATGCAAGCTTTGGGACAGTTTTGTTGCTTAGTTATATACATCCTGTCAACGTGTTTGTGTGGTAAGTTTTTCTCTAAATTAGAAATAATTTTCTGAAGAGAATCAGATTAGACGTAGCCTATTTGACAGAGAGGCTGCAGATCGCGCATCATGTTTGTTTTCTTTTTTTTTTGCAAAAAACACAACAGTTTGTTTTTTGACTGTACACACACAAGCGTATCATTACAAAAGTTCACAATGCTGTTGCAGATTAAATATAATGTCGATAACTTTGAATAAATATATTTTCGTCAAGTTAGATAATGATTATTAATCACTCAACCTCCTTTATCTAAACCTCTCAACTTAACCGTCAAACTCATGCATCCGTCATGTTTGTAGTTTAAAAAAAAAAAAAGATCCACATTTGTAGTTCTAATCGAATCCTCGCCCAACTCGCAATGGGTTGGCTTGTGGGCAATATTAGCGTCGATCTGCACTTTGAATTCTGACCGGAAATAGTAGACCATCCAGGTATCTTTGGAATACTCATTTCAACATACTATGATTTTGGACGTACTAATTCTATTTTCGAATGCAATTTAGGACGGATAGTATGCGAAGTGGGACGCACCGGACATCTCCCATGAATCCGCGCTCAATCTTGGCGTCATCAAGCTACGCCTTTGTTTTGAATAGGCGACCTCTAGCGGCAAAAAAAAAAAAATAGTGTGCCTTTAATTGCTTATAAAATGAACGATTAATTAACATTATTCCCACCCACATGGGAATTCTCCAGCAACATCGTAAGCACCAATTATTGTATAAATGCTGTTGAATAATGCTGTTAAGATTCTAACACTGAAGATACTCCTGGACAGGTGAACAACTGTTTGGTAGGCTACATGCATCAACAGAAAACAATCATTGTTATTCAGCGCAACTCGGTTAGTCGTATTGTTTTAATCTCGTTTTCTTGATTCACCGCGAGTACACTGTAAAAAAAATTGGGGGGAAAAATTGTGACAATTGATCATTACATATTGGCCTAATAAGTTACTTCCAAATAATTATCACCATGCAAAAATATGCATTGTACTAATCATAGCTTAAGGTCTTCACTCAAAATTAAAATAGTAGGCTATATTCACCGAACATATTTAATTGTGCTCTGCTCAGTCAATCTATAAAGTCGAAATGAAAAATTCATGTTGGGTGGACAAGTCCCACGTCCGATAAACTGTATACGCATGCGCTAAATGCACCCCCAGGAAAACCGTTTGTGTAGAGATTTCAAACGCGGATTCGCGCGGCGCGCGGGAGCGCCACTGCGTCTGCGCCAGCAGAGCCAAACCAGCCGTGCTGAAGAACGGAACAAACATTCCCAAGAGAATGGAGATATTCATCGTCGTCACAAGGCGTTGGTGAGTATTGAGCACTGAAATTATTCTCCAGAGTGTTGCTTTATGACTCAGTATGAAGTTTAAAAGACATTTTGTAGAATCAGTTCATGCCTTCATTGGTTTCATGAGTGTGTTCTCGGTTAACTTACCACATAATTATCTAATGTTAGCCAATAGTTTTATTTTCCTCATGTCTTATATGTCTATAATAATAGGTAATAAGTAAATTAAGTCATTTGTGTGACATGTGCGCCATTCGACCGTTGAACACGGAGATTGGCGTCAGCCTCTCTCAGTGCTCAGTTGCATTTCAATATCAACCACGTCATGCTCGTGATTTTCTTATTCGTCCATTCATTCGTCTTATCCTCATAATATAATGAAGTAACTTCTGTTCTGTCAATTGCCAGATGTGATGCAACTTTTTATCATTAATGTTATTTTTATTTGCAGGCCTTTAACCAATGCAGTGCAGCTTTTTCTTCACCATCAAGACAGCCTGTTATGCAGAAGACTTCTTGTATGTATGTGAGTTTTTACTTATTGAAAATAATGTATTTTCACCAAATATCCTATGTTGGAATTGAATAAAGTAATGTGATAAAATGTCGAACCAGTTGTCATTTTGCTTACTGGGGAATATCCGATTTGACCGCTTACATGGCAGACGCAAATGCACGTGTCCGAATCATATCAGATTTATTACCACATATGAGTGAGGCCTGAATCCAATCTGCGGATATCGGAATTCATGCGTTTTTTTCATAGACTGTATAAAATATGGACGTAGTGTCCGTGACGTCACCCATAGGATACTGCAGAGCAGTTTTGAAGCGTAAAGTAGGGTCAAGCTGCCCGTTGCCATCTTAGCAGCGCGTCATCAACCGTCACTCCCAGAAAACAGAAAATGGGCAAAGAGGTGGTGGGCGGAGCTGAGGTGACGCGATTACTAACAAACAACTGATAAGTGGCTGCCAACCTGCCACTCAAAGTGGCCACGCCCTTAATTATGCAGAACTTTAAGCCTTTATATAATGTAAACGAGTTATACAAAAATTCACCCACCTCACAGTTATCATGAAGGGTAAAATTAGCTGTATAGACCAAAACTAGAATTTGTTCCAGGCTGTAAACATGTTTTATTATGCTGTAAAGTTGGGCATTTTAACATTCTGCTCACTTCTGGAGCCTGTCCCTAGTGGCCAGACGCAACAAAAAGAGCGGAAGTGGACGACTACAGCATTACTACAATAAAAGCTCAGAGTCCGGTGTTTCGCACAGGTCTCTTTCATTAGCATTGGCTCCCACGGCTCTCGGCGTGTCCTTCTTCATACCACCGTAGCGTGAAACATGATTTCTGCCCGAGTCCATCGGATTCCTTTCCATCAGCTGTGGAGACTAAGGGCCTATTTTAACATTCTAAGCTTTTGGTCTAAAGCGCTAAGCTTTTGGTCTAAAGCGCAATGGCGCACGTGCACCAATAGGGCATGTCCGAACCCACTTTCTGCTAGTTTAACGAGGGGAAAAATGGTCGGTGTGCCCGCCGCATGGTCTAAGAGGATTGTCTTTTAATGAGTAATGGGTGCATTTTGGGCTTAACATGATATAAATTGTTTAGAGTCTCATCTCCCATTCCCTTTAAAAGCCAGTTGCATGCACACCATGGTGGATTCGCTATATACATGGCGGAATTTGCAAGCGGAAAAACTGAATGCTTAGCAAGGAAACGCATCTGCTCGTCATTACTGCAAATAGGTAGGCTAATTCTGATACATGCAATGACTATCCATTATTACATGTAGGCATTTTATGTACACACTAATCTTTAATCCTTTGATTTAGACCAGGTTTTTGTTGGTTAATTGTGCAGTCGTTTTCAGTTGCCTTAAAATAACAATATGGCAAGAATGCGCCTGAGTGCACAAATGGGCACAAATGCATTTGCTACTTAAACAATGTGGCATTGGGCGTGAAAATTTTAACTGAGCCAGGCTCACACTATAGCAAAAAACACCTGCGTTGCGCTGGGTGTATGATAGGGCCCTACAACTCCCATGATTCCACACTCATTGCACGGCGTCATCAAGCTACCCCTTTGTTTTGAATAAGCGACCTCTAGCTGCAAAACTTACATTTTATGCCTTTAACAGCATTTAAGCGATTAATTCTTTACAGACAGTTACAGATCATGCATCTTTGTTTTATGGACTTAAAAATTTGGGCTAACTCTATTCTAATGCATTTAAATTATATATGTAATGCCAATAATTATATTTTTTGATATGGAGACATTATGGCAAATTACTTACAAATAATTAAATAAAAAAAACATTGATGTAAGAAGTAAATCACAATGATTAATCAGAGAAAAAAATAAACTGATTAAATTGTCATAAAAATAACTGTTAGTTAGAGCACCTACAGGCTACATGCTTTACTTACAGAAAACCAGCAGCAAATGTGTCGGACAAATTATTGGTGCCCCCTGCCCAAGCAGGACCAACTCCACCCAGCCACACACGCTTCTCAGGAGCATGAGTCTGAACAATCTGAAAGACAGACATAGACAAATCTTTATCAATCATTGAGCGACAGTTGTTCAGGTTTGATTCTTCCATATAGTCAACTATTGGATAGTCTGGTCCACTTAAACAAGATGATCCATCTGACTAATATTTACAATGACCAAACAGATTTGTCTTATAGTAGATCTCTGAATGTTATGCATGTATTCTGAGATTTTAAAATATCCACAGAACATAAATGTGGAATGTGAAATCAAAAATATCCAAATACAAAATACATTACTGTTCAGTTTTTTTGGGGTCAGTAAGATTTAAAAATAATAATAATACTTTTATTCAGCAAGGATCCATTTAAAACTGTTCAAAATTACATAAATGTACAAAATTAAATTTGCGCACCAAATCAGCATATTAGAATGATTTCTATTAGACTAGAGTAATGGCTGCCAATATTAAAATAGAAAATTATTTTAAATTGTAATATTTCAAAGTATTACTGTTTTTCCTCTATTTTTATTGTCCTGATTATGTAAAACCAAAAATATTGTCAAAGGGTGTACTATACATATATTTAAGTATATTATTAAATTAATTAAGTATATTTAATTAAGTATATTCATATATAAGTTAATATAACTTGTATAAATAAATTACCTTAATATATAAAATTAAATAAATGCATGCAACCTTGATAAGCATAAAAGAATAAAAGAAAAAAAAAGAAAATAACGTATTTACCCAAATGTTTTGAATGGTAGTATCTAAATACATACATACAAACAAACAATATGTACTACTGCAATGTAATAATAAATGTCATGAAAGTGTTTTTTTTTTTTTTCATGTAGCTGACTGATAAACACCCGAATCTTGACTCCAGTGTTTGTGTTCAATATGAATCAGACTGTCCATGAACAGTTTGTGGGCATGATTTGAGATCGGATCCCAACTCTGCAATATAATACACAACCGACTGCCATCCAGCTGCAGGGTCAGAGTCTGGTTATAATAGAACACATGTTGGGTATTAGGCATATTCCATAATAAGCCAAAGAAAAGCTCTCCTCATTCTCTCCACTTAGACACACTGTGAACCTCAGGACCTGCTGTAGCGAGTGACAGCCAGAGAATCAACACTAAAGCATAAATCGTCTTTCAAAATAAATCCATAAACTGTCACGAACAGCAGGAGGCTGTGCCGACAAACACCTGCAGATCTACTCAAGAAGAGACAAAAAAAAATACGTGAATTCCATCTTTTATTACTATTTTATATAAACGGACCTTTGGGACTGAAGTTTAGAAGCGGGATACGCACTTGTTCATCTGACATCACAAATGTAATGGGCTCTAATCACTGTCCCACTGGGTTTGGGAGTGAACAAAACTTTGGTGTCTTTTGTTTGATATTTGTGAGGAAGGCCAGTTTCCCCCTCTTTCACTTTCAGGCGAACACTGGACCAGATGTGTGAGTTTGAGATGCATAAAACAGGAGAGCTATGTATTTATAGATTGGGCCTCCTGAGGGAAGTCTTAAATGTTGTGAAACCTGGTACTGCTTATTAGACCAAAAGGGGACTGTTCCCAGAGCAGCTGAGACATCATGAGGCTGAGGGGGAACTTGTAAATTGTAAACCCAATCAAACACTTTCCTTCCTTACTGTGCCCTGACCCACGCTCCCTTAACACTAGGCCACCTATCAGACTGGCGACAGCTTGTTTGGATGGTGCAGCTGAGGATAAACCCGGGGCCCTTGAGATAAACACAGTTAATGAGCACTGGAGGGACTTACACACTCTCACAACAACAACCTCAACACATATATTAGTATCTCTGACCTACACATTCAAAAACAAAAGATATCTAAGCTGGATGTAAATCTTACCTTTAACACCTTGGTAATCTGCTCAGACAGGGTGTCCAGAAGTCTCGTCTTCATAAAGTCTTCCACTTTGGTCACCCGCCTGTCAATGTAGTAACTGCAAAAAATAAATAAAATAAAAAAATTATGTATATTAATATCAATCGTTCAAAAGGTTGGGAGAGTATGTTTTAGAATTTTTGAAAGTCTCATATGCTCAACAAGGCTGCATTAATTTGATTAAAAAAAAAAAAAAACTAATTTTATGAAATTTTAAATTCTTTTAAATTCTATGGTTTTACGTATCAGGGCATAATAAACGATTCATCTAGTCTTAGGCAGGTTTTAAGATTAGGTAAATACAACCTCAGATGAACAACAACACATTTATTATTTATTAAGTCATTATTTAGTTAACAAAAATAAAGCCAAAATCGAGAAGCCATGTGTGACAAACAAAGTACACCCTATGATTTCATAGCTTGTAAAACCACCTTTAGCAGCAATAACTTGATTAATAATTTTCTGTATGACTATTATCGGGTGTAGGTTTGGACTTTTACTGGGCCACTGCAACACCTTGATTCTTTTCTTTTCAGAAATTCTGTTGTAGATTTGCTGGTGTGCTTGTGATTCATGACCCGATATTTGCCAAGCTTTAGCTGCCGGACAGACGGCCTCAAATTTGACTCTAGAATACTTTGGTGTGCAGAGGAGTTCATGGTCGACTCAATGACTGCAAGATGCCCTGGTCCTGTGGCTGCAAAACAAGCCAGAATCATTGTAGCCTTGAAATCTAGACGAACCCTAGCGGCAGCAAATCTAATTTGCCACCAGTGTAGTCTAGCAACTCTCGGTAGACCTGCGAGCTGGAAAAAACAAACTCTGGCCAATTACATCATGTATAGAGTCGGTGGGCAGGCTTAACATAATGACGGTAGAGTTGCAGAGGTTCCGTTTGCTACTCGTAAACAAAGAAGCTGACGAACAACAGTCTTTTGAATCGGCTTTGGCCGTGACTCTGGAAGACTTGGAGTTAAGCTTTTCTTTGAGAAAAGAACAAAGAACGGCACTGAAGTCATTCTTAAGAAGGGAAGATGTGTTTGGAGTTTTGCCGACAGGATACGGTAAAAGTTTAATCTATCAACTAGCTCCGCCTCACCTTCGTCGTTGCTCTAGTTGGTTGTAGCGCTATCCAATTGCATGCAGAGGGAATTTGAAAGACATCCGTTTATCCTCCCCTCAGATTGAACCCTGCCAATGGTAAGTTCCCAGACCCAACATCCCTTGATGTGGGTCTGGCTTGTCAGGCTAAGGTGTTTGTGCTGTGTTTGGTTTTTGCTAAACGTGGCACTGTGTATTATTGCCAAACATCTCCACTTTGGTCTCATCTGTCCAGAGGACTTTGTTCCAGAAGTCTTGTCGTTTTCTTCAGATGCATCTTTCCAAACCTAATCCGTGCTGCCATGTTCTTTTTAGAGCAAAGAGGCTTTCTCCAGGCAACCCTTCCAAACACGCCACACTTGTCCCGCCTCTTTCTAATAGACCCTTTTCACAGATTGTGACAGTCATCTATATCGTAAATCCTGCAAAGTTTTTTTGTATTTTCATTATTTATTTATTTTTTATGTATGCTAATACTTTGTATTATATTACTTTTGCATAAAATTACAAAAAACAAGTTAGTTTCAAGTGTTTCTAATACTGCATTAGACGGCGTCTTTCTCTCTTTTGACTGCCGTTATCAATCTCACTCTATTTTTTCCCCTTTTTTTGAAAGTTGTGAAATCATTATTGTTGAGTTTTTCTTTTGCTATTTGAGCAAATGGGGACACAGAAATATATATTTAATGTATTCTCTCATTCACCTCTATAAAAGTTAACCCAACTATGACGAGACTTTCGCTCCTAAGAAACCTGTCAATGTGAAAAGGGACTATTGTACTGTCATGAACTTTAACATTTAGCATGTCAACTGAAGCCTGTAGAGTCTACACTGTAACAAATTGCTGTAGTTTTACAGCAAACTTTTACAGAATAGTAATGTTTAAACATCTTTATGTAGATGTAGTTCGCAATGCATTATGGTTAAAATTACATTTTACAGTTGTAAACAGTATATTTCCATGTCAACTGTAATTTATTTACAAGAAGGAGGTGTTGTTTCTGTAGCTTATGCGTTTTCACAATAACTTACTGTGGTGTGGCATTATGGATTGTGCGGGTTTATTTCAAAATTGAAATCCAGTTGACTGGAGCAGCGTGCGAATGATTGAAGATCAGAGGCATTATTCATTATTCCTTAAGTTCTTTAGAAATACACTATTATATATTTTAAATATATTTATTCAGTTTAATTTATAAGCAATATCATGTCACAATATCATGCTAACACGACATTTACTGGTTTGTAAAAGTTGACAAATCCAATGTTTCCAAGGTAAGTGAAGAAATGTGTTGTTTAACTTTAAGGTTTTTGTTTCAGGCGCGAGGCTTTTTGATACGGTAACATGGTGAGAGGAACACGAACATCATCGAAAAACGTTTTTATTATATAATTTTAACATGCATCAATACTGGAGTTTATGGTTTTATTTGTGGTTTAATTTTATGCATTTAGTTAATTGAACTTGCAGAGAGAGCATTCATTCGCTGCTTTAACAGGCATAACATTCAACTGAGCGAAAACAAAATGCCTATGTGCGGTAAGCTTTGGCTGACGAAAAACACCAGTTTAATTCTTATTGAGAGCTCTCAGATTTCAAAAGATCTATATTTGTCTTATGAAGATGAACAAACGTCATGAGGGTGACAAGATTTACATTTTTGGGTGAACTAACCATTTAACATTCTTTTTACATTAGTAGTGCAACAAATGCTGATTGTATTGGATAAGCGCCATTTTTACTTTTATTTTATTGAGCTAGTTTCATTCAATTTTGAACATTATCCTAAAGCTTCTGTTTAATGTTTTGCAAAGATGTTTTGTTGGAATCACATCACTCACTGGAGCTAAGATGGATACAACAAGCACAGAGGCAAAACAAGTGGAAAGGAACAGTCAACCCTCATCTGTGTTCATGAAATCTGAATGTGTAGTAATGCTGGTTTCACGTGCTATCGGAAATGATTACGAGCTCATCACATTTAAATTTTGACTTGAGAGGCTGTTCATGTTAAATTTTTCAACCAGGAAACGATCATTCCAAAAGCACGTTGAAGACAGCATTAGTTTTATTTTTATGAAATAATCTTAGTTTAATAGAAGATAAACTCAAACTTGTAAAAATACAGAATTTGTGGCTAATCACTTTCTTAAAAAAAAATAAAAAGCAAAAATCTGAGTTTGTTTCAGTGTTTCAATTAGAGCCAAAATTATTTTTTTGGTACCAAAATGCCACAAATTGATTGACTTAAATTGTTAAATTGAAAGTTAATGTTCTACTCAGAATGTGTCTTGAAATGGTGGTTACTTATTTGTGGTAACTTTGTGATACTATGTAATTTGTTGTATACGATTTTAACTGTTGAAAGGCTGAAACATGGCCTTTTTAATAAATGCAATGTCTTGCTGTCAGTTTTAATAAATATTTGTTTGCAACACTTGATTCGTTTTTTTATTCATTTGTAAATGTATTCAGATAGTGTTCATCCTAATGCATTTAAATCAGTATATTACAGTTTATTGTTCAATTATTCTTTTTAGCATTTTCAATGTTAAACTATTACAACATCATATTGGCTTTTGGGGTTTTTTACAGGATTTTATTGGCAACTTTAGTTGCCAAGTAAATACTGTGCTTTAGTGAAATGACAAAATATTGCTGTAAAATAAACTACAAGTTTAATTAAAGGTTACTGTAAAAAAATACTGTATTTCACATACAACAATTAACTGTAAAGTTATTCAAAGTATTATACTGTAATCAATCAGTAATCAACAGCATTTTTACAGGATTCTATGGCTTTGTAACCCTTTGGAAGTTTGGAAATGGCTTTGTAACCCTTATCAGATTGATGGACAGCAACAATTGCTTCACTAAAATCCTTGCTGATGTCTTTCCTCCCTGGTATCGTTTTGACACAAACCTGAATTCTCCAAACCAGCAAACTTTTATTCAGTTGGCCACGCTTGCTGATGATCAATTAATCAAAGACATTTTGATTAGCAGTGCTTGAATACTTATGGAAACAAAAATAATGTACTTAGTTTGTTACTCATGGCTTCTCCATTTTGGCTTTATTTTTGTTAAATAAATAATGACACAGTGTGATATGTCATGTGCTGCTGTTCATCTGAGATTGTATTTACTTAATTTTAAGACCTGCTAAGGACAAGAGGATTACTGATACTGATACATAAAACCATAGTATTCAAAAGGGTGTACTATATATATATAAGTATGTTATATATAAATTAAGTATACATACTTAAAGTATATTTAAATATTAGTTCTTATAACATACATTAATTAACATTACATTTTTTATTTTAATATATGAATTATCAATACAATAAGGTTAAATATGAAATGTAATGATGAATATTTTCTCTCTCTCTCTATATATATATATATATTTATTTAACAATTATTTAAATTTCGATATAATAAAATATTTTCCATTGAAAAGAAGAACAAAAAAGCCTGAGAATGGAATAACATCAAATACAAACAAACACCAACATGGCAAAGCTATCAATCTTGATGTTACCAGTACAATATTAAATAACACAATCCACATTTTCCCACTTCAGTGAGCAAAGTTCAAAATATGAATTAAAGGCATTAAAGGCCAGTCTGCAAGTTTACACATAAAACAGCTAACAGCTCCCATGAATTATATTAAGATGTAAAAGAAGACAGCGGTGACAAGACGCAGAGCTCTTTCTGGTCAAAGAGCCGCAGCAGCGAGTGAGTGAGTAAGTGAGAGAGAGAGAGAGAGAGAGAGAGAGAGAGAGAGAGAGAGGAGTTTGGGATGAAGTAGCTGTGGGCCGGCCATCTGGAGGAGGGTGTGGAAAGAGGGCCTCAATGAACTGCACTATTGTCAAGCAATACGTCCTAAGATCTTGACGTATCTGAAGGAATAGTGGTTCTCTGTGGACACTGACCTTCAAAATTTATAGTCTCTATGGGATTAAAGCTGCACAACTCTTGAGGCAACAAATCTTCATTATCGTTGGATCTCAAAAAGCAATGAGCAACTCCTAACCTCCCTAGTTAAGTTGTGGTGTTTTAAATTCCACTTGTAAGGTACATTAGCCGCTTCTCAACAAAAAGACTTCTGAATTTAGCATTCAAAGCAGATGAGACGTCTGGAAGATGAGTGAAAGAAAAATGCATCTGTTTCAAGAAAAACAGAAACTCCTAATGTAACAGATAAATAATACATTAGAGGACGGTTTTATTACTCAGAGGCTTTTCTTTCATAGCTCAGGGATCTTAATTAAATTCGTATGGGGATTGTTCGTATGTTCCACCTAAAATTCCTTTGGAGAAATAAAACAATAAATACATAAAATACATAAAAATGAATAAATAATAAATGTAATAAAAACCAACCAACCACAACCAACCAATCAGGGCAGAACAAATTGGAATATATTAATTACAAATTTCAATATCACAAAAAAACTAACACTACCGAACTGACAGATGAATTGGGGATATCTACCAACATGCCACTTCTGCTGGCAGTGCTCTACCTGAACTTCCTGGTCTGCCCCCATTTGTTGGACAGGGAAATCAGGGCTCTAAGCAAAGAAGGTCAGTACTTTTCTGCAAGACCCACTCAGTGTGACTATTGGATAAGGCCGGGAAAGCATGCCCCTCTAGGGGAAGGGAACGTTGCAAAAGCCACATCCTGCCCGTAGGAAGGTGAAATGTGGAAGTTACACATAATGGACTAGCCAAGCAGGGTAGTACAACATATGGAAGTCTCTGGGCTGGTTCCAGCCTAGTTCTAGAGAACACCAGCAGAGGGAGAGATACCATCTTGCCGAGAAGGGTAGCGGCAGCGTGGAAGAATACACACATGGGATTGCCGCAGGGATCACTACATATGGACACGCATCCAAACACAGGTTCAAGTGTAGGTCTGGCATCAGACGCTCCGCCACCTCTGACTGCTGCGGGTGACGGAGGAACTCCACAGGGTTAGTATTTCTGGGGAACTCTACTGGAGCATAAGACACACGTAGGTGTTGCAAGCCGACACTTAGAACGGGTTCCCTTTATCCGAGTGACGACACTCTGGGGAACGCCCCAAGCGTGAGGCGTCTGAAGCATGAATGAAATCTGTCACCAATCTGATTGGTGCTACGTCATGACGTAGTATGTGACAGCATAAGTGGAAGCTATAAGAGGACGCCGGCACATAGTAAAGATAGCTTTTTGCTCTTCAGCGGAGGCGCTCTGTGTCGAATATTGTTCGTCTATTTATTGTTTGTCTGTCCCATTCAAGAGAGAAAGTTTTGAGCATGGCCAGCGAGCATTTCAAACGGTGTGTGCACCCATGCCCGCGTTTCATTACGGGCACGAACACACACCAGCTGTGTGTGCAGTGTCTCGGTGCGCAGCACGCTCAGGCGGCTCTCGAGGGGGCCGTCTGAAGCGAATGTAAGAAGCTGCCGCTCCGAGTGCTGCGCTCGTGGCTGGCTGTGTTCACTGAGACCGGTCAGGCTCGCAAGAGGCGGGCATGGCGGGCATGCTGAGGCATCTTCCCACTCCTCGTCCGAGGATTCAATAGCTCTCCCGCCTCATGCGGAAGCCCGCGATGCGGCTTCTTCCCACGAGGCGGATAACCCAGTGCTGATGCTGTCTGATTCTGAGGGGTCAGATCAGTTCAGTCTGGAGGCGCGTGAAGTACAGGTGGATTCACTTCTTCACTCTCCCGCTCAGGAAGAGCTAGTGGATGTGCTGACCCGCGCTGTGGCAAAACTAAGCTTTGAATGGCCACAGGAAGAAGTGGAAGTCCAGCCTGTAGGTTATGCAGCCTCTGTGATAACCTCACTTAGAGCTCCATCTGATGGTTGTATCTGTATCAGAGGCTTGCCATCTCATACTGTATCCACTTCAAATGCAGAGTTTCTTTTGTCAGTGTGTAATTTATTTATTTATGTGGACTACGTCTACTATCTTAGAGCAGATCCTTTGCTGCCTGTAAGATCGAAAGCAGGAAATGGGAGAAGTAACTCCCCACTCCAAACGTTTGATTTGATCTGCTGGCGGAGTGTGTGTGTGTTGCAACTGGTCAGCTTGGTGCAGAAAGAAATTGCTGTTTTATATTACCACAGTCTCGATATTTACAACATAACTGGTGCTTCCTCAGTGGGTCATTCCATCCAACATGTTTGAGTTCTCTCTCTCTTACTCTCTCTCACTCTCAAAGTGATGATACACTGGGCAACTTGTTGTGCAACGATGTCGCTTGTGCACTTTCCCATTGAGAATGGGCAACACATTTCTATCTGGATACTTTCGATTGGTCGTGGGCCCTGTCTCACCTGGCTGTCCGTAGTCGTGAGGAAAACCATACTCAGCGCGCCTATCGAACCCCCCGGTTTTAGATTTTGGGTGTCATCGGCGCGTCTAAGGGTGGCTATGGGGGCGTTGCCACCCGTCAAGGAGGCACTAGTGAGCTATTTGTCTCCCGAAGCAGCATCGTCCCTGAAAGCCCCGGGCCTGCCCACCAAGCCATGCAGGGATACCTCGTCCCTGGTGGGTAGGGCTTATAAGGCGGCCGGGCGCGCTGGTAGTTGCCTGCTCACCATGGCGGTCCTGCAGGCCTACCAAGTGGAGCTCTTAAAGGAGCTCGACAAGGGCGAGGGACCGTCTCCGGACGATATTACAAAGCTATGGAAGGCCACCGACTTGTCTCTCCGCGTCACCAAAGAGACGGCCCGTGTTATCGCCCACTCTACTACTGTTTTGGTGTGCGTGGAGAGGCACCTCTGGCTAAATCTATCGGGGATGAAGGATAAGGAGAAATCCTTTCTTCTGGATTCCCTGATAGCCCCTACGGGTCTCTTCGGCGGCGGGGTGAATTTCATCGTCGAGAGATTCCAGGAGGTGAGGAAACAGTCGGCGGCCTTTCGGAAGTATCAACCTCGCCGCTCGGGGCCCTCGGACAGGGAGGCCTCGGGGTGGGCAGTCCCGGCCGTCCACCAGCGCTGCCTACCGGCAGGCGCAAAAGGAGAGCGTTGCCTCCCGCGCCCCTCCCGAGGGAGCTTGGCAACGGAGACGGCATTCTCGCCAGAAGGCTTCTGAGCCGAAGGGCAATTTGAGGGCCGTCCTTCAGGCGAAGAAGGCTTCTGGCAAACGGTCCTAGCTGCGACAGGGCCATTCAGAGCTGGCCCCCCCGGGAAACCAATGCTGTGCTCCCGCCGTTGACAACGCTTCGGGCCTCATCGGTTTCCCGCGAACGTACGCCTCGCCAGCCGCCTCGAGAACGACCTGCGGCGGGGCAGCGAATGGCTGGTCCCGGAGAGGCTGGTACCCCATGTAGAATATCTCAGCGCATGGTCATGCCTCCCGAATATTTCTGCTTGGGCCATGCGTACCATGGGAAGGGGGTACAGACTGCAGTTCAGAGTTCCACCACCGAATTTCAACGGTGTGGTCTGGACCGTGGTCCCCCCGGACCAGAGGCAGGTTATGGAACAGGAAGTACGCTCCCTGCTGGTCAAGAAGGCCATAGAACATATCCCTCCGCCAGACAGGGAGTCATTGTTACTTCAAGTAACAGAGTTACTTCATTGTTCCCAAGAAGGATGGGGGGTTGCGTCCGATAATAGATCTGAGGTACTTGAATCGGTCTCTAAAGAGATTCAGGTTCAAGATGCTCACTATTCCAGCCATCGTGAGTCAGATCCAGTTCGAGGACTGGTTCGTCACGATAGATCTAAAGGACGCGTACTTCCACATCTCCATCCTCCCTGCCCACAGGAGGTTCCTGAGGTTCGCTTTCGGGGGTGAAGCATACCAGTATCGGGTTCTTCCTTTCGGTCTAGCTCTTTCCCCTCGCACGTTCACCAAGTGCATGGATTCAGCGCTGGCCCCTATCAGGCTCCTGGGCATCCGTGTACTCAATAAAATTGACGACTGGCTCATATTGGCCCAGTCTCGAGAGATGGCAGTTCGGCATCGAGATGTCGTTCTGTCCCATCTGAGGTGCTTGGGGCTGAGACTGAACACGAAGAAGAGTGTGTTGATGCCTTCCCAGAGGACCACGTTCCTGGGAATCGTGTTGGACTCGACTACGATGCAGGCCCGAATGTCCCCCGCTCGTGTTTAGTCCATACGGGCGGAAGTCTCAGCTATGAAGCTAGGCCACAGCAGCACTGCGAAGCAGTTCCAGAGACTGCTGGGTCTCATGGCAGCAGCGTCCAACGTGGTTCCGTTCAGCCTGCTATACATGAGACCCCTCCAGTGGTGGCTGAGATCCAGGGGGTTTTCCCCGAGGGGAAATCCTTTTCGTATGATATGGGTAACGTGCAGATGCTTTAGTTTCCTCGTCATATGGAAAGATCCTTGGTTCCTGTTCCAGGGGTCAGTGTTGGGAGCGTCATGTTGCAGGAAGGGCCTTTCAGCAGTTGCCTCCCTCACTGGTTGGGGTGCGGTCATGGAAGGCCGGTTTGCGAGAGGTCTGTGGGGGCCCCAGCATTATTCTTGGCACATCAATTGTCTAGAAATGCTGGCGGTTTACCTCCACGGCCACCATGTCCTGATACGGTCCAACAATATGTCGGTGGTGTCATATCTGAACCATCAGGGGGGTCTGAGGTCACGCCCTTTATGCAAGTTGGCTCACCAGATCCTCCTGTGGTCCCAGGGGAAACTGTCGTCTCTCAGAGCGATGTATGTCCCAGGGGACCAGAACCAGGGGGCAGACGTCCTGTCGAGGCAGGGGCTGAGGCCCGGGGAGTGGTGACTCCACCCGAGGTGGTGGAGGCCATGTGCGAGAGGTTTGGCCCAGTGGAAGTGGATTTGTTCGCGTCTCGAGAGATGACCCACTGTCCACTGTGGTTCTCCCTCAGGCATCCGGCTAGGCTGGGGCTGGATGCCATGATGCAGACGTGGCCGAGGCAGAAGTGGCAGAGGCTTTTCCCCGATCGCTCTGCTCCCGGGAGTTCTAGAGTGGGTCCGCCGGGAGGGCATCAGCCTTCTCTTAGTAGCACCCCGGTGGCCAACCCGGGTTTGGTTCTCCGACATCATGGCACTCCTAGACGGCCTTCCATGGCAGGTCCCTCTGAGGAGGGATCTGCTGTCTCAGGCAGGGGGCACAGTACCTAGAGGATGGCCTGTCAGCTGGTGTCGTTGAGACCATTCTCAGCTCTAGGGCTCCCTCTACGAGGAAACTGTACAGCCTTAAGTGGAATGTCTGTTCCATCTGGTGTCGAGAACTGAACGCTGACCCAGTGAACTGCGCTGTGGCTTCAGTGCTGGAGTTCCTACAGGACCGTTTCTCCGCCTGCCTAACCCCATCCACTCTGACGGCTTTCCACTCGCCTATAGACTCTGGACCTTTGGGTAGGCACTGCTTGGTTGCACGTTTCCTCCGTGGGGCTAGGAGGATGAGGCCTGCGGCTCATTCCAGGGTCCCAGCTTGGGACCTGGCAGTGGTTCTCGAAGGGTTGGCTGAGGCCCCCTTTGAGCCATTGGAGTCGGCTGAGGCGAGAAACCTGACCCTTAAGGTGGCCTTTTTTCTCGCCATCACTTCTCTGAGGAGAGTGGGGGACCTCCAGGCCTTGGCCTTACGCCAACTTGCTTGGGAGTTTGCCCCTGGCTGGGTGAAGGCCATCTTACACCCCAGGCCGGGCTATGTGCGCAAGGTTCCATCGGTGGGGATGAGGAAGGTGGGGATGAGGAAGCTAGGCTTCACTTGCTCTGCTCGGTTAGGGCGTTGAGGATTTATCAAGAGAGGTCTGCACAGTGGAGGAGATCGGACCAGCTGTTGGTGTGTTTTGGCAAGTAAGGGCTGCCTGCTGCAAAGCAGATGATCAGTAATTGGATCGTCCAGGCTATAGCCGTGGCTTATCGGGTGCACAATCTTCCTGCACCCACGGCCGTGAGGGCTCACTCTACGAGGGGCTTGGCCTCCTCTGTGGCCCTGCGTTCTGGAGCTTCGCTTATTGAGATTTGCGAGGCAGCTGGTTGGGCCAACTCACACCTTTATTCAATTTTACAAGCTAGATCTCCCGGTGACGCCGGGTGCCAGGGTGCTTGCGTCCTAAGTGTGCCTGGGGGGGCCAGCTTCACATTAGGACGGGCGTGGTGCGGTGTGGCATAGTGGGTATTCGTTCCCCAGAGTGTCGTCACTCGATGACGCAGTACGAGTTCCCTCGATAAAGGGAACGTCTCAGGTTATGGCTATAACCCTTGTTCTCTGACAGGGAACGAGACACTGCGTCTCGTCGCCACACCTTTCCACGCAGATCACCCGCTTCATCGCAAAGCGTTCCCGGGTGTCCACTTATAGCTTCCGCTTATGCCGTCACATACTACGTCATGACGTAGCACCAATCAGATTGGTGACAGATTTCATTCATGCTTCAGACGCCTCCCGCTGGGACAGAGAAAAGCAAGGGGTGGGTTTGCCCCCTCCCAGGGCAGCGCTTGCAGGTTCATGACCTGGTCCCTGAAGGGAGTGGGGTAGGAAGTGGAAACTTGTACACGTATCCAGGCCAGGGTCTCAGGACAACGTGAAAGTTGGCTGGCCCAAATTCTAGGCATGATTCTTCAACTGAAAATGCTTGCAACGTACACTTTGAGGGTGGAGGCAGACAGCCTTCACTCATCAATCCATTTTCAATCAATTTTGCAGGAAAGAAAGCAGGACTCTGTCCGGACATCTTCGGGGGTCTTCCCAGCGGGAAGAACATCACTCAATGAAAAGGTTCCACTTCAATGCATAGAGGTGCCTCATAGAGGGTGCTCAAGTGGAAGTGAAGATGTCTACCACTGCTTGGGGTAGACCACCTAGAACCTCTGTGCCCTGTCCAGGGACCAGACATGGAGATTCCTGCAGTCTGGACACAGGTGCCATAGGATGTCCATTGGCTTGTTTAGTTTACACTCAAAGTAGATCGTCTCGCAAAGCGATCCCCAATTCGTTGGTCAGTTTCGACGTACGTCGAACATGACAGATTGAAAGAGAAACAAACTAGAACAAAACAAAGACACAAATTAAATACAGTAGGCTAGATCTACCTGAAAAACTTCAAGCACTAGACATAAGAAAATCAAAGTAATTAAAATGTATAAAAAACACTGCATATTCTTCACTGTTACAAACAGTTACAAAAGAGATTCAGTCAAGAGCAGTGAGACATAAGGGCTTTATTTCTTTAGCATAATTTTTCAATGCGCAGGGTACTCATTGATTTCAGTTGTTTGCTCAAAGCGTCAGATCAGCGCATTTAATTATTGTCCTATGTAAAATTATACATGATTTTATAAGTGTATAGGCTACTTTTATACAGTATTTTGGAGAAATTAACCCCACTCCTGCCCTAAACCTACCTCTAAACAATATAAAACACGTAACAGGCAGTGTACAATGATAGGTACTTTTTGCAAAAACTGTATAGAAGTATTAACTCTTGTTGCATTCCAAGTCTTCTGAAGCCATACAATATATTTATGTGAAGAACAGAGTGGATCTTAATGTTTTAATCACTGAAATGATCCCGCTGCTCCGTGAACACATGCAGTCATATCTCATTTAAAAGATACACCCAATTATTTAGCATGACGCAATTGGTCACGAGACTCACGAGAGCCAATGCAATTTCACTATCAAAGCTGACCTAGCCTTTCTTCAGACGGTACTTTTTGAATGTGTGTATGTCTGATCTAGGGCGGATGGAGATGCTGATCGCTTTTGTGGATTTTCTTCACACAAATCATGTAAATACATTCAATTGAGAATCACACTCCAACATCATAACACAATATATAATTTCATCATGACAATAACATTCCCATTCCCATGTGTATAATGGAAAAAAGTTCTCAATGACATCAATGGAGTACCCTGCACATCGAAAAACGGCGCTAAAGGGGTACCCTGTGCCTTAAAAAGTGACACCGAAGGGTCCTGACCAAGCGTCACTATGTGACGAGTTGGGAGTGAGAACTATTGCTAAAAATGCAATAAGCTTTCGTAACCATGCAGCACTGCAACATCACATGAGCGTAACCGCGATAGAGACAATAGTCCAAAATCTCAACTGGTGTCAACCGGTATATCACCCACCCCTACCTGTCCTGGAATCAGTCTTTACTGTAAAATGATAATTGCACATCAGAACGAGTGAGCGCATATGGCTTGAGTTTGACTAAGTAGGTGGTGTTTAAAAAAAATAAAAAATTCTCCTCTCTGACACCTTTTCCTACTTCCGTTTCTTTTAATCAGGGTTGACCTCTAGATTAATGAGTCTGTTTAACTTTAGCCCACCCTCTCTCCGCAGACGCAGGGGGGCTGTCTAATTGAGGGAGAAATGCTAACTTGTTTATGCCCTTATAACTTTTAATGACCACAGCTATTGCATGCACTTGATAAAACACTTGGAGTTTCTCATTACTGAATAATTCAAAGCCACTCAGCATGGAACTAATTAAAGTCATTGAAAGCACACCCAGCTGTCATTGTGCTGGGAGATAAAAGACAGCGCCCATTCGCTAATGAGCTTGTTGCTGATTATTAATGGGTTGCCATATTGCAATGCAGAGTTGAGCAAGTCAAGCACTTTCTGAATGAAGCGACAGCCCAGCTGAAGGAAAACTCAACAAGAATGAGATTTGCCCAGCATATTTCGCTGAAGCTCTCTGAACACAGCATCTGTGATTTCTCATGATATCACACAGGGGGGAAAAAAACTTGCTGACCTGGAACTCGCCTCGTCTGTCTCCAGCAGTCGGACGTGACTGCTTGGGTCAGACTTGAGCTTGGCACTGCACTCCTACCCAGACAAGCAAGATCAGTTCAGATTTAGGTCCCAGCACAATAAATTAAAATAAATAAGAGCATAAATATATTTAAGACATTTTATTCTATATTTGCTAATTAAAATACAGTAAATTGTATTTACTTTTGAATGCAGTTTTTGTAAAGAAAATTACAGAAGTAATACAAAAAAATTATTGTTAAGTAATAAAAAATAGTTTACCAATAGTTTGGTTAGTTCACCCAAAAATTTAAATTCTGTCATGAATTACTTACTCTCATGTCGTTCGACTCCTGTAAGACCTCCGTTCATCTTCGAAACACAAATGAAGATATTTTTGTTGAAATCCGATGGCTCAGAAAGGCCTCCATTGGCAGCAATTTCATTTCCTCTCTCAAGACCCATGAAAGGTACTAAAGACGTTGTTAAATGTCCATCTCACTAGAGTGGTTCTACAATAATTTTATGAAGCGACGAGAATAGTTTTTGTGCGAAAAAAAACAACAACTAAATAACAACTTATAAAGAGATGGTGATATCAAAACACGGCTTCACAAAGCTTCGAAGCTTTATGAATCAGTGTATCGATTCATGATTCGGATCACATGTCAAACCGGCAAATTGCTGAAATCACGTGACTTTGGTGCTCCGAACCACTGATTCGATACGCTGATTCATAACGCTCCGAAGCTTCAGGAAGCTGTGTTTTGAAATCGGCCATCTCTATTTAAGTCGTTATTTAGTTTTTTTTTTGCGCACAAAAACTATGGACTTTGTAACGACGTCTTTAATACCTTTTATGGGTCTTGAGAGAGGAAATGACATTGCTGTCAATGGAGTCCTTTCTGAGTCATCGGATTTCAACAAAAATATCTTCATTTGTGTTCCGAAGATGAATGGAGGTCTTACAGGTGTCGAACCACATGAGGGTAAGTAATTCATGACAGAATTTTTATTTTTGGGTGAACCAACCCTTTAAGCCAGGGCAAAACACATTGGAGTATATTTTGTAAATAAACAGCAAACCATTAAAAATGTAATATTTCATCACTACAAGAGCTGTTTTACAATTAATTAAAAATATTTTTTCCTAAGAAAATACTTCAGTTATTTGTTGCAAATTTAACTTTACAAAGAAGTTAAAAAAATTGTTTAAGTAATTAAAAAGTGGAATATTATGCAAGTTATATCTCATGTCAATGACAGCTATAAATTCATGAAACACACTTTGCCCAGACTGTGCTTTATGTTTCCCAGACCATAATTCAGACAAAACCTCATCTCTCTCAGCCGACTAGATAACTTTACTTTGAAAACAGAAATCAACAGAATTCCTAATACAATACTTGACAGAAAAAACAAATGGACAAGCAATAGTTTCATCAACTCTGTTACCGAGCAATCGGGGGCAGACAAATAACCAGATATCCAGACTTTCAGCTAAATTCCTTTTTTTTTTTACTTTCATTTCATGCAACATCCAGAGCTGTATCTGCGATAATCAGCAAAAATAAACTGGGGGAAGTTCCACAGGAGTACACACATAGTTCACTGTTAACCCTGATAACAACTTCCGTTCCTAAAATGAATGACCTGATATCAGGCATTACATCATTTTCTTGTCTAATGCGTCAAACTGGAAATTATGGCTTAGTTTGGTTCCTGGCTCTCACACATGGGTCCTGGCTCTTTTCTGACACTAAATGAAATGTGTTACATTTATTTCTCACCACAAATATCCCCTTTTAACAAAGTTTTCAAATCAAGTCAAGTCAGTTGCATTAATGTATTGCTGAATCATTAGGTATCATTAATTATCTCAGGGCATTTTTCATTGAGCAGGGCTCTTCATTAGTTCTTCTGAATGACAATCCTACCCGCCCATTCTGGTGTGTTGGGCTCATGACTGGAGCTTGGTAACGTTATGGGCCTTGCTCTTCACTAGCCGCATTTCCATTACATATTTGCGCAAAACTTTTGCTTTATTTCCTAAATGTCGATTAAAAAACTATTGCGAAATGATCGCCTTTTCATTAACCGGTGTTAAGCGACTTTTTTTCTTTTTTTTGCTGATAAGTCATTCAAAAAATTATGCCACACTTAAGGTGGTAGGTTTCTGTATATCCCAGCCACCGAAATAGCCATTATTTAATGGAAGGAGACATAGGCGTGTATTCAAGCATTAATTAAAACTAAAAAAGCGAAATGTTTGAATTTGCATGGTGGTACTTTTTTTTTTCTTTTTTTTACTATTTCGTTATTTTGGCTTGAAATTTCGTTTGTTGAAAATGTAAACTGAATTTAGAAATGCTTTTTAAATTAAAAAATTTGCATTTAATAACAAAATACATGTTTGAAATGAAGACGGCGTTTGGACTTGGAGTGCAGCGCATGCAAAATAATCTGTTCCCTTGTTATTGTGAGTCTAGGCCCACACAAATAAAAGTAGACAGTTTGTAGTTTATAATTATGTCTTGCACTTATCTGTATGGATAAAAATGACGGAGTACTGTGAGAGGTTTCCGCTGTCATAAAGGGAAAATATCCATCAGAACGCGTCTCAGCGGTGCTTTCGTCAGACAGAGGGTGTTGGAAAACGTAGCCTATAGGATATTGTTTCGTAGTTAGGCTATGTTGAACTATTAGCCTATAATATAATCATTTTTTTAAGTTCATATGAGTGTTATGAAACATGAGTAGGCCTACAACAACCTTCTATGCAAACCTTGGCAATAGAACTGTACTGCGGTAAAATAGTAAATAAAAATAGTTGGACTGCGGTAAAGTAATACATAAAAAAGTGGGGCTGCTGTGAGTGCAGGCAGCCTAGGGACCATCTTGGGAGCATCCATATTTCAACCCAGTGCCATGACAACAACGGCCCTCACAGCCAAAAAAACATACCGGCCCACCGGGAATTTTCCCGGTGCTCCCGATTAGCCAATCCGGGCCTGGATGCAGATGAATGACATCATACGAATATGCCTGTACCCAGGAAGCGGTGCATATAGTTAATGATGAACATTTGTTTTCACGCACATACAAGACATAAATCAGTCAAAACTCTGACATCACACGATTCAAAATCCTGTTTGGTGCAAAACCTGACAGGTGCATTACACATGGTGACTGATAATCATAAAAACAAATGGTAGCATTGCATCACCACATCATTTATCATCCTCAGTTGACCTCTGTGTTGTCAATGAACACCTGCCAAGCTAAACGTAGCATTGCCATTTTGTTTCTTCCAAGCATTGGGTTGGTTTTATAGTTTATTTTAGATATCGGCTGCGTCTGCCAGTTTCAAAATGCTGCCTTCGGAAGGTAGGAAGGCATCAAGCCATGATTGAATCCAATGTTAACTTCACTTTCTGTCTCCTGAAATAACTTCATGGTCAATTTTTGAAGGCAGCATAGATATATCCTTCACCTTTGATATCCCACAATCCTGTGTGTTCTATTCTGTGATATTTAAGCCAAAAAAAAAAAAAGATCTGAAAGTTGCATTTGGTGGTCAGTTTGTGTGTAAATGTGTTTGACCAACATTTTCTACTTCTGATGTAATTTCTAGAAAGAAATAAGTATTTAGAGGTGTGATATACCTGTTTTTAAGCATTTCAGTTTAAAAACAAGCGATTTTAAACTGTTGAAGACCAATGAGCAGCAAAAGAGGACTCATATTTTGCATATTTCTCTATATGTGTGCTAGGTCTGCACGATATATCGCTTTAGCATCGATATCGCAATGTACGCATCCGCCATATAGTAGTCACGTAGATGTCAACTCGCCTAGGGATCATAGTTGATCTGTTATCTGTACAGGTCAAATGCATATGAAAGCATTCTTCGTGGATTAATTGCAAAGTTTAACCATCATAGTGTGAAAGTTTATCATTATGATTTTAAGTCCTGTCAGTTTAAACATCAAGCACAAGAAGACTGGAACTCGCGTACTGTTTTCTGTGCGCGCACACAGAGCCGGCACCGAATTCGGTTCTCTTTTTTTCTTCTTTTTGATCTTGAACTGACACGTGCATGCAAAATTAAGTCAAACGGGCAGTCTCAGCAAATATCCTGTAAACACAGTCATGGTGTTGTAAACATTTGTTTATAATTTTATAAGCAGATGCACTGCCCTACAAAATCACCACAATCATTCTAGAATTATTAATTCTTTACAAACAGAGCTATTCAAATCAGCTAGTGAAATGGTTCTCATATTACAATACATATCGCAGAAAAACAAAATATTGTCATTTTTTTCCAATATTGTGCAGCCTGTGTCAAAATGCCAGTCTTTGTACATATCCTCGTTTTGATATCATACAAACCTTATTTAAAGCAAACATATATGGTTATATATATTTAAAGATATATATTGTTATTGTTAAATAAAATTACTCATATTGTGAAATAAGATTTTGGCCATATCGCCCATCCCTAACTGTAGTAAGTAAATATTATCACCAAAGCTCTCTGTATTTTGCTGTAACTCATTTAACCGTTATTCTGCCTCAGAAGTATGTCTGAATTCAGTTTTGTGGGCAAAAGCTGCCTGCAAAGTCATCGCCTGATAGAACAGTGAGTCAGCAAATCAACAGCCTAAAATTTCAGACGCAGCCTTCATGTAAAATCCCATATTTGACAAAAGAAGGCAGCATGAATACTCTAGAGCTAATAAGGACACACCTGGATTCTATCAGGATTGGGCTAGAGAACAAAGACATGACAACAACATAAAACACAAGGTTGAAAATAAAAGTCAGACAAGAGCTGCCAAGTTACACTCCACAATCAGAAAACTTCTAATCAAAACCCATTTTACCCTCTGATGGACAGACATGACAGCTAAATTTGAAAACACAGTCCTCACATCCATAAGAAGTTAATAGGATAAAGGGTTTTGAAATGAGCGGTTGTTTAGAGATGAATAAACTACATGTGATTATCCTTTAGCCTCAGGAACACAGCTGCTCTAATCCTTAAAAGACTCTTGACTGTTCTGACACAGGTGAAGCGGAACTGATCGCACTTATTAAAAACGACCATATTACTCATATACTGTGCACAAGTGTGAAGTAGTTATATTTATACATAAATATTTATAAATATAATATATACACTACTGTATATAAATATAATATATTTCTTTTATTCAGCAAGGATGCATGAAACTGATAAAAAGGTGACATTTATACATTTTACAATAGATCTCTATATTAAAAAATACTGTTCTTTCATTTTTTTTTTATTCATTAAAGAATCCTGGAAAAAAAATGTATCTTGGTTTCCACAACTGTTTTCAACATTGATAATAATAAAAACAAATTCTTAGAGCAGCAAATCAGCATATTAGAATGATTTCTGAAGGATCATGTGACACTGAAGACTGGAGTAATAGTGCTAAAAATTCAGCTTTGACATCACAGGAATAGATTACATTTAAAAATATATTACAACAGAAACCAGTTAATTTAAACTGTAATGATATTTCACAGTATTACTGTTTTTTACTGTATTTTTGACCAAATAAATACAGACTTTGTGAGATTAAGAAAGATACCAAACTTTTGATGTGATGCATTGGGAAGCAGTATGAATAGTTACAGAATAGAATGATGTGGTTGGAAGTATGAAAAGAATTTTAATTGTTCTACCCATAGTGTGAAGTACTATTGAGCATACACCAACTGTTGACGTCTTTTACGATGCTTCTCAGTAATGGTACTTAACCAGATTAGGAAAAAAGCCTCAATTAGAGGCCTGCATGTGTTTGCTGGGAGTGTATATTTACCTTCCAGCACATTATCCCACCTCACAGGTGTTAGAAATTAAGGCGGCGGTGGGGAACAGCTTGATTAACAACAGAGCAGAAGGACAGACTATTTGTATTGCTATTGCATTGCGAGCAAGATAGCCAATGACAGATATATTACATGTAGTTTCAATGAAAGCAAATGAGATGTACTATAATAAATGAATATTGAATGTTTTGAGTGAATATTGTGTAAAAGGCTCATTACGAAATATCTGTTTAACTAGCACCTTTCCTAATTGACCAGTGGGTAACATTAACACTAACCATTAAAGGTTAAAGGGTTCACCCAAAAATGAAAAATCTGTTATTAATTACTCACCCTCATGTTGTGTAAATTATAGGTTTACTTCAGCGATTTAGCATTAAACTTTGTATCGGTAGAAATCCGGTAGTATATTTTATATCCCCTCATATCCACCTGAGACGAGAGAATTATGTATTTTAAGTCTGGAAAAATCCTCCGATGATGCAAATATCGTCATTTTGCGTCATCAGAGGGTTTTTTGGCCAGAGGCTAAAGACTACAGCCAGTAGAAGGAGCTAGTTCCGCATGTTTTCAACCCGCCCATGGGGGGTGGGATCTCACTCACAGCACTCGGCTCTGGGAGCTGCGGGCATTCATGTAAACAGAGAGTTGTGGAGCAAAGTGAGTGTTTCAACTGTTCAAATGAATTCATATGTAAGTTAAGCTTCCAAAGGCATGATCTGAAAACACACCAGACTGGATACGCACCGTGAATGTATGCCGCGCCCACGCTCATCTCATCTCATCTCATCTCATCTCATCTCAGCTCAGCTCAGCTCAGCTCAGCTCTTCGTTCTCGTGATGAATGTAATCTGACTCCTGCTGCGTTCGGCTCACTCACATTATATTGAACAGACACGTTCAGTTTTTACTTGCTTTTTACTTTCATCCACATTAGCCAAAAATAAATGTTCTGGCTTTTCTCAGTCTAGAAGGCACCAAATTCAAAAATAATTTCACATTTCTACTACATAAATGACCCAGTTTAAATACACATTCATCTTCCCAGTGCCGAAGTACCCCTTAAAAGCGTGAGACTGAAATTGTAGAATAAATTGTTGAATAAGCTCAAAAAGTATTTTCATCGCTTCATAAAATTAAGGAACCACTGGAGTCACATGGGCTATTTTAACAATGTTAACACCTTTTTGGGCGTTGAAAGTGTTCATTAAATAGCTTTAAATATACAAATTATGAAATTACCATTATTATTATTATTAAATTTCATCAATGATGAGGACCTAGTGGTTCTAAACTGGCTGCTGTTGTTTCAATTGTTTATTGTTAAAAAGTAATAATAAAAATGTCCTTAAATTAAAACATTTAAAATGTATGAATAGAATTACTGCCCAACAGTTTGACTAATTATGTAAATAGTTTTGTAAATGTATAAATGTTGGTATGGTCTAAGTTGGTCTATTTTTTGTAATAGTGCGAGTGTGTTCACACTGAAAATATAGAATAAGTACATTTTAAATACCCAGATGATACAAATAATTAACCGAAAAAGCAAGGGTAGAATGTTGGACGCTTCATGTTCATGCTTCTGGTGTACACACACACACACAACTTAATGTGCTTTTTTTCACTATTTGCATAGTTTTTCTCCTCCAGTATCAGAACAGCCCTGCGACTCATTTATAGGCCATGACCCACCAATTGAGAACTACTGACACTTTTGCATTAGCATTCTGTTTTGGTTTCATACCACTGCAAAGCTGTATTGCATCTTTAGAGAGATGATCTCAATGTTTCCATAAACAATGGAGAATAATATAATTTAAAAAAGGTAAAATACCTACTGTTGCCACGTTACTGCGTCAACCACAGAACCACCGTTTTTCATAAACCTGCAAAAGAGAGGAAAATTCAGTATTATTAAACTCAATAAAGAAGGTTGCGCTGGAAAAACAAATAATACTTCTGCTCCACCATCATAAATGACTCTCCCAAAAAAGAACTGATGGCCAAACACACAGGAGGTGTGTGTTTATTCCGCTGGTGACACTGATCTCTCATGCTGTGAGTAAATTTGTGCGGAGAGGATAGTTTACCAGGGAGCTGAGTAATCTTAATCAAACCAGGGAGCAAAACTCCTTATAAGGAGCAAAGTTTCTAAACAGTTATTCGTGTGACGGCAAAGCAAAGTTCCGCACAGAAAAATAGCGACCACCCTTCCAAAACTCCATGCCGTCCCATAATTCCCCTCTCGTCTCCCTCTCTTTCCCTCTGTCTGTCTGCTGTCTGAGTTAAAACTGCATTTATCATTTCCATCTGAATGAGACTGGTAGCAGCAAGGGGTGGCGTCTCATTCCGAGGAAGACCTTCGACAAAGCACTTGTGGTTGTAATACCAAGTTTCATTTCAGCCTGCCAAAGTTATGACTGCTCAAAAGCCCCCGCAGGAAAACACAAGGCGGCTTGTGGCAGAAAGTAATGGGGCGCACCTACACTGCACAGTAGAAATCACACAGAGCTGAGAAACTTATGTAAAAATGATGCCAGATTGCTCAAGTGCTGAGAATTATAGGCCTCCTTGTGGGCCCAGGTTTTCCTCCTTGAAAAATAATTTCCTTGAGAAGCAACAATATTACTGAGACTTTTAGTTAGGGGTGGGCAACATAATCACCATTGTCACATTGTTACAATGCCATCATTTTAGATGACATTTCAATATTACAATTACATGCTACACAATATATAAGTTAATATAAGTGTCACAGGGTGTTTAGGTGTTGGTTCATGTTTCATGTTTTTAGTTTACCATGTTCACAGCCATGTGTTGTCATGCACTTCCTGGTTTGTCATGTGATCCTGCCATGTGCTCCCTGGTCTTGTGTTCTGTTGTGTCATGTTGTCATTGGTTAATAGGTTGATCACTGTTCACAGGTGTGTCTTGTCTTGTCCTCAGTCTGTGTATTTAAGCCCTCATGTTTGCCATGTGTCTTTGTCTGGTATTGAATGTGTTACCCCCTGTTGGTGAGTTTATAGTCAAGTCAAGTCTTTTGTTTTTTGGTTATTGTTTAGTCAGGTCTTTTGTTTCTGTTTTGGATTTTGATTTGGATATCATTAAACTGCATTTGGGTTCAGCAAACTTGCCTTCAGTGGAATATGTGACAGAATACCAGACCGCCAAACATGAACCCAGCAGTAACCCTGCTTCACCTGCGCCAAGGGCACCGCTCCATAGAGGAGTATGTGGAGGAATTTTTGGAACCTTGTGCTTTTTTGGATTTTAATGACGTGGCGTTTAAGGACATTTTTAGATTTGGACTTAATGAGCCTGTACGCTCCCAGCTTCCAGGAGGGAAGATCCACTGGTCCCTGGCCGAATACATCGACCATGCCCTGGTCCTGAGTGGGTCCTCGTTCACGGTGGGAGTGGTGGACGAGGAGCCCCACCGTCTCACACCAGCCCACGTCCAGGCCATCCAGGCTCCAGCCCACGTCCAGGCCGCCCAGGCTCCAGCCCACGTCCAGGCCGCCCAGGCTCCAGCCCACGTCCAGGCCATCCAGGCTCCAGCCCACGTCCAGGCCATCCAGGCTCCAGCCCACGTCCAGGCCACCCAGGCTCCAGCCCACGTCCAGGCCGCCCAGGCTCCAGCCCACGTCCAGGCCACCCAGGCTCCAGCCCACGTCCAGGCCGCCCAGGCTCCAGCCCACGCCCAGGCCGCCCAGGCTCCAGCCCACGCCCAGGCCCCAGGCTCCAGTCCACGAGGCCGCCCAGGCTCCAGTCCACGAGGCCGCCCAGGCTCCAGCCCACGAGGCCGCCCCGGCTCCAGCCCACGAGGCCGCCCCGGCTCCAGCCCACGTCCATGCTCCAGCCCAAGACCCCTTAGTCCTGCCCAAGAAAATTTTTGGGGGGGGCAAGGGGTACATTGAAGCCACGAAGGCCAGGCCGCCGTGGCCCCTTGAACTAGAGTTACCGCCATGTCCCCTTGAACTAGAGTTACCGCCATGGCCCCCTGAACTAGAGTTACCGCCATGTCCCCCTGAACTAGAGTTACCGCCATGTCCCCTGAACTAGAGTTACCATGCCATGTCCCCTGAACTAGAGTTACCGCCATGTCCCCTTGAACTAGAGTTACCGCCATGGCCCCTGAACTAGAGTTACCGCCATGTCCCCTGAACTAGAGCTACCGCCATGTCCCCTTGAACTAGAGTTACCGCCATGTCCCCTTGAACTAGAGTTACCGCCATGTCCCCCTGAACTAGAGTTACCGCCATGTCCCCCTGAACTAGAGTTACCGCCATGTCCCCTTGAACTAGAGTTACCGCCATGGCCCCTGAACTAGAGTTACCGCCATGTCCCCTTGAACTAGAGTTACCGCCATGTCCCCTTGAACTAGAGTTACCGCCATGGCCCCTGAACTAGAGCTACCGCCATGTCCCCTTGAACTAGAGTTACCGCCATGTCCCCTTGAACTAGAGTTACGCCATGGCCCCTGAACTAGAGCTACCGCCATGTCCCCTTGAACTAGAGTTACCGCCAGGTCCCTTGAACTAGAGTTACCGCCATGGCCGCCCGGCTCCTGATCCGCCATGGCGCCCACGGCTCCTGATCCGCCATGGCCGCCACGGCTCCTGATCCGCCATGGCCGCCCACGGCTCCTGATCCGCCATGGCCGCCCACGGCTCCTGATCCGCCATGGCCGCCACGGCTCCTGATCCGCCATGGCCGCCCACGGCTCCTGATCCGCCATGGCCGCCCACGGCTCCTGATCCGCCATGGCCGCCCACGGCTCCTGATCCGCCATGGCCGCCCACGGCTCCTGATCCGCCATGGCCGCCCACGGCTCCTGATCCGCCATGGCCGCCACGCTCCCAGGCCCGTCCCAGCCACGTCAGGGTCCATGTCCGGTGCCTTGGCACGGGCCTGGCCCACCATCCTTCCCCCAAGTCCGCCCCCCAAGACTTTGTGGTGTTAATTAATTATGTTTGGGCGTCTGGGGCCGCCCATAGAGGGGGGGATCTGTCACAGGGTGTTTAGGTGTTGGTTCATGTTTCATGTTTTTAGTTTACCATGTTCACAGCCATGTGTTGTCATGCACTTCCTGGTTTGTCATGTGATCCTGCCATGTGCTCCCTGGTCTTGTGTTCTGTTGTGTCATGTTGTCATTGGTTAATAGGTTGATCACTGTTCACAGGTGTGTCTTGTCCTCAGTCTGTGTATTTAAGCCCTCATGTTTGCCATGTGTCTTTGTCTGGTATTGAATGTGTTACCCCCTGTTGGTGAGTTTATAGTCAAGTCTTTTGTTTTTTGGTTATTGTTTAGTCAGGTCTTTTGTTTCTGTTTTGGATTTTGATTTGGATATCATTAAACTGCATTTGGGTTCAGCAAACTTGCCTTCAGTGGATTATGTGACAATAAGTAAAAGTCAAGTACACTACACAATTAATAAACCATTTGAATTGCAAGCAATAATGGCAGAATAACCACAATTGCAAGTAATAAATGAGAAATAAATATTACGATATTATGAGAAATAAAATTGCAATTACCTTATTATTTTTTTTACTGAGGAAGAAATTGGCTTCCATAGCAATCAGTCATTATTTTCCTTATTACAAAAGTAATAAAAATAATAAATGGTACATTTGATACATATGCATATCTCAAATATAAATTGCATATATAAAAATCTGTAATATATTCAAAATCATTTGAAATAATAATAGTAATAATTTATATTATATATATTTATATAAAATTTATAATATTTTATATTATATATATATATATATATATATATACATACATAGATACATACATACATACATACATACATACATACATACATACATATATGTATATATATATATATATATATATATATATATATATATATATATATAATATAAAATATTATACATTTTATATAAATATATATAATATAAATTATTACTATTATTATTTCAAATTATTTTGAATATATTTACATATATTAAAAACATATAACACACATATCCTATAATTTGTAGGCATAGATTAATCTAGATTAATCTTATCCAAAATAAAAGTTTGTGTTTACATAATATATGTGTGTGTTCTGTGTATAATTATTATGTATATATAAATGCACACATGCATGTATATATTTAAGACATATTTGCATGAACATACTGTATATATATATATATATATATGTGTGTGTGTGTGTGTGTGTGTGTGTGTGTGTGTGTGTGTGTGTGTGTGTGTGTGTGTGTGTGTGTGTGTGTAATTTATCTTATATATAAATATAATTATTTTGCCCACCACAACCTATAATACTATTGCTACCAGTTGCTTACGGCGCAAAAACAACAACAAAACACTATTATCCAAGATGATTGCCAATGTGGTAAAAAAAATTACATTTTCTCTGAAATGTTGCATCCCAAGTTACTTACTGTGTTTTAAAGACTTAAGTAATGATTGTGAAATTTACTTTCTGCAGTAAATGAATACATTCCTTTTCTTTTTTCTTTCATTTTGGCAGTTTGTTTTCCCATTTTTTTTGTTGATTTCAGTGTGTGTGTGTGTGTGCGCGCGTGCGTGCGTGTGTGTGTGTGCTCCTGGTATACATTAAGGGGACAAAATGTCCCGACAAGGATGGCAATATCTGAAATCCTTGTACTTGTGGTGACATTTTTGGTCCCCATAAGAAAAACAGCTTATAAATCAGACTAAATTATGTTTCTTTAAAATGTCAAAAATGCAGAACATTTTCTATGATGGGTAGGGTTAGGGGATAGAATGTAGTATAAAAATCATTATGTCTATGGAATGTACCCATAAAACATGAAAATACAACATGTGTGTGTGTGTGAGTGAGTGAGTGAGTGAGTGAGTGAGTGAGTGAGCGAGCGAGCAAGCAAATGAGTGTGTGCGTGCATGCGTGTGTGTGTGTTCATGTTTTTCTATCCCAGTAGGGACTTCAACCTGAATGGGGACTCGTGTCACTGTGGGGACCTAAATTGAGGTCCCCGTGAGGAAAACAGCTCATACTAAATTAATTGTTTTGAAAGTGTTTTGAAAATCTTAAAATGCAGAAAGTTTACTGTGATGGTAGGTTTAGAGGATTATATGGTTAGGGGATAGAATATACAGCTTGTACAGTATAAAACATTATTATGTCCATGAAAAGTCCCCATAAAACATAGAAACCCGTGTGTCTGTGTGTGCGTGCCTGTGTGTGTGTGTGTGTGTGTGTGCGTGCCTGTGTGTGTGTGTGTGTGTAGACAGGGCCCGCTGGTTGAAAGAACAAGGAAGCTCTGGTCAGGCATTGATAGATTTATGTCTGGCTCTGTCACACAGGAATTATAACCAATTAGTATCCACTCACAAAAGCCATTATTCTACGAAACCAGTTTTTGATGAACGGCGCAAAAGCACAAACAATGTTAAATGAATACTCACAAATGAAACCCAGAGGTATTTATCTCAGATGTCATTACAAGAACAGAATTAGAAAAATGTGGTCTTAATACTAAGCATATCAACACTGGCACTGCTTTAATAAGCTTCTGTCATAAAAAAATATATGTGTTTAGAAGCATAATGTTGGCAGTGTTGCTCAAATCCTCTTTTAAAACACACACTGAATGATTGAGACATGATTCTCATTTTGAAGGGAATTCAGTCATGTGGGTTTCCATTAATTATTTGTCCTTTATAGAAACAATGCATTGGAAAAAAAAAAGAAAAAAGAAAAAAAAACACTGGGACCCAATGGTGTTCATTTCTCTCAGCCGTTTTTTAACAGCCTTATTCTTCTGCACTGTAATTCACAACGAAATGACTCTTATGAATCATTCAGAAAGACTCAGTCCAATGACACTTACTGAATCAATCTGAATTCTCATTCTTGCTTTAGTTATTTCTTTTATAATGTCTTTCTGGAATTAAAATCTCTTACTATGTTACACTTAAAATTGAGCCTCTTACGATCTTGCAGGAGAGAGTGGGAGGAACAAGTAACATGCAGGTGGAACATTGCACTGTCACGCCATTAATAGAGTGACACTTTATTTATCTGACGGTGAGTTTCAATGGTGCTACAGGCCCCTGGACTAACAATCCACATGGAGCAACGTAAACACAACTCAGCTATGTGCTTCTCCAGGCAGGCTGACAGTAACGCGCTCTCTTAAACAATGTGCTTTGGAGATCTCTTATACGAGCCATTAAAACGATACACACATCAGATAAGCCCTTTTGGCAACACCATGCGTGAACAGTCACAACGCCTTTCTACACTGAAAGCGGAAAACAACACATGATGTGACAATCAAAGCCAATCAAAACATATTTGAGACTCCCATTGGTAGTTCTCACACGGCTGCTCATCTACAGTTAAACTGCATATTTTGTCAGAATCAAATTGTTTTTAAACTAACTTTTAGTTACACCATAGTTTAATCCTGAGCTAAATTTTCAGCATCATTACTCCAGTCTTCGTGTCACATGATCCTTCAGAAATCATTATTTTATGCTGATTTGCTGCTCAATAAACTTGTATTAATATTATCATCAATGTTCAAAATGGTTGTTCTGCTTAATATTTTTGTGATACTTTTTTTCAGGATTATTTGAGGAATAGAAAGTACAAAAGAACAGCATTAATTAGAAAAAAATATATGTTATGTTTTAATGTCACTTTTGATTAATTTAATGCAACCCTGAATACATGATTTTGACCCCAAACTTTTAAACAGTAGTGTATATTTTTTTTTTTTTTTTTGTGTAAAGTGTAAATTGTAAATGCATTCATCTACTAAAAGCGTCAAAGCTAGAAAATGACTAAAAGCAACAGTCTAAATATCATATTCAGAATATATATGATCAATAAGTGTTATGACAACATAAGATTTTACATTGCTTTAACTCATCAAAATAAGTTTAGCAATTTTCTACTTTTTTATAAGTTATACAAGACTCAAAAAATTCAGTCAGTTTAAAGGGTTAGTTCACCCAAAAATGTATTTTCCTCATGTCCAAACCCGTAGATACTAATTCATCTTCAGAATGCACATTAATATATTTTTGATGAAATCCAAGAGTTTTTTAACATAGACAGCAACACAACAACTACTTTCAAGGCCAAGAAAGATAGTAAAGACATCATTAAAGTAACCCATGTGTCCCCAGTGTTTCAACCTTAATGAATACTTTTTGTGCACATCTCTTTTCCTCTGTGACACTCTCCTATGTGATTCACGTAAGCACCACAACGCATGCATGTGGTGCTCAGCCAATAGTGAGCCGGCGTTCTGCTGTAGGAAGCGCTACACTGTGAACAGCCCAACAACGTGAATACCATATAAGAGAGTGACAGGGGAGAGAAGATATTGTTGAATGAAGTATTCTCTTTGGGCTGGGGAGGGGGGGGGGTTCACACTAAAAGTATTCTCGTCACTTCATGATATTAAGGTTGAACCACTGCAGTCACATGGACTATTTTAACTATGCCTTCACTACCTTTCTGGGCCTTGAAAGTGGTCATTGTGTTGCTGTCTGTGTGGGGTCAGAAAGCTCTCGGATTTCAAAATATCTTAATTTTGAAAAACGAAAAGTCTTATGGGTTTGGAAGGACATGAGGGCGAGTCTTTTCTGGCTATCACCAGACCAAGCTCAATTTAAGATAGAACATGGGTCTGGGGAGTCTGCTCTGTATTTTTTACTGCACAAGAAGCGTGATAAACTAGCATAATTCAAATGACTCTGTACTCAATTGGATAGTCTTTCAACCAATCAGACCACAAGAGGCGTGATCAACGGGCAACGACCCATCGTTTCTCTATCCGTCATCGTATTAAACCTGCAAATAACGTGCCGGGTGGATAGGACAGTCTGTGATTGGTTCCGCAAAAGTGTAACAGAAGCAGTAAAAATGAATGTACAGATTTCCAGCCTGAGCTGCAGGGCGAAATAAAATTGCCGGCAGATCAGGCTGGGTTTATCCAGTCTAGGGAGAGTTATTAATGACAGAATTTTCATTTTTGGGTGAACTAACCTTTTAATGTAATTTAAGTTAAAATGACTTAAACATCCAAGCTTGAGTGTACTTAAAATGTAAACAATTTACAGTATGGTCACATGTAGTCAAATGTGTTGAAGTTGAAAGTACAATACTATTTCTGGTATCTGAAAGCATTATCAAAACAGCCAAAATATAATATTCCCAAAAACCTGTGAAGCTTCCTGCACAGTTCTTCTGACGTAACAGATTTTAACACATTTTATCATAACTGGTTACTTTTTAAAAATGTAATTTATTCCTGTCATGGCAAATCTAAATGTTCAGCAGCCATTACTCCAGCTTTCAGTGTCAATTGAAAAGCATTAAACATTATAAAAACAGCCAAAATATCCTATCCGCCAAAACCTGTGGAGTTTCCTGCAGATTCCTCCAGATTTGGTTTATAACTTATCACTCTTCACATATGTCAAACATACAAATAAGTGCATGCAGGGAGGCTATAATATTTCTGAATGAATGACAAAACACTCACCCATCTAGTAATAGGATTGCATTTTTACGAGGACGGCCGATGTTGGGCCCATAGAGGTTAGCTCGGCTGTAGAAACGCACCGACTGCAGTAACGTCCTCAGAAGAGTGTAATCCTGAGCCAGACGAGAGCTGTTGACTGAACGAGCAACCATTGTGCGGTAACTGTTGGGCTCTGTGCGGGGAAATAAAAGAAAAAATACACAATGAGACTGCGTTACTGCTTTACTACAAGTCTACAACATAATCAATGCATTCAAAAGGGAATTTGTTCAAAAGTTTGGGGTTTGGGATTTTGATAAAGGTTTTGAAAGTCTCTTTTCACCAAGACTGAATTTACTTGATTAAAAAAAAAATTATATTATGAAACATTATTACAATTTAAAATAACTGTTTTCTATCTGAATATATTTTAAAATGTAATGTATTCCTGTGTTGGTAAAGCTGAATTTTCAGCATCATTACTCCAGTCTTCAGTGTCACATGATCCTTCAGAAACGTTTATCAATGTTGAAAACATATTTTATATTACCGAAACAAATGTGAAACAATGTAAAATGTCACTTTTAATCAATTTAAAGTATCCTTGCTTAATAGAAATATGAATATATATATATATTTTTGGTCACACTTTAGGGTCCAATTCTCACTATTAACTAACTATTACCAATGGCTTTTGCCTCAATAAACTGTTAATTACCGCTTAGTTATTTAGGGTTGTTATTTAGTTGTTAGGTTTAGGTATTGGGTAGGATTAAGGATGTAGAATATGTTCATGCAGAATAAGGCATTATTATGTGCTTTATAAATACTAATAAACAGCTAATATCCTAGTAATGTGGATGCTAGTCTTGCGTAACCAGATCTTCAGACTGATGGCAGCTTTCATTGGCCAAGGACCACCCAAGAGGAAGTTTGACCGACATGTAACAACCAATCAGAGTTCATTTTGTTCCTCATCATGTTTATGGGTGTGAAAATGTAAAGTCAATATCTTTGTAATAACAGACCAGCATGCCTCTATAAACTTTTTTATTAAATTATTATCCATTGTGCAAGTTTTCTGCAACAATGGAGCCGCAAACTTCCAGCGTTTAGTTGATCCTGGTTGTAAACATGACGTGTTCTTCTTCCACGAGGGACTTTGCCATTTGGTTTTTGTTTCCAGGCGGACCGTTAAAGAACGCAACACACACGTCTTGCGGAAATCCTGTAGAATTCAACCAATCAGATGACGACTTCGAAACTCCTGAAGTGTTTCCAGATAAGTGTGCCATATGCATCACACGTTCAGCCAATGGTCCATGTGCCTGACATCTGAGGCTGAGACTATATGGATGCTAATAGTATAAGAACTGGTCATTTAACTAAAGTGTTTTTTCAATTATTTTTATCTTACTGACCCCAAACCTTTGAAAGGAAGTAAATGTATTTGGAATCTTTTTCTTTGGAGCTTGACAACTGTGGCAAGTACAAAATGCATTTTTCGGGTGAACTATCCCTTTAAAACTTTGGATGCAAGCTGACACCCAATCGCAAACCGCCTTTGAATTACGACCTATATTGCGGTCAGCACTTTGTAAACTATTTAAACAAGGCAACATTTGTGGGAGGTGCACACTTGAAATCACAGCGAGGACGTTACAGAAGTCAAGTGGCGAACTTTATAAACATCACAGCCAGTGTGAGTGTGTGTTTGTGTGGGGAGACAAACACAGAAATGCTGAGCTGTTGTGTCAATACAGTACCGGGCCAGACCGAGGCCAGTGGAAAATATGAGACATTATTATTATCCATTAAAATATTATCCAGATCCTATCATTTGGAAAAAGCACATATAACACAGTCATGAAATAAATCATCACAGTGCCCGTGCATCACTTTGTGTCACCCTGGCACGACCCACTCAATAAACATCCACGCGCAGCTGAAAATATTTCCCTTTGTTTCATTTGGACTCTTAGTTCGCTTAAAAGTGTTTCTTTTTGAATTAACAGCTTTGCAAAATCTGATTTAGTAAGTTATCCCTAACAGCTTTTCTTCGGTCGTGGTTATTGTTACAGTTGAAGACAGAAAGACAAACATCCAACTGGCTGTTCCAGTAATAACACGCTTTTATTAGAATTCGTTAAATGGAAAGATTCAACTCTAATTCAGACTCGTATTCAGTATTACATGACAGATATTAATTAAGATATTATATAATTAATGTTTGCATGAATTTGACATTCAATATGAGCAGACAGATTGCTCTCTTTGAGCGTTCTGCTTCCTTTGGTCTCATGACAAGCTCAGAGCAAAAGCAGAACGCCGGCAGTTTTTCTATGCAAACAGCTAGTAACGTTTTGACACATGCAAATTGTAGCCAATAAACAAACGATTAAGACAATAAATGGTTTGTGTACATTCTTAAATCGGTCTCTGGCATTTTTATAGGTTTAGTGTGGAAGCTGCACATGCTGTCTTGCTGTCTATATATATATAAATATATATATATATATATATATATATATATATATATATATATATATATATATATAAATATATACTGCATATAAAATGTAATGATAGGAACCCATTATCAAGTCAAAAGTGTGTTGTTTTGATGTTTATAGAGAGACATTTGATACAAAGGCATCATGAATGGGGCAATTTGCAGCATGCCTGGCATAGGACAAAGGATGAATGAGTGCTTAGAGCAGATTACAAAGTCACCAGGTGTCCTTTTGGATTCTGCTTTGTGAATTTGTCTCCTGACATAAACCTATTGGAATGGGATTAGTTTTATATGAAGAGGTGGGGTAATGTAATAACGACCAGAGCTTCTTGAATTGGCCTTGCCAGTCATTTTTCCAGACTTCATAATATTGTACCGGTGCTTCTATCAAATATTCTCTGTTTATCCAGCTGACACTTTTCCAGCCTGTATGCCGCTGTACATCAAGCATTTCAAGTGTCTCAAGTGGGTGGTGGTCAATGAGAAGACAGCAGAAAATGAGAAGATACTTGTTGAGTATAGATTTATGGGCCTTTTTTACATTTTTGTGCGATTACTTCGGGAGAGTGTAAGGACAGAAAGAGACTAACGATAAGGACAAATAAAGTTTCACAACCTGTTTCATGATTTACTTTGCTTGTATTAGTAAATTAAATTCAGATTTCATTTCTCTTCGTAATGCAATCAAAAATGCGTAAGGGCACAAAATGAAAGATTTTTGGATTAAAATATCCAGAAACCACTGGAACAATGTTATATATTTTGTTGACTTTTGTACTTACACTATCCCAAATGTTTCCAAGAATGTTTTAATCCAGAGTAGCATTATAACATAACTCATTATAACAACGCATTACAAGGTGTTCGATTCCAGGTTTTTTGGAGTCCTCGACACAATTTACTTTACATCAAAACAGGGTCAGAAATAAGACAAAATTGCAGTTGTTACAGACTTAAATGATTTTCCCCCGACACAAAGCCTTAAAATCCCCTATTAAAATCGCACACTTTTAGCGTGACCATCCAAATTAGTCAAATTTAGCTGGTGTGAGTGAGTGGAGGCAGGGCTAATTTGCAAAAATCGATTTCAATCTTGATTCAGTATCAATTCATAGCCTACTGTACATAAAATGAAAAATAAGTTTGCCTTTTTAGCACTATTTGAAACTTTTCACTTGTTGATATTCACTTGTGTGTGCTTATATAAGTATCATTAAAAATATTAGAATGTAAGTTATTAACATTTTAAAATTTCACATTTAAAGAAATCTAGTGTTTGATCATGTCTAAATATTTATTCAAATGCAAAACCTAAAAATAAGCAAGCAGTTATGATCTGCAATACTTTTTTTGAGCAACTAGACTAGATAGGCCTAGATGTAGGAATATTTATTAAAAAGCCATACAGGCACATAGGAGGTAATGACATTACAAATGAAATTCATTATTTTTCCAGCCACAAAATGATATTGAATATAAATAATAACAATATTAGAAGAATTTTTTTTTACATGGCCATTAATGGACCATAATTATTGCACAAATAGTATTTAGTACCAAAAGATCTCTTCAAAATATTCAATAAATAATATTGAACTAAAATATAGAACATTTAGGCTATTTAATTGAAACATATTTAAGGTGTATGGTCACATTTGACCACCAATGAGTACAAGTGTGACCAATCAGTACTGAATACCTGAGGACTAAATAACAACATTTACATGAATGTTAACAATGTTGCATCTCCATCACTCTCCATAATAAAATGATACTGTAAATGTGGTTGACGTAATAATCAATTCACTCTATGCTGTACTATTTAACAAAAACTGCTGCAATTACCTGCATAGTGAACCTGTTGTCTATACGCTTAAGCTATTCAAATGTATTGACAAGCGCTGGTTTGTTTGGAACTACTGTGAGCGCCATGATCCATGTGACCGCATTGGCCGCCGCAGCAAGGCGCAACTTTAACTCGCAAGTCTTTAACTGTTATGCCACATTAAGTGGCCCAAAACTGTATTTATTGATTGAATTCGTATTAAAACTTTAAAAGCTTATACTTTGTTTCATATCAAAAGCAGGTTTGGCAATATGGCGTGAGATTTATTTGGGAAGAGTGAGAGCGTGAGACAGAGCCTGAAAGCGTGTGTCAAATGCGTGAGAGTTGGCAACCCTGAAATTTAATAGGGTATATGTGCTGCTACACAGGCAAGTGGAAATATTGGTTTAATTCAGTCATATATGTTTGAAGCAGAAACTGATTTAGAAGAAGAAGAGGAAGAGTGAATTATACAGGTCCGTCTACAAGTCGATGTATCAGAATGGTAATGCATTTTATGTATCACCCTCTACAATAATGTAATAGATAGCCTTTGGCTAGACTATGTTATCAAACAACTGATAATGTGTTGCTTATGTTACATAAACCATGTTCTTGTTCTCTATCTCAGAGTCAGACAGCTGAACATCATTTGAACATCATAGAAAGTCAGTGGAGGAAAGCCCCGTCCCGCAGGTTGACTGGATTGGTTACATGTTTGTGGAAAAAACATGTTTTTCATGTAATCTTTGACACACTGCAGTTTTACGGAGAAAATACTTAGCAATGTTGTTTACTAATGAATTTGGACATGGCTTTCCTTAAAGCATATTAAAAATAACCACACAGACATTTAAACAACATTACAAACTTGATTTTCACCACAAGGGAGTTTTAAGTGTCTTGTTCATGAATTCCACCTCGCAAGGTTCGAACCTGCAAACTTTTAGTTACACACTCTCCCAATAATCACTGCTAGATGGATGCTTTCTTTTTTCTTCTGTAGATGAATGATGTATGTCATTCCATGTGACAGAATGACAGCATGTCAAAGTTAACTCTAAAGATCATTTTTGAATCTGCAGCAGAGAGGACTCACCATTTCCGAGCTCCCAGGAGATGTTGTATTTTTTGCCGGCGCTGTATTTGAGCAGGTTCAGAGCACTGGAGGCGTTCCATGAGTTGTCAGGGTTTCTGTGCAAGGCATTCAGCCCAAAGATCAGGTGCAGTCCCGCGCAGTCGGCAAAGTTGTAGAGTTTGTCTAAAGACCTGGCTGGGAAAAAGCCAGACAAAGCTGTAACATTGATACTCACATTTTTTTTTATCATAATAACCATTTTACATTTGTTCTTTAACATTTTAAAATACCCTTGGACTTTTGTGGTGTTTCTCAACCAGTAGGTCACAAGACGTTGTCAATTAGTAAGCCATTAAAGTACCAAAAAGTACCAATAAAGTAACTGGTATGTTTTGTGTTTGCTGGGAAGGATTTGCATGCAGGAAAGATGTTAATTCTATCCATCAGGATCAGTGTCCATATGTTTAACAGTTAATATTAGTATTGTGTATTTACCATGGTAACTGTTGTTTCTATAACCTTAACCCAAAATATCACTTTTTTTATCGCTATTTTCTATATTTTTGATGACATCATTGTATAAATTTTTTTTTTGGGAACTGTTATTTAAAAGCCTTACCTTATATACTGTTTATTCATTAGAGTTAGTGATATTATACTAGTGATATGTGTGTGTGTGTGTGTGTGTGTGTGTGTGTGTGTGTGTGTGTGTGTGTGTGTGTGTGTGTGTGTGTGTGTGTGTGTGTGTGTGTGTGTGTCAACTATATCTGAGATATAAATACTTAAAAATATTTTTTTGGGGGGTCAGATGAGGACTACTGGACTGTTGTATTCTGACAATAGAAATTTCCATTATTATACTTAATCATATTCCTTTAATATTCCTTTAAAAAAATAAAACTTAAATTTGTACTTTTAAATTCGCTTGGTTCGTTAGGGTCAAGACCAAAATGTAGCGTACACACTCAAAAAATAACTCAATTTAATTGAGGGCAGGTTTTCCATCCAATAAATATGTGTAGCCCCAACTCATAAAAAACTAATTTGTGCAATGAAATATAATTGAGTTGGTCCAACTCAATTTTCGACAATGTAATTGAGTTGGTCCAACACAATTTTATCAAATACAGTTTAAATTATATTTATAACATGACTTTTTTGAATGTGCCAAACTTCATTATCATACACGATTTATATAAACGAAAATAGAAGAAAAGGCTGGTGTAACTCCAGACATTAGCATAGATCAGTGAGTGCCCACAGACTAAGCACATGCAACACTCTTCAGCACAATGGGAACAACAACATTTAAAAACATTACAGAAACTCCTCTAAATGTTAACTAACAACACCTTAAAAACACATGAAATAACACTTTAATCCCTAAATGTACTCTCTTAATGGAGTCCCTTGCAAAGCAAGCTGGGAACTACAGATCCACAGCCCAGTTAGTTAAGTCAACACAAATATTTAATGTAGTTTTAACAAAAAATAATTAAGTAAACTTCAGAATTAAATATATTAGGTTGACTGAACAGAATTAAATTAAGTTGTTTCAAAATTAGATATGTTTAAGTAAAGTGAACATAATTTAAATGTGTCATATCTATGGGCCTGAATAATTTTTTTGAGTGCATATGATGCTATTTTGACCATCTGAGAACTAAGAGCTGATGACAGTGGCAGATGACAGTGGCAGGAATCCCTCCGTCACACTCACAAACGATGATCTGCTGTGAAAAGACGTGGTTCTAACATCTGTACTGAACGTGATGGGCAACATCGCAAATAAGATGAGAAAAAAAAACAGGCATGCTTGAGCATTCTGTCCTTTTTAGGATATTGTGACATCATGTCCCGTTTTTGGTTCGTTTACCTGTCTTTGGTGCATGTTGCGTTCATATTTCAGTCAAACCGCACCAGAGTTCTTTTGGAAGCGGACCAAGATCCATCTGGTTAGGTGCGCACCAGGGTTCGCATGGCAGCGTTCACACTTATTTGAATGAACCGCACTAACAGAGCAATCGCACAAGGGTTTGTTTTAATCCAACCAAACATGCAAAGTGTGAACACACCCTAAAAAAAGGAAACTCATGTCTTGATGAATTTGGGAAAACTTGCTCTTTTGATGCACATGGCATAAGCAAAGATAACATGCAAACAGGGCAGATTAAAGGTAATAAAAAACAGAAATGCATCAAATAAAGTATTCAAATTTTAAATCTGCCAGATAGACAGTAAGACAGACATGATATTTCTTCTTTTTTTTGCTAATGGACAGCCGTTGGCTAATGTTTTGAAATTCTATCTGTTAAGAGCGGCAAAAATAAACACAAATATTTCAGTACTCTTTGACTTAATTTCCTGTGTTTAAAAAGAAGCAATGTTTCAATGTTCCTTCATTCACAAAGTTCCTACATCCTTTTTGTCTGTTTATTAAATATATCGGCTAATTTGATTATACATTCAATTACCAATAAGAGTGTAGTACAGCTTTGAAGAACACATTTTACTGTGTTTAAATTCTTTTCACAGATTTCCCACCAACATCATCACAGAAAATGCAAAGAAGGTCTGCAGATTCTATCAGGGCATAGGTACAAACTGCTAACATCATAAGGTAGTCTTGGCATTAAAAACACCCAGTTGCTATTACATCTGTTCAGAGATTACATTTATTATATTCTTTGACTGCAACATGGGCAGAAGTTATGTTCCTCTCATCAGCATTTTTGGGTAGATGTGAATCCCAATCACAAGAACGCAAAGAACAGGCAGAAAATCAGTCAGCATGGATGGTAATGGACACTGTCGTGACTGCTAAACTTCAGTTCAATATCATCTTTATAGCTTTCATCACAATTTAAAACGGCAAAGTGTCATTTCCTTAATAGCCTATACGTAAATATTCTATTCACAGACGGTCGTACAAAGGCTCGTAAAAAGATCCAACACATAGCTTCCCTGGGTACCAAACTATAAAAGCTGGTCTTTTAAATCAGCACTTTAAAGCAGCAGGGAAATGTTCCAATTACAGACTCGTTAAAATATTACCATAATGAGGTCAAGATTATGTTTAATTTAAACAAGCAGTGAAACACCAATGACAGACTTTTTATCACTCTTACTTAGCAGGCTTTCAGACATCAAACAAATGCAGTTATATGGACTTGTTTACTAGAATTAAAAGGCCTTTATACATCACGTCATATTTATATACCAGGCGTAACATTATGACCACCTTCCTAATATTGTGTTGGTCCTCATTTTGCCGCCAAAACAGCCCTGACCCATCGAGGCATGAACTCCACTAGTCCCCTGAAGTTGTGCTGTAGTATCTGGCACCAAGATGTTAGCAGCAGATCCTTTAAGTACTGTTAGATGCGAGGTGGTGCCTCCATGGATCGGACTTTTTTGTTCAGCAAATCCCACATATGCTCGATCAGATTGAGATCTGTGGAATTTGGAGACCAACTCAACACCTCAAACTCTATGTGCTCCTCAAACCATTCCTGAAACATTTTTGCTTTGTGGCAGGGCGCATTATCCTGCTGAAAGCGACCACAGGCACCAGGGAATACCGTTTCCATGAAAGGGTGTAATTGGTCTGTAACAATGCTTAGGTAGGTGGTACTATCAAAGTAACATCCACATGAATGGCAGGACCCAAGGTTTCCCAACAGAACATTGCCCAAAGCATCACACTGCCTCCACCGGCTTGCCTTCTTCCCATAGTGCATCCTGGTGCCATGTGTTCACTTGCTGCCTAATATATCCCACCCACTAACAGGTGCCGTGATGAAGATATAATCAGTGTTATTCACTTCACCAGTCATAATGTTACGCCTAATCGGTGTATATAGGAAGACAGTGCACTCTGAGTACTTATGAATGGGAGAAAGTGCAATGCCCAATATTAAGCCCTGCTTGAGCAGGGTATTATACGCGTCTATAGGCGGGTGCACAACACGTGTACACTCTGCTTATCACACACACTGGGACGCACAGCAAGCAGCACACAAACATTTTTAAATATTAAAAATAAAAGGATTCCTCTCTGGAGAAGCGTTCAGTCTTTCCGATTTTTAAAGGTTTGAAAATGTACCCCTTTCTTGTGAAAATAGTACCAAAGCGAATTAAAAATTTTTTTATCTGTCATGCAGTTCTGTGTACAAGAATTAAATAAGTTAAATAAGATAGATAGAACAATATAGAATGCTAGATAGACAGACAGACAGATCATGTTACAGTTCTCAAAGTTACTACTGTGCAGTAGTTAGCATTTTTTTCTGTAAGGAGTAAATCTCATTGACAGACCAGCTAGTTTTCCTAAAAGCAGCTAGTTTGATTAGTTCCATATTGCTGAGCTACAGTAATAAGGTAATTAGTGTGTGAGCGGCATCCTGAGCCAAACGCTCCCTAGAGCTCTGGACGGACGAAGAACAAGTATTTCCAGAGACATCAGCTATTTTGCTTTTTCTTTATCCCTCACTTTCACTTTCTCCTCTCAGTTTTCCTCCTTATCAGTGATAAAATTAAATGATGACAAATGTCAAAGGCCAAAGCCTCCTTGGAAGGACTGGAAAATAATGTTGTTGACTTTGGACGATGGATAAGTTTCTGTCACAATTACAGGTTCGCCACCTGTAATTCATTCATATTGTTTTAACAGTAAATTACAGTAAGAATAAATCAGTAATATAAAATAACATGCTTACATGTTTTTTTTACTCACACAAATAGCCAAACTCTCAAGACCACATCTGATAAAGACATGTTTTGAATCTTAAATGCTCAGTATGTTATTCTACTAAAACCTGACTCTAGCAGTTTGTACATGTAATTCACACAGTTGACGGAAATTGTGAGTGAGCATGGATGTGCAATCTATTTACAAATTATTGGAATATGATGAATTAAAGTGTCCCTATTGTGCTATTTTAAAGGTGCTTGATTTTGTTATGGAGGTCTCCTGCAATAGGTTCACATGCATCCAAGGTCAAAAAACACTTTTCTCATAATATACATACATCACCACATTTCTCAAAGAGTCTGAAGCCACATTCACATAAAGCCAGAGCTTTCTTTGTCCAATCTTTTTTTTCATAATCTCAAGAAATCTCAAGAAATCTACACACGAAAACACTGAAAAACCGACTCAAAACAATGTAGTATACATGCCAGAACAGTATGTGGCGCTGTAATTCTGCCACAGAGATGCACTAAAAAAAGTGAAGAACACTTGGAGCATGCAGGAAATGTGGGTGGATGACATCATCGTTTCACAAAATATAAGAAGACACAAGGGTGTCCTTTTCAGATTTATCCGCTCAGGGGCCCGGTTAAAAAAAAAAAATAAAAAAAATAAAAAAAATCAAGGTTTCAGGCTCCTAAAATGGCGGATCCAGCAAGAATTAGGTAAGAAAGTGAACACATGACACCAGGATGCACTATGGAAAGAAGGCAAGCCGGCGAAGGCAGTATGATGCTTTGGGCAATGTTCTGTTGGGAAACCTTGGGTCCTGCCATCCATGTGGATGTTACTTTGATAGTACCACCTAACCTACCTAAGCATTGTTGCAGACCAATTACACCTTTTCATGGAAAAGGTATTCCTGGCCGCTTTCAGCAGGATAATGCGTCCTGCCACAAAGCAAAAATGGTTCAGGAATGGTTTAAGGAGCACAACGAGTTTGAGGTGTTGACTTAGCCTCCAAATTCCACAGATCTCAATCTCATCGAGCATATGTGGGATGTGCTGAACAAACAAGTCCGATCCATGGAGGCACCACCTCGCAACTAACAGGACTTAAAGGATCTGCTGCTAACATATTGGTGCCAGATACCACAGCACAACTTCAGGGGACTAGTGGAGTCCATGCCTCGACGGGTCAGGGCTGTTTTGGCAGCAAAATGGGGGACCAACACAATATTAGGAATGGGAATCATAATTTTACGCCTGTTCGGTGTATATAAAGTCTTTGAATCTAAGTAGACGTCGCTCACAGGCAGCCAATGAAGACCATAGGCTGGCATCATGCAAATTTGTTACATAGATAACTTTGCAGCTTTTATATGCACACACACAGCTACAACCCCAAATCAGAAAAAGTTGGGACAGTGTGGAAAACACAAAAAAAAAGAAGTGATTTCTAAATTTACTTTGACTTGTATTTCATTGCAGACAATATGAACAAAAAACATTTGATGTTTTGTCTGGTCAACTTCATGTCATTTGTAAATATGCATCCTTTCCTGTCATTCAGACCTGCAACACATTTAAGAAAAGTTGGGACAGTAAAGCATTTACCACTTCTTTACCATTCCTTTTCACAACACTTAAAAGACGTTTAGGGACTGAAGACACCAAGTGATGAAGTGTTTCAGGTGTAATTTTGTCCCATTCTTCCTGCAAACAAGTCTTAAGGTGGGCAACAGTACGGGGTCTTCGTTGTCACATTTTGACACACATTCTCTACTGGAGACAGGCAGGCCAGTCAAGTACCCGTACCCTCTTCCGCCGCAGCCAGGACTTTGTAATGTGTGCAGAATGGGGTTTTGCATTGTCTTGTTAAAATATGCATGGACGTCCGTGGAAAAGATGTCTTCTTGAAGGCAGCATATTATGCTCCAAAATCTCTATGCACTTTTCAGCATTAATGGTACCTTCACAGAAGTGCAAGTTACCTTTGCCAAGGGCACTGACACAACCCCATACCATGACAGACCCTGGCTTTTGGACTTGTTGCTGGTAACAGTCTGGATGATCCTTTCCTTCTTTGGTCCGGAGCACACGGCGTCCATTCCTCCCAAAAAATACCTGAAATACTGATTCATCTGACCACAGTACACGTTTCCACTGTGTGATGGTTCATCCCAGATGCCTCCGAGCCCAGAGAAGTCGACGGTGCTTCTGGACACTGTTAACATAGGGCTTCCTTTTGGCACAGTACAGTTTTAACTGGCATTTGTGGATGTAACTACATATTGTGGTACTTGACAAAGGTTTGTCAAAGTAGTCCTGAGCCCATGTGGTGATATCGCTTATAGATGAATGATGATTCTTGATGCAGTGCCGCCTGAGGGATCGGAGATCAGGGTTGTTCAGCTTAGGCTTGCACCCTTGTCCTTTACGCACTGAAATTCCTCCTGATTCCTTGAATCTTTTAATTATGTTATGCACTGTTGAATTTGAAATATCAAAATCTCTTCCTATCTTTCTTTGAGGAACATTATTTTTAAACATTTCAATAATTTTCTCACGTATTTGTTGGCAAACTGGCGATCCTCTGCCCATCTTTGCTCCTAAAGGATTAGACCTTTCTTGGATGCTGCTTTTGTACCAAATCATAATTACAATCACCTGTTGACATCACCTGTTTCAAATCACATCATTATTTAACCATTTTACCTCATTACTAGCCCTGAATTGCTCCTGTCACAACTTTTTTTTAAATGTGTTGCAGGTCTGAATGACAGGAAAGGATGCATATTTATAAATGACATGAAGTTGACCAGACAAAACATGAAATATTTTGTGTTCTTATTGTCTGCAATGAAATACAAGTCAAAGTAAATTTAGAAATCACTACTTTCTTTTTTTATTTGCGTTTTCCATACTGTCCCAACTTTTTCTGATTTGGGGTTGTTTATTAAACTCTGCATAAAAGGTAATATTCGAAAAACCATAATGGGGAACTTTATACAATACTTTAAGTATCAAATCTGAGGTTTATGAATCAGTTGTGAATCCGAAGGAGAGTTTTAAGGAAGGACCAATTTATGTGTTATTTACATTATTTTTGTCAGATATTTATGAAAGTTAGTGACTCACTACTCACACCTACCCTGTGCACTTCTGCTACACAGCACTGTGAATACTGTAGTTTGTTAATATGGGTGCCAAAATAAATATGCCCCACAAATACAGCTTTCATGTGCAATGTGAAACAGGCGCCAAGAAGCTCTTCAATAACTTTAGCTAATGTAGTGCAACAACTTTGAGTATGAACGCACAGATGTATTTAAAAAATTGGTGCCTTTGAACTTTCTTGGAGTCGACTGTCTGAACTTTTGTAGCCAGTTCAGCAAACGCTGAATCCAATGAGTAGAACCTAAGTGCCGGATCCCCCCTCTCCCGATGTAATGGAAACAGAAAGGGGTCTGGATATTGTCAGGGTAGCTATCTGATCACAGACATAAGACTCCCATAACAAGCTGGACTGCACCAGAGCACTACGGCTCATTTCTGAGCCAGCTTATTTCCATTTATGACACGTGATTACCTACAGCAACTATCAGGACATGTACACTCAAAAGTCTGAGACCCCCAGATTTTTCTATTTTAAATTGTATTTTAATTTTGCAATGTATCATCAGACGTTTGGACCCCTCTCATATGTGGCCAATATTTAAAGACATTTATTTCTTAAAATGATTTTAAAAAAGGCCAGATTGCTTTTATTATCATACGCCACATGTACACACTGTTCGCATTCCTCACCATGTAATCAATTCTAATTGCATGCAAGCCCCTCACAGAATCCCATTACATGGGATGCAATTACATTAATTACATGGGATGCATTCTTCAGCGTTCATATCAAAAGGACAGTGGAGAAGTCATGTGATCTAAACACATATGAGAGGGGCTCGTGTTACACCTCAACAAAGGAAATATACACTTGTACACTACTGAACACTTCAGAGCAAATTATTAAGTTGTTTTTAAGTGCCAAAAGAGCGGTGCAAACTAATTTAGCGATTTACAGATAATCATATGACAGCACAACTTAAGTATATTTTCTATAAAAGTTAATCACATATCTAAAATCTTAAATGGCAATGTAGATATACTGTTTTAACAACAGCAATACTTAAGAAAATAATTACAGAAGAATATTATCTAATTATAAATTTATAATTAAATTAAACAGTCCTTTACTGGCATTAAAAACAATGAAATATTTACAACCAAAGCTCCCTAATTTACAAAAAATAAATAAAAACAAGTGCAGGAATCCAAATCGATAAATCACTTTTTAATCTGTTAATTTACATTCAAACGTCTGAATTAGGAGCAAGGCTTCTGTAGGCTATATTTAACGGATGGATCAATACACGTCGCAATAAAATAATACTCATAGATTATACTTAGAGTAACAATTACAGAAGAATAAAATAAAGCATATTTTGTTACCTTTTGGAGATTGGAAGGATTCAGTTTGAGCAGATGTTTTAGACCATCATAATCATATGTTCTCATCAGAGCTCATTTCCCAGTGCATTCAGCATCTGACTCATACAAAATTATGATTTTCATCTTCAAAATTAATATTATGATCGCTTTTTCACCAGAATCAAGTGACAGTGACACTAATAACTGATTGCATTTAGTACTAGCTCCGTAGTAAATCACTGAGACATTTCAAGTTTTGCTGATGATACTTCCTATTCTTTTGTTTTCAGCCTGCTGTGACTATGAGTGAAACATCCCTTTATCAGTGTGTATCAGACATTGCCACCTTGTGGAATACAAGTGAATTGCACTTATTCAGCAAAAAATATACTGTTACACACCTCGGGTCGTTAGCGACCCTATACCATTTTTTACACAAAATTAATAGGAAAACAAATTATTTTGTAATTTTATTATGTTTTTCTTGTTATATTGTTTTTAATGAATTGACAGAGGAATACTAAGAAGGTTGATGTCTAACTTTAAAAAATGAATGAGGACAAGGGTAGTGAATGACGTCCTGGGTCACTAAAGACCCGAGGTATGCATTTAAGGGTTAATTACGTATGGTCACGCATTTAGGGCACTGATATCCGCTTCAAAATGCGATTTCGGTTAACATAATATGAATCATAGACGTGAACAAGAATTTCAGACTTCAAAAGTAGCAAAACCCTAGCAACAATCTACAAAAACACTACAGACACCTAAGAAACCGCATAGCAACAGCCTGGCAACCACCCACAATACGCTAGCATCAAGGCAACACATTTGCACAGCCAAACACCATTTACGTTTCTTCATAAAAAAAATGTTTTATTTATTTTTTCGTATGAAGAAACGTAAATTAGTTTCACGTGGCATGTGTTGCTAAACTGTGCACAGACTGTGTGAGAAAGCTTTCCAGTCATTGAAAGTTAATGCTATTATTTAGCCTATTTTAATTCCCAGCTCTCTTTAAAGCAATTTCAAGTTTAATCGTTCAATTGCAGTGGAAAAATAACCAGGGCTAATTATGACTAATGACTACGGATGCCGGACAAATCCTCTGTTTCTGAAGAGGACGGATACTATCCCTGACCCTTCATCATTTCAAGCAAAAGAAAACACCACATCACAACGTGCAATAGTTAGAGTAGTTTTAAACCATTACAAGAACGACCTTCTAAGTAACTAAAATGTTAAACAACAAGTAATATCCTGTTAAACCGTAATGAATGGCTTCTGAACTCACTTTCCATTCAATTTTTCAACCACGCAAGCTTGCTGTTATTCCAGCACTTAGGAGCAAAACTCAATCCCACCGCACATCAGTTTTAGGAGGGATCAGTTTGAGGCATTTCAGAGACCCCCATCAAAGTGTTCCCGTGATGTACGACAGGCTTCCCTTCAAAATAAGTGCCAGGAAAAGGGGTGAAAATATGATTTCAATATTTCGGCTATGCCTGTGGTAGTCTGTAGCACACGGTATGTGTCACACAAACCCAAGTGCACTTGTGTTTATAAATACAGAATTACACTGGGACCCTGGTTTGATAGGGCTCGATACACACTCAAAACCGCTCAGGTCAAACCACTTTTGTGTTTGGGAAGAATGCAAACTATGAAGACACCTGTTTATAATTCAGTATGGCTAGCTTGGACTGCGTGTGTATCCATCTATGTGCTTTATGTCTGTGTTTTCGGGGGGTTAGTTGTTATTGTGCATTAATATGCACCAATGTGCACAGAAGGCCGCATTAAGTTGTGTGGCTCTGTTTGTGAGCATACACATACATACATGCGTGAGTATATACATGTCTGTGCGTGTATGTGTACATGTGTCTGGCCATGTGGTTGGCAGTGAAGGAGAGCAAGAGCTGACTGATATGTTAACATCTCAGAACACACTCTGGTGTATAAACATCCACACACGTTTGTGTACACTAATTAATCTTCCCCGTGAGGCTGCCTCATGCACAAGCACATGGTTCGGGCAGCGCAGGACTGCCGCGCTGGACTTTGATTTCCAGCTAGTGTCAACAGTCCTGGGCGCAGGACTGATTGGAGCTGCATTTGATGAATTCAAAGACGAGCGTGTGTGCCAAATTACATCAACCGCTTTAAAATGTCTTATATAAGATCCAAATTCAAACCAAAACCACTTGTGGGGGCAAAGTTGACCAAGAGACTGAACCAAGAGTTTCTAAACATGTCCTTCAAGTATTACTGCTGAAATGCATTATTGTGACATGAAATCAGACCTGCGATAAGAATCATAAGCTGAAACCTAAAAAATGTAAATATATTGTCTTCCAATTTGAATCTTTCACAATGAGTTTTTTTTTTTTCTCTGATGTGAAATACTTCTACTGCCTTCAAGTCCTCCTGGGAAATTTGTACTTATGAACTTGAAAGTTATACTATATATATATATATATATATATATATATATATATATATATATATATATATATATATATATATATATATATATATATATATATATATATATATATATATATATATATATAGACACACACAGTATATAGTTTGGGTCTGTGAGATATGAGAATATTATTGAAAGAGGTCTATTATGCTCACCAAATCTGCATTTATTTGCTCAATAATACAGTGAAAACAGTAATATTGTGGAATATTATTCATTTTGAAGAACTTTTTTCAAATTTAATTTATTCCTGTGATATAAAGCTGAATTTTCAGATGACATTTTTGATGAATAGAGTTCAAAAGAACATAATTTATTTGAAATAGAAATCGTTTGTAATGTTATAAATCGTATACTGGTCTCGTATACTAGTCGTTACTATCCTTACGATCAAGTTAATGCATCCGGTTTGGACTACACCCCTGCACTTCCTGCTTTAATGATGTCACTAGAACAGTTTGTTGACTAACCCTCCGCCCACAAGAATACGCAAAAAAGGGGTCGTGGTCTTGTTGCTCTCCCACGTGGAGAAGATGAAGTGTTGTTTTTGTAGAGTGTGTTTGTCGCCATGTCATCGAGATGCGGTTATTTTCATCCCTGAATCAAATCACCTTTGTTTGGCCTTCCCACGGACGCTGTACGTAGATATCAATGGTTACAATGTATGTTTAACTCGGTTCCGGAAAATTATAATCAATTTAAAACTATGTGCAGCACATTTTGCTAAGGACTGCTTCCTCAATCTCAATCAGTTTAATGCCGGATTCGCAGAAAGATTATTCTTAAAAGATGACGCAGTTCCCTCTTTGTCTGGAGAAGGCGTTGTTTATGGACCACAACCGGTAAGTGTATTTTATTAAGTTGGTCCGTTTAACAGTTTATTTAACTCATTACACAAAGTGCAACGCTGTTTAGCTTTGTTAACTAACGTTAGATGGTAATTGAAACTAATCCGAAAAACTTTTTAAAAAAAAGTGTATTCAGACACCATCGATTGTTGGTGTTTGTAATGATCATTTTAAATTATTTGTTTATTATATATTGTTTAGTGTTTAACCACCTGCTCGTTCAGCTGCAGCCACGCATAAAATTTGTAACAGCCGAATATAAAAGCATGACAACTACTGAATAGACAGCTTACCATTGTAAAACATCCTGCAAAAGTCTTTCCTGAGCAGGTTGTAATCGATCCGATATTCTCCGGGTCTGATTCCGGCTCAAATTGATAAGGCAATATAGACATTTTTGCAATAACATTGAGCGCGCGTATCTCCCAAGCGGCAAACTCCCGCTGTCTCTCTTGAAGCCAATACGGAAGTGGATTAAACTGCAGTTCACCGACTGGCCACTAGGGACAGGCTCCAGAAGGGAGCAGAATCTCATAGAGACCCATGTTAAAATGCCCAAATTTACAGCAGAATAAAAATGTTTACAGCCTGGTACAAATTCTAGTTTTGGTCTAAACGGCTAGTTTTGCCCTTCATGACAACTCTGAGGGGGGTGAATTTTTTTATAGCGCATTTGTTTACATTATATTAAGCCTTCAAGCCTTCAACTGCATAATTAAGGGTGTGGCCACTTTGAGTGGCAGGTGGGTAGCCATTTATATGTTGTTTGTTAGTCACGCGTCACCTCAGCTCCGCACACGTCCCGCCTCTTTGCCCATTTTCTGTTATCCGGGAGTGACGGTTGATGACGCGCTGACAAGATGGCAACGGCCAGCTCGATCCTACTTTACGCTTCAAAACCGCTCTGCAGAATCCTATGGGTGACGTCACAGACACTACGTCCATATTTTTATTCAGTCTATGGTATCTCCCCGTTATGGTAAGAGGCGTGACCTTTCCGGGCAATGTGCGCTAAGCTGCTGTCGAATCACAACACGGGAAGCGCTGGCACAATCAGGCCGTTTTTTCATCAGTGAAAACAGCCGTATACAGATAAGTAAATTGTGTGAAAAATACTGTTTTTTTACACACGAAACATGAACACATGTTATATTGCACACTGTAAACACAATCAAAGCTTTGAAAACACGCGAAGAACGGGACCTTTAACAGATCTTCAACAAACACAGAATGTTCATCATCTGCCAGCATACCTAGTATGTCATCAGCTGAAAGGTTTGAAGAGATTTGCATTTGTCTGAGGTGTCAGGGAGACACGGTAAGTACGTAGACATGTGTAGATCTGTCTAACATTTAATCTCTGTCCTGCAAGGTCTTTAAGAGGTCTTTGTCCTGCAAATTTCATAGCTTAAAATTTCATAGCTCATTATAAACAAAGCATTTATTCAAAGTTACATGCCGACTTTTTGGGACTTTAGCTTATTCACCGTATCCCCCAGATAAGTCCATACATACAATTTTTATGTCCGTGTGTGTCATAATTCTGTCTGAATCACCCACCGCCAGCCTATCTTAGCACAAACACTGGAGGTAAACGGCTCCATCTATAGCCTACTGCTTTAATCAAGCTCCAAAAACTCTTTTCTATGAAGGTATTTTTGGTGCAAAACAACTGAACACGTGTGAGAGTGGAATTTGTTGCTGTAGAGCATATCCACACATGTCTATCAATACATTTGAAGTCACAGATAAAAATCTTTTAGGAGTTGTAACCTGCTAATTATAAAAAGAGGTTGCAGCCCCTTGTCTACTTTCAAGAGGTCTCACGTTTAGCTCACGAGTTATTGATCCAGGACGTTTGAATCTGTAAATATATAGGCAGTCTTACCGAACTCACTGAACTAAGCACTGACTATTTCTTTATTAAGTCTAAGTTCAAAATAAAACTCTAATTCCTCCCTTCCCAATTTTTTTCCACCACCACGTCCTATAAGGGGCTCCGTACAAATGAGCTCTTCTGATTGGCCGAAATTCTCTGCTCTCTGAACAGGGCCTGCCGCTGCCTCACAGATGCACAAATCACTTTTGCTCCACATTTCACATAGTATATGGTGCAAAAGTGAGAGCGCACAGAACCTGTCATTTGAAGGCGAAAAAACTGCATTTGAGACTCGTAGCAACAGATTCAAGCACTTGTAGAAATTGGACTTGTGATTGTGTTAGAAAAATATCCAAGAAATGTATTTGTGATCAAACATTCTACAAGCGTACAACTCTCATTGCATGCATTCACATATTAATTTGCGGATGTGCAAAATGTTTCCGTGACTTCACATTTTTGATATGGGTGTGTGAATGCATTTTGCACCATATTCACTGCAGCAACTGTAGCAAAAATGTGAGCATATGAGTTTCTTGATGTGTGATTCGTAGAATAGCACAAAAACCAGTAAACTGACGAGCGCAACCCTTTGTAAATCACCTTGCATGATTCATTTAAATACTCTGCCTAAAAAGGAAACTCCTAAAATACATATGCAATAAGTAAAGTTCAGCCGCAAAAATAACCCTGTCTATGCCCTTTTAGTGCTAATTTTTCACTGCGTGTGTTTAAATCCTGACTTAATGCCAAAAAAGGGTTTGCGCTGGCGCAAGCTGTTAGTAAATCTGTCTCTAAAGCTTAACATACTGCGAGATCTGACATAATTTTGTTATCGTAGCCCTGCGAGCGAGAACTTTTTTCTCTGTTCTTGCGAAGTATGTAACAGTCTTTACTCATGTGCAATAGCGAATAGGCGTTGATACTGTTTTCTAATGCAATGGCTTTAGCCAATCATAACAGTGGGCATTTAATGACACTTACTTAAAGGAGCCGCTCCTTTAAATGGATGAGAATGAGGGTTTACTTTTTTTTGTTACCATATACATTTGTTTTTGCTGTTGTGTTTTGTTTTGTTTTTGTGTGTACAAAAAAAGCTTTATTTACATTATAAATGAACCCCTTAAAATGAAACAATTAAGCCTAACCCTTTGCTTTGTACATTTTTCCATATCTCACATTTTTAACCATGGTAGAATTAATAATGCATGGTTTTGAGTAGCTTACTCCTTTTTTGTAATAATATAAATAACAATATGATTAAAAACTTCAATGTTCAATACCAAAATTCATTTAAATAATTATAATAATGATAATGAACAATCCTTTCTCCAAGTAATATAGTTCATTAACCTTTACCTGCAGAATGTTTATGGCTGGCAAACATAAATATAGCGTTCATGCATCTTAAAAAGAAAACAGAAATGGCACTTGAAACAACACCAAAGTCATGGGTTTGATTCCCAGGGAACTAAGAACTGACATAAAAACGTCAGCCAAAATGCATAAACGTAATTCTAATTGTGTAGCTTCAAAAGCAGCTCATCCAATCGGAGTCCAAATATATCTATACCAAATATAGTAGTTTTTACAGTAGCAACTCTAATACCATCACACCAAAAGGAAATGGTTATTTAGTCCAGTTCACAGGAGCTGCACAATATATTTATCTGGCCAACCGTGAGCTACAACATTTCCATTGGCCACTCTCATTTCATTAGAGGACTGAGCAGCTCCTTTCACATACCTGCCAAAATGATCCTAATTACCTACTAATGCCATAATTGCACCATGATCTCTTTAAAGAGACAGCACAGATAAGAAGGGTGAGGCACTGAAAAGCCCTTGAGCTGTTTTACAGCACCTCTTCAAAGGATTTCCTTCCTCAGACAACAGAATCAATGCGGCCCATCCTTCACAGAAAACGTACAGATCACAAAATACACACCAGCTTTCGTCTTTCAGCTCTGGCGGAACTACAGGAACGGTTTCATTTACACGCAAGCCACTCTCACACAAAAAGGAACCCCCGTGACATGTTTGTTTGTGTTTTTCAGCTCTAAGTGACAGGATGTTTCATGAATCGTCTTTTGCCAGTAAATCATCGTCTGGGAACTTAAGTGCCTGAATAATGTGAAGTGTTGAGGGGGGAGGGGGAAAACATCTGTCCAGTTAGCCTGACTGGTCCTCTCCAAATAAAACCATCTGATGCTGAAAGAAGACGAGCAAACGGAGCTGACCCGAGACATGAAGCGTGAAGGATACAACGTACTACGCAACATTCCCTAGATGGCAAGAAATAATTCAAAACAGCACTCTGCTCTCAGAACAAATGCTCTTTGTGAATAATATGGCACCGTTCAAGACATTTCAATCAAAATTTCAGTGCCAAAAAAAGGTGAAAAGAACCTCTAGTAAATTACCCCCCGGTTTCACAGACAAGGCTTAAGGCTGATATACTTCTGCGTCTGACCTATGCCGTATCCTCTACGGCACAATAACGGTTTTAATTTATACTTCTGCGTTGTGGTCCACGTCAATGTGCAATTACACATGCAGACCGCTAGAAGGCAGCGTCCATGTTGATGGTGTAACCCGCAGTATCAAGGCAAAAGCTGAAGAAGAAGCTTGTTGTGTACGTTGGTGGAGTAGCAGCAGCAGTGATGGCGGCAAATAGATAGATACAACAACTCAAGCTGCAAGAAAAGTCACTAATAAAAATTAAGCATCTCTAGTTGATTAGTAGATTTAAATAAGAGGCTATCTGGCGCTGACGTTTTTGAAATCATGCAGAGTGCTCGTGGCCGCTGTTTTCAGTATCGGTCGCTCGTGCACAGACAATCACTTTAATCGATTGCTGTCGCAGGGACTTTATTAGTTTAGTTGAAATCACAAAACAAAATGCACCTAAATGTGTCCTTGTTCTTGATATACAATCACTGATTAACATATTTGGTTTTGATGAGAAAATAAATAAATAAACTACAATGGTGGATTAGAACCCAGAACCTCTGGCACACTTAACGAAAATTACCACTAGACCATCAAGAGCTCACACACACTCACAGCGAATCTACGGATATATTCACTAACAAAAAGAGTCTCTGACTACAAAATAAAGACTACAAAATATTGTGGTATATAGCAGACATAAAGATGAAACTATCATCCCATTTCTGGACACACACTCCTATCACATATTTTTTATTTATTTATTGACCTGAGGGAGGGGTTCTGGCAGACCAATCACACCACTCTCGCGTTGAACTTACGCATTGTTAAATGTTTGGAGAGGTAAGCGCCAGGGTACGTCGAAGGCTACGTGTGCAACATATAGCCTATGACGTAGCTACGGCATACACTTGATGCAAAAGTATAAATTGGGTTTTAAGCTAGTCCCAGATTAAAATGCAAGTTTGAGCTGTTTTAACTGAAAGCAGCTTGCACTGACATATCTTAAAATATGTCTGTGCCATTGTTTTGCTTCAAGATGCACAGCAGTAATGTGTTTTTCACACCAGGTTACATTTATAAAATCTACTTAATGCCCTACTTGAACTAAGACCTAATCCTGGCTTAGTCTAAGTCCTGTCTGTGAAACCTGGACTACGTGTTGTTTTGTTAAGCTGTCTATTCAGAATCATTATCTCTATTTTAAACAAAAAAAAAATTGGATTCTTAATTTGTCCAGATGAATGCAGCTCTAGAGTGAGGTCCCCCAGCCTTTTAAGAGGAGAAAAGCCACCTTAAGCGAAAGATTCTTATCTGTCGCCGACTCTAGCGGTTCAAAGGGGGCCAGGGATAACCCTTCCAGAACCACAGCCAGATCCCAGGTTGGAACTCTGGCTTGAGCCACAGGCCTCATCATCCATGCACAACGGAGGGAACGTACGACCAGCTGGTGCCTACCCAGAGGCCTATCACTTATAGGAGCGTGGAAAGCCGTAATGGCACTCACGTACACCTTAAGTGTAAGACCAGCACAGAAGCAATCTTGAAGGAACCCCAACACTGAAGCCACTGGGCAGTTAACTGGGTCCAACTCACGCTCTCTACACCAATTGGAAAAAACACATTCCACTTTAGGCCATACAATCTCCTCGTGGAAGGAGCTCTGAAACTAAGTATGGTCTCCACTACTCCAGCCGACCCCTCAGGGGCCAAACCCAGGGAAATCTGCCAGGAGTGCTATGATGTCTGAAAACCATACTTTACCGATATATTGTCTGAACATGTCAGAACGTGGTAGCCCCTGATGTTTGTGAGGAAGCTCATCAGAGCCCTGAACGCAGCCAACATCTCCAGACAATTTATATGCCATGAATGATAATGGTCCTGCCACAGACCCCTGGCAAAGCGGGCATTTATGGCCGCGCCCCAGACCGTGAGGGAGGCATCTGTCGAAACGGTTTTCTGGCGACACAATGCTCCCAACACTAGGCCTTGGTACAGAAACGGATACTGCATTTATGTCTGATACTGTAGGCAATTAAATGGAATGTGGAAGATTTCTGTTAAATTACGTGATTGCATGTCCCAAAGCCAGAAGGACAAGGGAGCCCGGTGCAGCCTGAGGAATGACAGTTCAGGGTGGAGCAGAGTGAGTGTTGAGCCAAGGTGGAGCTGATGGATCAGCGGGCCAAGGTGGAGTCTGAGGATTGAGGTGGAACTGTGGGATCCAAAACCCAAGGCAGAGCTGATCACTAGAAAGCCCCTGGTGGATAGTGCAGCAGAGTGGAACAACTGGAGGAGCTGAGGGGCTGAAGGGAGACAGTGGAGACAAGGCCAAGGAACTGAATGGTTTTGGCAGTAGAGGACGAAGAGGGAGGCTGGGTGGGACTATCTGCGACAAAGGAGATTTGGTACTGGGCTTAACCAGCAACGACTTGGAGCTGGGCTTAACCTGCAACGACTTGGAACTGGGCTTAACCAACAATGACTTGGAGCTGGGCTTAACCAGCAACAACTTGGAACTGGGCTTAACCAGCAACGACTTGGAGCTGGGCTTAACCAGCAACGACTTGGTGTTGGGCTTAACCACCAATGACTTGGCGTTGGGCTTAACCAGCAAAAACTTGGCGTTGGACTTAACCAGCAATGACTTGGAGCTGGGCTTTAACCAGCAATGACTTGGAGCTGGGCTTAACCAGCAATGATTTGGCGCTGGGCTTAACCCGCAATGACTTGGAGCTCGGCTTAACCAGCAACGACTTGGAGCTCGGTTTAACCAGCAACAACTTGGTGTTGGGCTTAACCAGCAACGACTTGGCATTGGGCTTAACCAGCAATGACTTGGTGTTGGGCTTAACCAGCAACGACTTGGCATTGGGCTTAACCAGCAATGACTTGGTGTTGGGCTTAACCAGCAACAACTTGGTGTTGGGCTTAACCAGCAACGACTTGAAGCTGGGTTTAGCCAGCAACCCCTTGGAACTGGGCTTAACCTGCAAATTACTTGGCACTGGTCTTAACCAGCAACGACTCGGTGCTGGGCTTAACCAGCAATGACTTGCCGTTGGTCTTAACCAGCAAAGACTTGGCGGTAACCCAGTTTCCTGCACTGGAAAAATACTTTAGGCACGCCAGATCTAAAAAGTTAACTGCGTGGTCCTCAAGGGATCTATGCTTCTGCTCCAAACAGAGCATTCAGACTGCTGGTATATCCATTTTTAAATGTTCGCCAAAAATAATCCTTTCAGTGGTCTTGTGTTCTTTCGCGGGTTGGCTGTTGCTTAATCCAAAAGGTGATGTGTGACGCATGAATGTACAATAAAACAAAACTTTAATAAACACAAAGAGAGATCTACAAACACAATCTAGAAACCTTAACACAAGACAATGAACAGAGGAGAACTGAGATCTTAAATACAGAGAGGGAAGATAATCAACAGAACAGGGAACAGGTGTGACACTAATCAGGGATTATGGCAGCTAATGAATTAACTAAAACTCAGGAAAAACAGTCAATAAGACTATGACTAAAACTAAAAGACAATAACTAAATATGACTGTGACAAGTTTACACAGTGTACGAGTCAAAACACCAAATTCACCACTGAGCAAAACAGACAAACCACCTGCACCATTTATCAATGGAACTTGTTTTACGGAATTATTCCTCCATATACGTGGGACACATTAAAAAGATGAGTTACCATAATGACTCATCTCATGAGATAAGGCCCCTCAGTACATAGTTCAGTCGCTGGCCTCAGCTCCACATCAGAGGTGCAGACGTAAAGACCAGTTAGGTCTCTGTAGTAACCGTGTCTGACAAAGCTGGAATAGACTTCAGTACTGCGTTGCATGTTTCCACCAGATGCTCTCTGGAAGGTATTTATTGAGGTAAAATGCTTGAAAATATGCTCTGTTCTTTTCAAAGATACAAGCCATCAAAACATTAGTCTTTGGTTCCCATTGTAAATTCTCAAGTAGACAGATCACGCTTACCCTAGTCAAACATGTCAGCTGCCTGAAACAGACATCAGTTTGACAGAGTCTGTTAAAAACGTCTGTTGAAGCTTCAAAAACAACCTAGACGCAGTTTCACAGTAAACTGTTCTCGCATACCTCAACAACTCTATGTATCTACCTCTATCGCAATATAAAGTTGATCTCATTCATATTTACACATACAGTGTGTGCGCACACATTTTTGCACATTTAGACAGATACTGAACAATATCTACATTTTGAGAGTATCTAAAGCACAAACCCTTTTAAGTAACCCAATCTCAAAATGTGATTCTTACCTTAACAATGCATGAAGGTTCACCCCTAACCAGATCTCATGAGAAAACATAACTGTTTTGCAAGGTGTCAATTTTGTAAGAGTTTGCACAGTGTTTTTCATTTAAAAAAATATTTTTAGGAAAAAAGTATGCATGAGTGTCCACCCCAACCTCATCGCTAAACCTGACCATTAGTAAGGAATAATCAGATTGTTTGAAACCGTACAAATGAGATTGCATGATTTAGAAGAATTAGCTACCACTTTGCAAAAGTGTACAACAGTTACGAATTGCCATGAGAATATGCTGGACCAAGAATAATACTCAGATTGTGCTATGATTTAATACACACCAAATAAATAAGATGCTGTCATTTTTTATAAATACAATAAAATCTTGCTGTGCATTCAATAACTTAAAACCTGAATGATTTATAAACATTTTTACATCTCTGAACACATGCAAAAGCATTTCCATTTTAAAAGTGGAGCAATATTGCATGTAACAGTGTCTATCCGGGCATTTTTCACAAGTGCTTGAATCACACTTTATGTACGAATACCTCCAAACAGCACACCAGATCACATTGGTGATATTGATGTTACCTTTATTAAAATGTTTAGCACTATAAGCTGCTGCTAATTGTGCTAATAACATTAGCATAATGGGGCACTAGCACAGTGCTCTGGCCTTGCCGTGCCCAGTCAATGGCAGTCTCCATCTGCCTTTGCTTAGAGCCGTCAGGTCTTGTCACTCAAGTTTAAAGTGAACAAAATAAAGCAGAGGGGTTTTGGTTAGCCCCTCCTAACGGGGTTGTTTTAAAGCACTGCAGTCTGCCACAGAAAACTCAATTTTACTTTCCCTGCCCATGTTCCCTAGACCAGAGCAAATTTCATTACATGTTTATGGACTTATAAAATTCCTTGCAGAATACAGCTTTCTTCACATGCGGTTTTCAAAACTTACTGAATCTGAGGTGCAGGGAGGTCTTAGCACCGTTGTTGCAGTGTTGACATTTATCCACATATTTTTGTTTCACCCAGTTCGGTTTAGTTCAATTCAAGGTCTGATTGATTTCAGCTTTCTGATAATGCTCCCTGAGAGGAAACTGAACAATCATCACAAATGTGGTGAAAGATCTGGGCTGCTAACCTAAAGTTTGGTGGAAGGGCTTCATCTGCTCCAAGTGACGGGTCACCCAAAAGTGAAAACGTATTCACCTTTGTGTCGCTTCAACCCAATATGACTTTCTTTATTCTGTGGAAATCAAAAGGAGATATTCAGTAGAATTTCCAAGCTGTTTTTTTCCATACAATGAAAGGGAATAGTGACCACAACAATCCCATCTGTGGTCACCATTCACTTTCACAGTATTGGAAAAGCATAAGTCTAAGCGCTTAGGATCGATATGACTGTGAGTACCTTTATGAAAAAGGAACTATACTTCAAGTTCATTTTATGAAGTATACTTAAAGGTGCACTGTGTAAATTTTAGCAGAATCTAGCGGTGAGAACACCCACCACTCATCCCTCCCTTTCGAAGCGCATAGATAAGCTACGGTGGCCGACACAGGACAAAAATGTCATTGGAGATACTTTTACTTGACAGAGATAGATTACTATTTATATATAATTTTTGCATTTTAAGTACACCTTTATGATGCTATTTAGGTATTATTTTTTAATACTTGGAATATACCTTTAACTGTACTTTAACTCTTTCAGTTTTACACATTTTATTCTAGCTTTGTGCATCCTTTTTTATCAACACTTGAATGTGGGTAAGCTTCATAAAAAAGCAACATTTTAAATAAAAAACTGAGAAAATCGATATAAAGTATATTTCTGAGAAGTACATAAAAAGTCGACTGAAAGTATACTTTCTTATTTTTAGTTTAAAATAAGTATACAAATAGCACACTTAAATAAAATAATTTTTTTGTAAAGACTAAACTGTAGCATAATTTTCAAGGAAAATATATATATATATATTCCTTGAAAATTATGTTACAGTTTAGTCTTTACAAAAGACTAAACTGTAGTATATATATATATATATATATATATATATATATATATATATATATATATATATATATATATAATCAATATTGAATTGGTTTGGAATTAAATCGAACTGCAAGCTTGTGAATCAATTGAAATTTGTGTCAATACCCAGCCCTAATATATATATATATATAGATATAGATATAGATATAGATATATATATATATAGATATATATATATATATATATATATAGATATATATATATAGATATATATATAGATATATATATATATATATATATATATAGATAGATATATATATATATATAGATAGATATATATATATAGATATATATATATATTTTTTTACTATTCCCTTACTAAAACAACTTCACTACACTATACTGGGGAAAAGTTTTTGTTTTGTTTTTAATTTGTGCTTCGATCATAATATGACATAAAATATTGTACATACTGTTCAGGAAAAAAACTTATTCCAGGAGTGATTTTGGGAACACCCTCTACCCTAACAAACACTCTCTCTTTAACACACAAAGTTCTGTTTGTATGGTTAGTCTGAGCAGCAATAGTTCTGCATTCCACATGTCAATATTCAGGCTTCTGGCAAATTCTCTAGATTTACAAATAAACAAATAGCTGGGCAGGAATGGGAGAAATTACAGAGAGCAAATTAATTTAATTTCTTGTTCTTTTAACTAAAAATAGAATCCACTTTTCTAATGCTCCATAAAATGTATACAAGATTATTTGTCATCTAACAAACGAGACTTTTCATGGAAAAACAATAGAAATGAAAGCATTTTTGGCTGTTCCTCACAGTAGATCCTAGATTTCCAAACATACGCTTGGCATCACACTCTCTGAGAAACTATAAACAGTGTCAAAGAGTAAAACGTTGGAAATGTTTTTTGGAGGGACACCTTCCTGTCGTTCTTATCAATGGTCATATCTAGGAATTGTGCAATGACCTTGGCACACTAGTGTTTAAGCATGATCTCAGACGCCACACCCACAGTCCACTCAATAATCCATATTGCAAACAAAAAAAATATGGCAAGAGCTTGGCGGACTTTACACAACTTTCAGAAGCTGGACAGCATCATTTGGACTATTTCTGTAAAACAAAAGGTATTCCATAAATGCAACTTTAACTCTGCAATTAATGGAAGTTATCATAGTTTCATGCCAATTTATTACTGTGGTATTGTACCCATTTCAGACAAGCCTGCCTTAAACAGCATGTAAAAATAAATAAATAAAAACTAACAGGATTAGTTCACTTTTAAATAAACTTTTGCTGATAATTTACTCACCCTCTTGTCATCCAAGATGTCCGTGTCTTTCTTTCTTCAGTCGAAAATAAATTAAGGTTTTTGATGAAAACATTCCAGGATTTTTCTCCTTATAATAGACTCAATGGACCCCAAACGGTTCAAGGTCCAGATGACAGTTTCAGTGCAGCTTCAAAGGGCTTTAAACAATTCTGGAATGTTTTCATCAAAAACCATAATTTATTTGGTTTCACTTTTTGATGGTCCCTTTAACGTATTCTGGTGACTATAAGTAGCGTTGCACCTACATGTCCACTAAATATCATTAGAGTGTTAGTACCGTTTCAGACTATACTGGTAGGGTTAGGGTTAGAATAAGTTGACATGTAGTTGCAAAGTTACTAATAGTCAGTAGGATGTCTGTTGAAAGGCTATTAGAATAAAGTGTTAGCAGATATTAAGCAGACAGTCTACTAATACTCTAATGAGAGTTAGTTGACTTGTAGATGCAACGTTACTTATAGTCAACAGAATGTTAAAAAGGGACCATCAAAATAAAGTGTTACCATTTATTTAAAAGTGAACTAATCCTTTAATGTCAATTAGAGTTTTCATTCATTACAGTATCGCTTTAAATGCTAGCATCTTGTCTCTGAGACAATAATTCGGATCACTATACAAATGTTTTTAGGTTTTATGGGCATAACCTAAGCTAATTATTATTCAAATATGTGGAAAACTTAGGAGAAGCTGGTTCAGTATGGGATTACTATAGGGCTGCAATTTACGATTATTATTTAAATCTAAGAATTATTATACATTAAAATAAAATTTGGACTCATTTTATATTAGGTGGCCTTAACTACTATGTACTAACATTTTAACTGCTCATTTGATACAATGCACTTATTGTGTACATACATGTTTTTACATTGTACTTATATTTAAAAAATGTCCTGCTGTAATTAATTTCTGTAGTTACATTTATAATTACACTGTTGACCCGTCCCTTACACCTAACCCTTCCCTTAAACTGTCCCTAACTTTACCCGTATCCCACCTCAATATCAGCAAAAGTGTTTTGCAATACAATATGAACACAATAAGTACATTGTAAAATGTAAAAAAAAAAAAAATTTTAGAACAGTGTATTTCCACATCCTTCCCAATGCTGACCTCCAAACAATGTGTAATATAAGGCCTATTAAAACAAATTTAGTGATTGCGTCTATGTAGGCTATGCTGTACATAATCAAAAAAGGGTTAAAATACAGACATTACATTCTAAACCAAAAAACAACTAATTGCTTACTATGTTAAAGCAGAAATTAAAATGACTAAATGATAATAAACAAAAACAAAAGCACAAAACTTGTACGAGGTATGAGGAACACACACAAAGGATTTATACATTTATATATGAAAGGGACTTTAATAGTAGCTACTTATATTACATTATTGGGCTATACCAACAATAGTGCCTTTACTTTTACTACTCTAACTTGTGTTACATATATTTTATAACAAAATGTGTATTTTAGCCAGTGTCATTGCGCTCTGATTCTACTGCGCTCCATTTGTTTGCATGATGTCTGTGAAGTTTAGTAAGACGCTTGATGTCAGAAAATGTAAAATGTAAATACTTTTGGGACTTTCTAACATTATAAGGATATAACCATAAAATGTAAGTTATGTGCTGAGGACGTGTCGAAGGCATTAAACAAGGCATGCATTTGTCAAAGCACAAGAGGGCAAGACCTTTTGTTTGAAGTTTCGGACATCTTGGATCATGAACCTTTCCCAGAGCAGTTCATTATGTGTCCTCCGCTATTTCCACATGCGTTTTGTCCATAGAAATTGGTTTACTACTGTAAAGCGGCGTGACTGGCAGACGCGACAAATTAATAATCAATTTCGTTGTCGATTATTTTAATTATTGATAATAACTGATTTTATCGATTAGTTGTTGCAGCCCTAGATTGCACTAACAAATATTTGGTCTTGCGTCCAGTTAGTGATTTTGCTCATGTGTGATGTCCCGGCTGCCAAATCATGGTTGTGGATCTGGACCCAGTATTGGTCTTGGGACAAAAGATCACACATGAAAATTATAATCAAAAATTACCTCAGTGGGAAGCATCCGAATGATTAATGATCCCTGACAGGTGTTGCAGGAGCAGCACAACTACTGACAAAGAAAATAAAAATGAGTAATACCTTCTTCACAGGAGGTAACATCTAGATCTAGCCAGCCCCTCGCATAATTCTCATAACTTTGGGCAGTTTTAATAAATTTCTGCAGCAGACCCACTGAGCTTGGGGTCTCTGTTCAGTCTGAACAGTCCAGAGAAGATTTCAGCAGCTGTGCTATTAAAAAAAATACGCCAGAAGAAAAGAGTAACCTGATACACGTTGGAGTGAGAGCACAAATCAGATGAGACGTTCATGAGCCACAAATCTCTCCTGCATCTGAAACATCACAGAACCGCGCATGATGGCGTGGAGGACAGAGCCAGCAGCCTGTGATCAGCCAGAATAAGAAAATAGCTGACTGACATACACTTATTTCCTGCACTATGACCTGTATTGGATCAGATCTCCAAGCAGAATACAATCCACACCGTCATGTTCTGAAATGCAATTTTTTTAAATTAAAGGAATGCAACCATATGAATAAATTATTTGACAATTAGTGGGAAACACTTCATTTCGATGGTCCACTTTAGACATTCTACCGAGTAACATTGCAACTGCATGTCAACTAGCAGTCATTAGAGTAGTAGACTGTCTGCTTAAAGGGTTAGTTCACCCAAAAATTTAAAAAGAATCTCCAATAATTTACTCACCCTAAAGCCATCCTAGTTTTATATGACTTTCTTTTTCCAGCCAAACACAGAGTTGAAGAAAAAAATATCCTGGCTCTTCGAAGCTTTATAATGGGAGTGGATGGCACTTTAGATTTTGAAGCCCAAAAAAGTGCATCAATCCATCACAAAAGTAATCCAATAATATTAAAAAAGGCCTTCGGAAGCGATGTGTTTTTATAGGAAAATATATCCATATTTATAACTTCATTAACTGTAATCATTGGCTTGATTGGCCATACACAAATTGAATTCCAGCGGATGAGTGACCTCTGACCCGACGCATAACGTAGGATGTAGGAGTAGCATAAGCTTAGGTGAGAGTAAACGCCTCTCACGGTTCAAAGTAGGGCTGGGCAACAAACTCAAGCTCCTCTTCTCTTATATCGGAACCCTCCAAAATTTCTCCAAAAAAATTGGCAATATGTCATACGTTAGGTCAAAGGTCACTCTTACGCTAGAATTAGCCTCGCGTAAGGCTTTTACCAGAAGCCACTGTTTATTACATTTCTCTTAAAGCCAATACGGAAGTGACTTAAACTGAGATTCATCGACTGGCCACTAGAGACAGGCTCCAAAAGGGAGCAGAATCTCATGGAGCCCCATGTTAAAATGCCCAACTTTACAGCAGAATAAAACATGTTTACAGCCTGGTACAAACTGTGGTTTTGGTCTATATATCTAATTTTGCCCTTCATGATATATATTAGATTATATAAATATAGATTATATAAAGCCTTAAAGTTCTGCATAATTAGGGGCGTGGTCACTTTGAGTGACAGGTGGAAAGCCTTTTGTCTTCTGTCTGTTAGTCATCACGTCACCTCCGCTCCCGCCTCTTTGCTCATTTTCTGTTATCCAGGAGTGACGGGCAGTGGCGCGTTGCCAAGAAGGCAGCGGCCAGCTCGACCCTGCTTCACACTTCAAAACTGCTCTTCAGAATCCTATGGGTGACGTTACGGACATATATTTTTTACAGTCTATAATGTTTTTTTACAGTCTATAACACCCTGGAGCCGTATGGATTACTTTTATGATGGATGGATGTGCTTTTTTGGGCTTCAAAATCTAAGGTCCCATTATAAATCTTTGAAGAGCCAGGATATTTTTCTGGATATAAACTCTGACTGTGTTTGGCTGAAAGATGAAAGTCATATACACCTAGGATGGCTTGAGGGTGAGTAAATCATGGGAAAGTTTTCATTTTTGGGTGAACTAACCCTTTAATATCTGCAAACACTTTATTTTGATGCTTCCCAACTGACATTCCACTAACTATAACTAACCTTTGCAACTACATGTCAACTAACTCTCATTAGAGTATAACTAGACTGTCTGCTTAATATCTCCTAACACACTATGTTGATGCTCCCCAACATTATACTATAAGTAATTTTACAAGTACATGTCAACTTCTACTAACCTGAACACTACACCTAACCCTAACTAGTAACCCTAATAAATAGTCTACTAATACTCTGATGTACATGTAATTGCAAAGTTACTTACAGTTAGTAGAATGTCTAAAGTGGACCATCAAAATAAAGTATAACCAACTTGATTTAATTTGATATAATTTAATTCATTACAATTATCTTTTCTCATTGAAATAGGCATTTTAATGAACCAAACAACCTATAAATTTCAATCAGGGTTGGGATGGGAAGAACAGAGTTTACAAATTGTCTCTCTTTCTATGTTGATCCAGTATTTAAATGTGAATGACAGGAAGAAGAATTTACTGAATTGCAGTTCAGGTGTGTTTTTCTAAGACATTTATAGTATGTTTTGCAACAACAAAACAATTACACTGCGAAAATTGCTATTTTAATCAAGGAACCGGGACGTGTGAGGGAGTCGCCTGTCAGTGGTGTCATATCTGCGTTACCCTCGGTTACCGCTTTACTCTCACTGCAGTGTGCGACAAGTGTCACAGCAGCCGCCGAGCGAACGCACACAGTAACATCATAACATCATTCAACACACTCAAATCTATCTAATATGATAAACAGAGCTGCGTTACCTCATACTCATCATGACCGTAAAATGGAAATGGCGCCGGCGACTGTGGCATAATAAAAGTCCTGCTGCTCGCGAGGCGCGTGTTACGTTCAACTTATTAACAATCGCTCCAGCAGCCTTGCTCAGCTCCCGCAACACTCTGTCCTGCTCTGCTTCATACTACATTAACATTAATAATCGCATCCATGATCAGGATTTCTGCCCGAGTCCTATCCCGATTCTTTTCCACCGGCTGTGAGGTGAAGACCACATGTCCCAAGATTCTGCGCTCAAACTTGGCGTCATCAAACTACGCCTTTGTTTCAAATAGGCGACCTCTAGCGGATGGAAAAGTTACATAGTGCACCGTCCTTTAATGTTGAATAACCTGCCCATATATATGGTCAGTTAGTTTGTACACGTTTTGCTCGCCAATAAAAAACAACAACAAAAAAGAATTAAACAAATACATATTGAAATATTGTTCATATTGATTATTATTGTTATATTAAATATTTAGTAATATTACAGTATGTTTGGCCAGATGAAAAAGTGCCTTATTTTTAAATTCATATTACAATTCTTCATCCAGTTTTCTGTCTAAATTCAAATTCAGGAACTGAAGTAGCACTTCTCAATTCTAAATGGCACCCAACCCAACTTCAACATGCAGGGTGAACTTGTGGTGAAGCCAGATGGTCCTTGGACCATTAAAACTAGTTAAATCAACGTCCAACCAGGCCGAGAGTACTGAAGCTGCCAGGTGAAATCACTACGGCAATATATAACCAGACTTCACCTCGCATCACGCCAAGCTGCCACAACAATCACTTCCTTCAGTCTCTGTGATGTCGGCTATTAACAAAATGTCCAACGGTGCTAATTCCTTAAAAAACAGTGAATATAATCGTGCTCTGGGGCGAGCCTGTGAATATCGACTGACAGCTTAATTAGGGAAATGCTACAAGTCTGTAAGTAATGAAGGATGTGTGTTTTGAACAAGGAATTGAAGACGAACGAAGGTAAACAAGACTTCAGTACGTCCTTCATTAAAGTTAAAGTGCACACTATAACACACTTTTTAGTGCTTACAGAGATTTATTTATTATATGATTATATTAGCTCAAGTTATAAGTTCCGGATGTGTATAATTTCCAAGGTTGAAATCAAGATGTGTTATGGCAATTTGGAACAGGAAAAATGTATAAATCTCTGCATTTTAGTGTGAGGTAGGAAATCCTTTAGGCCTCGGTCATGAAACACAAGCAGAACGAATCTTTTTGTAAAACATTCATGAATTTAATTTAATGTGGTAATTTGCGTTGCAATGGTTTTGCAAACGATTTGCACAGATGTTTGCTCTGCTCGCGTTTCACGAATGAAGCCCATTGAGATTTTGCGATTGCTACGGTGATTTCGTTAAAGCATTTCATGCAATTACGCTCTTTATTGATCCTTAATAAAGGTTTTAGTCATGTCAGCACTTGAAACGTATGTGGTAAGAACACAGATGTCTTTGGGAATCGTAGCTGTTTAATATTTGTTTATGAAGGGGTGGTATTAAACTACCTGCAGCTGCTGCAGTGCAGTCAGTTCTCATGCACAATGACCGACTATCAAATGAATGAATCAAATGAAAAGGAAACTTCAAAGACTGAAATCCTATGGCTTTATGACAATCGCAAAAAAAGGAACTCCTTTGCTGGGATTATCTTGGATTATTATTTGGCATTTTGTGTTGCATGGTAAGGCCGGGCAAATAACTCCAATATGTGTGACTTGGTAAAACCACTAAAGAGATGTAGATTAATGTATCATGTCATCTTTCATTTCCTAGATTTTGATACTAAAGGGAACTGATGCTAAAGTGTAAAACGTGGCCCTTCCAAATCCCACAAACTCCTGGCTCAGAATTTGTAGAATTATCTCTGAAACAAAAATGCAACAAAATCTCCTGGCCCACCTCATATATCAGAAAACAGACTTTGAATAAAATGATATTCTCCAGCCATATTGGTGATCCCAGGGTAATCTTATGTTTCCAAACGTAACTGTATTACAAAGATCTTCTGACAAAATCATTAGCATCCCTTCTGCAAAATACCTACAAAAACCATCTTCGTTCATTTCAATAACGCTGTTTGCTTGCAAATATATTATCCACACTGGACCAATGATATTTTCAAAGAGTGTAATTTATTAGGCATTTAAGATCGGAAACTCCATTTTAAACACATCAGATACTTTTGACTCTAACATCATTATTAGATCGCGTTTGTGTACCCAGCAGGGAATTTCGACCCCTTCCTTGCATTGTAAACATCTGTTTTCTCTTAACATTTGGTCACAGTTTATTTTTATTATTTTGAAAATTGTAAATATTCTGCTATTATCTGTTTCTTCTTGCAAATTAAATTCATTTGAAGGCTAGTTTATCACTTGATTTGGCAAGTTGAACAGCAATATATAGCGCAGTCTTGAGTCTGACAGCTCCTTGTTACATTTACGAGACGTTTCCAGAGTCCACTCTGTCTTCATAACCTTCTGTTGTGGCACATTTTATTTTTCCAGTTCAGTTGTTGTTTTATGGTCGTTTAGAAGAGCAAGGCCTTGAGTAATGGGCAACATGGAAACATTCTGAAGAGTCTGTTATGCGTATTAGTGTCTCATTTATTTACAGTTCTGTTCACTCATGCCACACACTAAGATTGTAAATGTTCATGTCACGTTTGCCAACATCTCTCTTTCTCTCTCTAAGGTGGTAAAAAAAAACTGTTTAATAATAATAAGCTCTGCCTTTTTTTTTGTTTTATTTGTATTATAGTGACAACCTTTTATTTTATAGCAATTAAACAGATGTGAAACTATCCTGATGGAGTTTTAGTTACTTTCTATGTCCTCCAGAGCAGCTGTACAGCCGAAACAAACTGTGTTGCATTATTTTCCTGTTATCACTGTAGTGTAAAGCTGCTTTGAAACAATCTGTATTGTAAAAAGCGCTTTATAAATAAAGGTGACTTGACTTGACTAGTAGGAAGACTGTGAGTGTTTAGGGTGCCATTTTGGAACAGAGTGTCTGTACCCTGTTAACTATGTGCAATTATGCTGTATGCTATAAATTATTTTACTAATAAAAGCTCATTAGCATTACTTTTTTTTATGAACTATATATATTCAGCTTTTAAAGGCACAACATGTAAGATTTTTTTTATTAAAATCTCCAAAAACCATTAGAACAATATTATATTTTGTTGACTTGTGTACATTATCCCAAATATTTACAAAAATGTTTAAAACCAGAGAAATAAGCAATTTTAACCAGAACACAGACCGTATTCGTGCGTCGCCTATCAATGACATCATGCCCGTGTTACCATCAATTTCCGGTTTTATTTTGAAGAAACCATGGAAACACCAAAGACACTTTAATATATTATGTGTTTTGTTAGCAGGTGAGCAACTGTTTGGATACATTCGTAGACAGAAAACTAATCATTGTTATACAGTAAAGCACAACACAGTTAGTCTTATTGTTTAAACTTCGTTTTCTTGATTTACTACGAGTACCGTGTTTTACCATGCCTAATATCGATCTAGCTTACTGCAGTGTGCAACAATTTTCTCATAGCAGGTGCAGAGCAAACGAACAGAGTAGCATTATAACATAACTTTCAACACACTCAAATGTATCTAATACGATAAAACAGTCCTGCAGTTGGGTTAAATGCTTGCTTAAAACAACCCAATTGCTGGGTTAGTCCATTTTCAACCCAACTTGGATTGTTTTTTTACCCAGAGCGTTCTTTTGCAACATTTTCATGTTTTGAAACATTTGTACCGGTATACATTTTTTGTCTATTGTTTTATTGTATTTAAATGTCTAGATATTTTTGTTATAAGAGAAAATTTTAATTTGTTTGCAACTTATTGCAATATCATGATAATACCGTATACCGTTATAAAAGCTTCAGCAATTATCGCAACATGACAATTTGATACCGTCACACGCCTAATATAAAGTGATCATGTCTCTTCAGTAGACTTGGATTCACATGGATTTATTTTACAAATCTCCTCATGAACATTTTTAAGGCATCAGAATTTTGGGGGAATAGGCTTTTAACGTAGGGACAGAAATCTCTCACAATTTATTAAAACATCTTAATTTTTCTTTCAAAGATGAACAAAAGTATTATGGGTTTGGAACGACATGAGAGTGAGTAAATGATGAACGGATTTTTCTTAAATTTTTGGGTGAACTATCCCTTTAACTCTTCTGGATAATATTATGCATGTGTGTGAGTATCTGCTTAATGTCTCAGATATAGAAAAAAAAATCATGTTTTCTTTCACAGGCAGAAACATCTGTCAGAGCCTCAGATCTATCATTAGCACACTATTCTACGTGCACTCACTGTGTTTGTGTTGAGTGCACACATGTGTGTTTTCACTGCTGCTGGGGGAGGAGGAAAAGACTCCAAACTCTTTGTGTCACTTTGAGCACAGTCAGACAAGGAGAGAGAAGACGACAGGAAGACTGTTCGATGACTGGCAAATCAAATTCTGCCATGCGGTATTCATCAAAATATTCCAACAATCATTTCAATGAAATAACCACCCAACTCTGGAGCAAACGTTTTTAACTGGACAAAAACTTGGGCTCCATGGGCCAAAAAACTGTTCTGAACAACATGGGCATGTTACCCACACTTGTAGAAGGAAAACAAATGATGCAGTGTTGTGAAATGGCACAATCTCACTCCAGACGGCATCTGATCAAAGCCACTCCTCAATTTCTCAGATCTAAACGTTTATTTTATGCGGAAAGATTACAGGAGGTTTCCTCACCTCTAGCCCATTTTCACAACATTGCCTTACTGTTTAATGACTATTTGAGGACCAAACACTCAAGCAGTTCAAGCCGTCAAGGAAAATGAGAGGCTAAAGGCTAACCGTCAGCTATAGCTAATACCCAAACTGCCCTCACTGGACAACTTCCTGTCATTTGTCTCAGAGCAAACAGGCAGGAAATAGCTTTGAATATAGCTACGCTGCATTTTACCATGCTAGCATCACACAGAGAGACTCCCTCGTGTCTTTAAATGGACGTAGGAGAACAGTTTCGAGCTGTAGAACGCAAGAGAGCGAAAGCAAGCAAATTCGTGTGATTTAAAGAGACAGTTATTTATGATGAATGGCGCTCTCCTGAGAGTCTGGGAAACCGGCTGTAGTGCTGCACATGGATCTAAAGTGCACCGTGACCTCAGGCACGCTGAGAATCACACGATGACAACTATAGAGCCCTCTACAGCCGAGCCCTGAGCACATGATGGAATTTACCTTCACCACATTTAGCTACATATCAGTTGACACTTCACTCAATGCATTTGGAAGAGAGAAGTTTCCAGGAACGGGTGATGAGCAAAGCACGCATAAGTCATTTAGAGAAGTGTACTGTGGATGTTTATCTTATTTAAATGTCTGCTTGTACTGAGTGATATATACATCTGTAGTGGGGTTATGAATGCAAGCATATCCACGAATCCACAACTCCATCAGCACTTCAAACACTGTCGGTTACAATGTCCAACACAAGTCTTTAAAGGTGAAGGTTACACTGGCCGTTAGTCAATTCCTTAATGCACTTGATTGATTTTTCACAAACATTCTGGTTTGGGTTTGTTTCAAATTCCTAACCTTTGTCAGCTTCGTGCCTCCTGCTGTTTGTCTCCAGGCCTCTAGAGGTCCCCTGTGTTCTCATTCGCCTTAGTTCTTCCTTGTGTGTCCTTGTTAAATGTTATCCAGGTCACCTGTGCCTTGTTGCCCCTAGAGTATTTAGCTGTGTTTTTTTCACTTGTTCCTCACTCAGTTTGTGAGTCTGGGCTAGGTGTCTCCTGCTATTTCCAAGCTGTCTCAAGTAAGGTGTTATCAGTTATTTGTATTCTCTGGTTATGTTTTCTCCCCATGTGGCGTTTTTATTTTTCTCCAAAGATTCTTTGCAGTGTCACTATTTTTTAATACCTCAGTGTGAGAAGAACTTTAGTTGGCATTTTTTGGTGACTTGTTAAGCACCTTTTTTTAAATAAATCTTCCTTGCCTGAAGTTGCTGGCTGGAGTGTTTCGTTTGGGTCCAACAATATCACTTCTGTGGCTCGGTGGTAGATCTCACTACTCACCACACCAGAGACCCAGGTTCGAGCCCAGCTTGTGACAACCTTAGGTATTCAATTTCTGCAAACAATTCAGCCTTCACATAGTCTATATTCCAATATTGTCCTGTCATTTCAGCCTTGAGTGTGCAATTCATACATGTTGTTTGCTATGTTCTATTAACATTAAAACCTCTCATTATTATTAGAGTGTGTTTAATGTTAATAAAACATTTAGCATACAACTAAACTGAATTGCACACCTAACACAAGGTTGGATAAGGTCCACAATTCAAAATGTATCAGTTAAAAATGACAACCTCCAAATGCAACCTAGTAGTGACATTGACATATTTTCTAAATTAAAGTATATTAGCAAATGTATAGATGTAATTTTGATTGGTCATCTTTTAAATCTATTTGCATACTGAATTGAGATTGGTCTTTTCTGCATCTATTTAACCACGTTGCAGGTTTAATTGTGTTGTGTGTAGATTCTCATGGAAAGTCTTTAGAAAATGAAACGCATAAATAAAACACATGGACCACAACCAAAGCCTTAAACTTTAAAAGGTACCCTTAAAGATATGGTTACCAATTGCACTGTAAAAATGTTATTTGCAAATAGTATTTCAAATGATCTCAATGTGGTGGCTCATCACTTAACCTTATGAAATATTTTTTTTTTTTATATATAAATGGAAAAGTTTATTGAACCGTTACATCAAATAAAATAAAAAACATATGGGTTTTTTGTTGAGTAACATATTTGATACATCAGGCTTTTATGGCTCAGGGTATGATCTAATGGGAATATGGAACTTGCGCTCACGCAAGAGGAAAAATCACTTTCATTTTATTAAGAGCCTCAAAAATATGCAATTTGGTGCAGTTGCTGATATTTATATGGCCAAACCATAAGATGAAATTCTGAAAGTTTGCAATGTAAATCAGAGAGAAGAGTATAGCAGGCTACTTACGTTGTAAAAAGTGATCAGTTGACTTAACTTAAAAGGTGCCTTAAAATTAAGTAACTAAACTTAAAAAAAAAAAAAATATGAGTAATTGTCAGGTTCACATAACCAATTTTTTTCAATTACGTATTAAGTTTATCATTTAATCATTTGAAAGTCAACGGGTTTCTTCACTTGTTTTTAAAGCTAAGTCAACGGATCACTTTTTAAAGTTGTCAGTATCTCCCAATAATATGTCTTTGTAAGATGATATTTAAATGCTTAGTTTTATGATCTAAGCTCTTTTTACTGTGGGGGTCAAAACATATAATGTAATGCAATACAATATGATTGAGAGTACAAATATACGTTCTTCAAAAGCCTGAAAAATTAGTTACTCTTACATTTAGAAAGATTTCACAGAAAGAAAGAAAAGTGTGCCGTGACCTGAAGGTGTGTTTTTAGAATTATACTAAAAGGCCTTTTACTTGCTAAAAAAGTATGAACTATCAAACTGATGACAATTTTGATACAGTAGGCTTTACATGGTCACTTTAGCAGACATTGGTTTCGTTTTAATATTAATTTCTTTAGGGATATTTAAGTTCACCTTTAACACTGTTCTTTCACAAGCATAAATATAGGAAGTGCAAATCTTTCATAATGCTACATTCAATTGTAAGAAACTAGTAATGACTGAATGCAGTGAACGAGGAGCTCCAACAACAGGCAGCATCGTGAAACGTATAAAAAAAGCAGCGTGGAACTGTAGCAACTTGAGAGTTTCAAGCGACCCGACCTTGACTTGTCTCAGATGGTTTGCTTTAACTAAACTGGACTAAACTGTAGCGAGTATAGAGGTGAAAGCTAGAATGACCTTGGGCTTGTCTAACCCCGGTTTGTTTTAACTGGCAGGGGGCTTTCGCGCCTATTACTGATAGCTCTAATGAGGGAGGGTCAGAAAAGCCGACCTGTGCAGAGTGGAAATGGATGGGGTAGGGCATCTCATTGCAATTCCCCTGCCACCTGCCAGTGTCTGCGCAGGGGGCGTCCTGATTGCTAACAGACCCGTCTGTGTCATGCACCCAGGTGTCTTCATTCTCACCAATCAGTCATGCACACAACAGGCTTTTTGCTACAGCACACATGCTGAGATCCATGGAGAGAGAGATTCCTTCGCTAAGTGTGTTTAGTCCTAATTCCTCTTACAGCCGCCCTGTCAAACGCAGATGTGCGTAAAAAGATGTTTGGAAAATACGGGTGAAAGTTAGAAGAGTGCTTTTGCTGAATCTGGCATAAAGACGATAACGGTTTAGGTTTGAATGAACAACATTCGGGTCTATTTGACGCCAAGAGCAGATCAGACATTCTCCTCTTGAGCTTGTTTATCAATATTAATAAGAAAATGTGCAGCGTGACCTGCTTTGGAACTCGCACAGTGCCTGACATAAAATTTAGTACAATCTTTCCACAGTAAATCTGCTTTAAACAAATAATCTCGCTCCGGTTGACTGTACCTGATAGTGATTTGAGTTACATTGAGATTACTGCAACCATTATAATAATAAAACAACGGGGGGGAAAAGAGTGTATGTCAAGGAAAACCCAGAAAATGTCCCGTATTTCCATTCATGGATCAGAATTCATTTATTAACAACAGTGTATGAAATTACCACACAGTTCTAATGTAGCCCATCACCGTATGACCCAAACAAAATATCACACCTGACCCAACCAAAACAGCTTTTTACAACATATTTTAAGTGGAACACCATAATAAATATGCACACAAAAGACACAACTGTCCGGATTCAAATTGCATGCAAAAACTGGGTTACAGTTTATTTTAAGGTGTCATTGTTACAGTGTAATTATATATTTAAGTACTGAGTAATATTAAATAATATTAAAATATTAACATTATATGGTTAGTGTTGGATAGGGTTTGGTTGAGGGTTTGTTGCATGTAATTATGCAAAATGTACTGTTGTTATTATTAAGGTAAGTACATGTAACAAATATAACAAGGACACTGTAAAATAAAGTGTTACCAAAAAACATATTTTCCTCTCAGAAATACAGCGGGTGCTTTTGCAAAGTGTCATTTTCTAAAATCACTGTCAGCTGTTGTTTCTCCTAGCCTTTTGTATATGTCATCATTCAGCTTCATTCTATCCTTGATCTGACATTTTCAGGACTACAAAGGTCTCTGACAGGTCCTCTGAGATTTCTGCCTTTCAAACAATTATTCGCCCTAAAATGATCTGAACATTTGGGACAATGTCTGTGTGTGTGACTATGAAATCTGAAATTGGACACTGGATTTACAAACAGGCAAAGCACAGCTGTTGAAAGTGATCAATAAAACCATATGCTTGGCTGATTGTGCACTGGACCGTCTCATCATTTTAAACCTATGCGTTTCTGGAGCAAGCTGTACCCATTACATCACTGTACCAATGGTCCTGGACGTCAATGAGACAACTCAACATCGTTCAGAAACGCTCTAACAACATAAACACAGAAAGCACCTGAGGTATCACATCAAACCGTATACAGGACTAAAGATTCCTGATCAACACTAACAATATGCACCATTCAATATGCACAAAAACAAAGCCTAACCCAGTATACACTGTGTTCGCTCAGTCTCTGCATGTTGCTGTAATCTCCTACCTGTTAATGTAACATCGCTGTAGATGTTGGAGAGCTGTTCTTTTAACAGGACCTGTTGCATCTGAGCCGCTTTCTCCCGCTGCAGTTCCAGCATCATGTCTGGGTGGCTGGCCAGCTTGCAACCCTTTTGTTTGTCCAGGGCGAAGTCACTGCGCACTATGTCTGCATGGAAACCGCGAGAATGCTTTTGGAGTTATTTTGTGTATATATCTGGCCATCAAGAGGCCAACTAACCACTAAAAGAACAATGTATTCATGTGGTTTGCATTGTGGACATGTTTACCAGATACTCAAAATATGTTTCTTTCTGTTCCGTGTTTATTGATAAAAAGTTTTCAGAATTAAAAAGCCATTTCTTTTCAACAGGCGTACACTGAATCAATATTTATTCAAATATATTTTAGGTTTATGCATGCATTTGTCCACATAGTATGGAATGACACAGCTTTCAAATCATGATTCCAAACAGTATTTCTGGAATATAGTTCAACTTTCCATAGATTTTTCTTCATCGAGTTCTCTGAGGAATTTTTTATCTCAATAATTTACACAAAAAACTGCCTAATTGAAAATGACCAAATTAGACCTCACCGTCTTCATAGTTTTTCAGGTAATAGTCCGGTCCAGGCCCTCTAAACTTTGCAAGATTCTTCAGGTTATGAAACTGGAGGAAGTCAGTCCGTTTGCCCCCAAACCTCAAATAAGCTGGAGAAAGTCCCCGTGCCAGAGTGACTAACCGCTTGGAGCTGTGGATACAGAAAGATGTAGATCACAGATCCAACTATTCTCAGAGAAAAACCCTTAGGGCTGCTACAGAATCACTGTGTGGATAACGACACTGTAAAAGTCCAAATGAGCGGTGCTGACCTTAAAGGAATAGTTAACACGAAAATCAAAATTCTGTCATTAATTACCCTCATGTCGTTCCAAACTCATAAGACTTTCGTTCATCTTCAGAAAACCAATAAAGATCTTTTTTATGAAATCTGAGCAATTTCCGTCCCACCATTGACAGTTTACGCAACTACCACTTTGCCGCTTCAAAAAGTGCATAAAGAGATTGTAAAACGAATCTATATGAATTAAGTGGTTTAGTCCAAATTTTCTAAAGAGACACAATCGCTTTATATGATTAACAGATTGAATTTAGGCTTTTATGCACTTATAAATGTTGATCAGCGAACATAAACAGAAGCTCAACCAAACCTGCTTGGCATACAAGAACAAACCTCACTGGTTCTTGTGGAAGCTCAAATATGCTGCGTAACACAGGAGAATGAACCTCATTGGTTCTTGCAGAAGCTCAAAAGTGCTGCGTAACACAGGAGAATGAACCTCATTGGTTCTTGCAGAAACTCAAATGTGCTGCGTAACACAGGAGAATGAACCTCATTGGTTCTTGCTGAAGCTCAAATGTGCTGCGTAACACAGGAGAATGAACCTCATTGGTTCTTGCTGAAGCTCAAATGTGCTGCGTAACACAGGAGAATGAACCTCATTGGTTCTTGCTGAAGCTCAAATGTGCTGTGTAACAGGAGAATGAACCTCATTGGTTCTTGCAGAAACTCAAATGTGCTGCGTAACACAGGAGAATGAACCTCATTGGTTCTTGCAGAAACTCAAATGTGCTGAACACAGGAGAATGAACCTCATTGGTTCTTGCTGAAGCTCAAATGTGCTGCGTAACACAGGAGAATGAACCTCATTGGTTCTTGCAGAAGCTCAATTGTGCTGCATAACACAGGAGAATGAACCTCATTGGTTCTTGCAGAAGCTCAAATGTGCTGTGTAAAAGAAGAATGAACCTCATTGGTTCTTGCAGAAGCTCAATTGTGCTGCATAACACAGGAGAATGAACCTCATTGGTTCTTGCAGAAGCTCAAATGTGCTGTGTAACATGAAAATGAACCTCATTGGTTCTTGCTGAAGCTCAAATGTGCTGCATAACACAGGAGAATGAACCTCATTGGTTCTTGCAGAAGCTCAAATGTGCTGTGTAACACAGGAGAATGAACCTCATTGGTTCTTGCAGAAGCTCAAATGTGCTGTGTAACACACGAGAATGAACCTCATTGGTTCTTGCAGAAGCTTGAAAATGCTGTGTAACACAGGAGAATGAACCTCATTGGTTCTTGCAGAAACTCAAATGTGCTGCGTAACACAGGAGAATGAACCTCATTGGTTCTTGCAGAAACTCAAATGTGCTGCATAACACAGGAGAATGAACCTCATTGGTTCTCGCAGTCGAGTGAACATGCTTGAGCTTCCGTTTACCAAAACTGATGTGTGAGTTGATGAATGTTTATATTTGACTATAAGCCTACATTTAATTTGTTCATCATTTAAAGCGATCGTGTCTCTTCATAAAATTTGGACTAAACCACTCAAAATATGGATTAGTTTTACAATCTTTTTATGAACTTTTTGAATCATCAATGTAGTTGTGTAGCTGCAAATGGAGGGACAGAAAGCCCTCAGATTTCAACAAAAAGATCTTCATTTGTGTTCCGAAGATGAACGAAAGTCTTACGGGTTTGGGAGGACATGAGGGTGAGTAATTAATGACAACATTTTTAGGTGAACAGTCCCTTTAAGGAGTTGTTTGTGCCTGACAGGACCCTTAAAAATAACTTTCATGCATGCAATCTAAAGTTCTGATTCAGTCATATTAAGCATTAAAGTCATTACCATTGGAAGCAATTTATTTCAGTTAGCCTACCTGATAAAAAAAAAATATTGAATGCATAAAATCAAAAAGATAGGTTTTCTGCATGATTTTAGACCATTGGAGGGAAGTCAATAAACTGAATAAATTCACTCATTTCTTTTTACGAAATTAAAAAATGACCTTTATTTCTTTAAATTATATAAAGACACAAAAACATTATAAAACATTATAACACGCATAGGCTACTGTATGCTGTCCTACTGTGTTTTATTTCGTCTGACGATGTGAAGTGTATGCGGCACGAGAAAAAAAGGATAATTTTCTAAGCAATAATATCTCAAAGCTCATAATTAATTGTAAACTTCTTTTTATTCTATTTGTTTGCCTGCAGTGGCCTGGTTGTCGCCACTGGATTGGTGCTTTAACTTTCTTATACGGAAACTCACAGCAGGACTGAAGTTCATGAGATGTGATTGTGTCAGGCCGCAGTGCTGAAATCAACGGCAGATTATTTCACAGATCTGCAGTCTGTGCACGATCGTTCCTTTCTAAATAAATACCAGCTTCTTTTTTAGTGCTTTCCTAAATAATGAGACATAGTACGGTACCAGTCGTAAAAAAGAGAAGCTGTAAAAAGCGCCCATAAAAGAAGGCCTTTAATTGCGCATATTCCGCCTATGGGTGTCCAGAACTTTAAAAAAACAACAACAGGTAAAATCAAATAATTATAAAATCAAATAAAATAGTAGTGAAATAAAATAAAATATAGCCTGTTATGTGAATTGCTTTATATTCTTTGGTGAAAGAGAAAAACAAGCTAAATTGCCACAAACTAGCTATAATCGGTGAAGCCGGTGTTGTGGTCGGTGGGCCGAAAATACATTTTGGAGACAGACAGAAAACTGGAGCGGCATACACATTTCGCTCATCTGCTGTCACGTCCAATAATGTGGATTATTACACTTAATCAGACCGAGCATGAAGCATAAGTGAGGACAACTACAATTTAACAGTTTAAAAGAAAAATTATATTAGTGCAATTTACAGCAGAATAACGGTGATGACAACTGCTTTATATTTAGATATAAATACATAACACCGAGGTATTCTTATTTTTAACCTACCTATAGCATTAACATTATAAAAACCGGTCACACTTTAATTGTAAGGTGACATTGTTACAGTGTAATTATATGTAGGCTACTGAGCAATATTAATTAACAACATACAATGGAGTTGAGTAGGCTAATATTAGTTACATTTTATTATGCATAATTTACTGTTATTATATGGTAAATACATGAAGCATGTGTAACAAGGACACCTATGAAAACCTATGCTCATCATGAGCTAAACATTAGGCTACAAATATCACTATTACTTCAAATCGGGTGCGATGTTGTTTTCAAACCAAATAAAATGGTTCAAAAATAATATGAATCTTAAAATTGTGGGAGAGTGTCCTCCTAGTAAAGTCAAATTCCGCTTTTATTTGGTCCTCGTTTCATTCCATATAGAATGAAACGAAGTACGCAAAATGTAAAATCCCCTTTTACCACGTAAATCTGCTGTAACTTGCACTGAACACGACAGAAAACGAACAATAATGCCACGACAGCAGATTGGGGTTCAGATTTATGTGGGCCACTTCTTCAATTCTATTGATTCTGTTTGTTCCAACACCTCATTTTGCCTATAATAATTATTATTTGATAATATGAGTAAACACTAGCCTACATCGATACTCTAACATGTTAGGGTCTATAAAAGACACTTACATTTCGGTTTTCCGTATGGTTTTGTGTCTTTTCTCCTCTGGGGGCTGGGACACTCATATTCACTTCCAGGTCAAGCCCTTGTGTGCAAATTAACACAACCATTCAAATCTGCGCGTATTTTCAGGCTTCAAGCTCTTATATACAATTCATATTCGCTCGTCGAGTATATCTCTTAAGAGATATATATCACGGAATAACTTCCCCCCACAACAACACTGGTGGGATTAAACAGATGTTGTTTTAAGCAATGCGAGTAAACATGCTGAATTCGACTTTACGCGTGAAATAAATGTCCACGAGTGCGAAAACGCGTGGTGTTTTACGTGATAACATTATAAGCTGCACGGAAAAACTATAGTGCAACCAAACATTGAGTTGATCTTCTGTAAGTTTAAGCATCTAATAAGAGCAAAAGAGGTTGGTAACCTACTTAAAAATAATAATAATTTAAAATGTACATACATTTAAAAAAAAATACTGGACTGTGTAGCCTATACTCAGGGGAGCGGTTGATAGGCTATAGATTAAAAAGCAGTAGCCATGCTATTAGATATCAGTAGCCTATTAGGTGTTATGAATTAATGGAAATATTTATTGATAATGTCTAGTTGTGTTCCTGTTGGAAAATCCAGTTTAAGCCGGGTAGCTGAGCGTGAAACATGGGAGATGGTTTCTAGCTGGTCATTATCTGGTCAAACCTGACCACTTTAAGATTGTGTGTTGCTAATCCGACATGGTCTACCAGCTTTAAACCAGTTACCGTGTTCCAAAACACCTCTACCAGACTCCCCAGCAGGCAATTCCAATCTTCCCAAACCAAACACAAACACACCAGCATCACCAGACGCAAGATGCGATTGCAAAACAATACCTTAAGAAGTCCAGCCAGCCATCCTTTACGATAGATGGGTCCAACTGCAACGAGAGGAAGTTGTCATTCAAAACTTTCACCGGGCTTCGAGTATTCACGTCCAGTAAAATCAAGGTTCTCTCCAGAAAGCTCTGTCTCTTCCCTCCGGACACTGGTCTCCTGTAGGTAGCGGCGGAGGAAATGAGAGACTGGAGTATCAGTGCCAACCACAGTGACGAGCCGAACACTGGGCAGAAGAACTGCCTGGGCATCTTCTGTCCTCAAGCACCGGGCGGAGCGCAGTGAGGGAGATCCAGCAGAGATCTCCTTATAAAACCCGATCAGAAAGCACCTGAAGTGTTTTTATGCCCCTCCTTGAGCGAGGATCGCTGGTGTCTCTTTCAGCCCCCCTGTCTTCAGCTGTTTTGGTGTTAGCTGGAGTAAACTGACGCCCGAGGGCCAGCCTCCATCACACTGCTGCCCCCGCACCGCCCTCTGTAGTAACGCAACGGCTCTTAAAGGTAAGATGACTCTTATTTAACAGACGCGTCTTTTAGTGGGGTGTCTGTAGCATCATTTCTGTGTCGGCACGAAATGAAAAATAAAATAAATGGAAGCAAACATGGTTCTTCAGGGGTTCTTTGGTTCAACAAAGAATCTTATTTTCATATCTACAACCATTTATGTCTGTATGGGTCTTTGGAGTTAAACAATTAGCCTGCTCATGTTACAATTAAAGGTTCTTCACATGCTGTTTATTTTAACACCATGGCTGTTTTCTACAGAACTATTAAAACGTAAAAAGGTTCTCCAATGGAATCAGGCTATAAAGCCCTTTCTGGCTCTAATTTGACCTTTTATTTTTTAAGACTGCAGACTTGTTTGCTGCTATCTTTAATTACTAAAAATTGGATTTCAATTACTAAAACAATATGTAACTCTCATTTAATCGTCTTAAAAGTGTGACGGTCCAAATGACCACATGTAGCCTAATCAACTGTTCACTTTATTTTAAAATGCAGTCCTCTTGTTGGCGTTATCGTCGAACAAGGGGATATTGTTGTGCTAAATAGAGAATGACTGCCACTTATTTTCTTTTTAATATGTCTGGCCCAAAATAATGAAAAGTTGTGTATTATGGCTGGTTTGACAGATAACTTCTAGCCTATACAATATATATATATATATATATATAATATATATATTTCTTCGTCTTCGCTGAGCTACTTACAACTTGATATATTGATATGTTGATGCGCATAGTTATTGGTAGCCTACAGTTATTCTACGTGTAAATATGAGGTTTTCCTAATTGATAATTATCCAGTCAAAATATATGTTTTTCTTATAAAAAAAAATCCTTATTGAAAAGGAAATAATAAAATAAGTTAAATAATAAAATACAATGCCTATAATAACCGTTAAATATTTATGGAGGTATGTTTTCTCCGAAAAAAAGAATAAAAAAAGAACACCCGATGAAATATTAGTTAATAATCCGTTTATCTTTATTTTATGATATAGCCTAATTTGTGTTTTGTTTTTTAATTATCCACATCGGGATTTATGTCAGGCAAACTGTAGCATTAAAAGAACAAAAATAATCTACTCAGAAATAAACAACAACAACAACAACAACAACAGGCCTAATAATTTCATGAAATATTCATCGAGCTATTATTCATCTCGTGTTCTCCTCACGGGTCTTTATGTCTGAAACTACATCTTTTTGAAATATTCGTTTATAAAAACACACCAGCTCGAACTAGTTTTCCATCTTTTCGATAAAGTAATTGTATACAGTAAACTTTTGATAGATATTTAACCATTTAAATATAGCCGTTCATTTTAATTTTATGAAATGTGAATTTAAAATGCTTAACATATGGTTCAGCCATGAATATTTCGATTTCATTAGTAGGGTGTGTTTTATTTTGCCACTCCACACCATCCGGCATGCGATCATCTCTACTTGTGATTGACATGTGTCATGCTCTTATTTAATCTGAGCCATGCACAGAATAAAATAAGAATACCACTGTGTCACCTGACTCAGGATGCTGTTGTCTAATAACGGGAACCAGGTGAGTTTTTTCTTCTGTGACTGAGACTTTGGCCTAACGTTCCGCGCGTCTCGCGACAGTCCACTAACTCATCCGCGTATTGCAGAGAATAAAACAAAACAGAAAGAAAACAAGACTCTGTGCTGTTTTTACAGTATATGTCTTGGCAGTGAACCAGACAGGGCGCCTCTCTTTAACCTCGGATTTATGACAAGATTTATCAAGTTTTATATGAAAATCTTTTGAAGTGCATTTTTAGCTTTCTAAAACTGGAACTCACAGACTATTGGGTGCATGCAAATATATCAAATAGGTTTTAAAGTCAGGTATTTACTGTGTTCTTTATAGTTTAATGTGAAAGAAAACAGTAGTCCAGATAACTGCATGTATTACTCCTCTCTGAGAAAAAAAAAACACTGCGAGGTTAAACCTTTCCTAAAAAATTATTTAGAAAAAAACTGTAACTGTATATGCTTCCATATTTTGTGAATTTCCTAAATAATGAATTCAAATTGATCTCCTGCCACAAAATACACGTTACATTTACATGTTTTATTTATTTAATGTTTACAATTTTCTTTAAAATTTCTGCTTAAAAGTTTGCTTATGAAATAGATCATACGTAAGCGCATTATTAGTTATTAAAATGTTGATAAGATGCGACGAGAACTATTTAAAAGGTAATGACTGATGCTGCGTTATAGCTATAAAATATAATATGTTTGCTATTTGATCATGTCATTTGTAAAAGTTCGAATAGGCTAAATAATAAAGAACATTTTAATTAAATTAAATAAAAACCACGTCGACCTTTTCAGGTAGGCCTATTAATATAATAATAGGTAAATGTCCACTCACCTGGTTTAAAGTTCATGGAGACTATTAATGTCCAGCTGAAATATGAAATATAATTTTTTATTTGCAGCAGAAATAAAACAATTATATGAAAGCAACGATTTTAGTAATCTCCCAATACATGCATTGTATTACTAATTACTATAAATAACATGCACTAAAGAATGTATTGTTTTCCATTTTCGATATATATATAATATATCTTTGTATATTATTTGTGCAGTGATTTTCCCTCTTCTCACTCAACAATAGAAATAGAGTCTTATATAGTGAAACCATCCGAGCACGGCACTCCCACTGTTTCCAAACAGGCTCCTGAAGGACGTGCAACATTTCAACTAAATGGACCATCAATATTTTATTAGTTAAAAGTTTCCTGAGCCTGCTAGCTGTCCCGTGAGCGCTCCGTGCAGTCCCCGACAAGGTCAAGGCTTTACATACGGGTCCCTCTGAATATCGACGAGTCGTGGGCAATACGAGAGAGAGAAAGATGAAGAAAAAACTCTCCACATATTTGTCTCTGATTTACGAGGTGGAAGCGAGTGATGCTGAGCAGACGAAAGTGGTTAGCACACACAGCCAAACATCTCCAATTTCTTCTTTTTCTTAAAGTTTTATCTTACTCATAAACTGTGCAGAATGGCGTTCCGCTGGCTGTCTGCTTTAGGCCTGCCTCCAAACACTCAGGGAATAAAAATAAGTGTTTATGAGACCACAACTTATTGTTTCAACCTGCAAAGAGAGTTGTGTGACATTTTGAAATAATATAACAAACATCCAACAGAACGAATTCCTCGCTTATGGGAACGAAAAACGGAATTCAAATTAATGAAGAGTGAACTATAGAACTAAAACTTAGTTCAATCTTATTTACAAACATGATTACTACACACACACACACACACACACACACACACACACACACACACACACACACACACACACACACACACACACACACACACACACACACACACACACTGAGGTCTACATTCTAAAATATACTGGGTTAAAAACAACCCAAGTTGGGTTGAAAATAGACAAACCCAGCCATTAGGTTGTTTTAACCCAGCGGTTGGGTTAAATATTTGCTTAAAACAACCCAATCGCTGGGTTTGTCCATTTTCAACCCAACTTAGGTTGTTTTTAAACCAGCATTTTTTTAGAGTGTATGTGTTTTGTATGCATGTTTGAATATATTTAGAGCCATTTTTATAAAATGGTAAAGTACAAATTATATACATCTATGTTGCTCTTATGTCACTATCTGTGAAGTTGTTTTGCGAAAATGAAATTTATATTTTATTCCAACAATCAAGTAGAACAATATCGCTTGTCTAGAAGGTTCCATCATTCAGTGGAATTCAGTTATGGAAGTCGAGGCGAATTGTGATAGAGTGCCACCGTGTGGTGAAGACTCGTCATATTCCTCATACATCTTGAATTTTTTTGCATTGAATTTGAAACTAAGACAATCATTTTATGTATGTTGGGCATAAACATAGAGTGAAAACAGGTATGGTGGGGCACTTTTTTATGAATGTGTCATTTTAAATAATCCATCAATGTCAGACCAAACTGCATTAATTTAATGCTTAAATATAACTATAAAGAATAAGTTAATTAAGCTTAAGTATACTTTACATGTATTCACCCATATGTCTACCAAACGTTATGTTAAACCCTCAGGAGGAATTCTGCATTACATTCACTAAGAATAATATTTATTTAATTTTATTATTTTTTTGTGATGCAGTGAAATTCATGCATGCATAGCTACTATTAAGGCCACTGTCCAAATCAGTACAAAACAGAACATGCAATACTGTGCAATATATTGTAATTATACAATATAATAAAGTAGGCAGATATTTTGGACCTTGTATTCCTGGATTACTATTAAAGCAATCTGAGAGGCCCAGAACTCATCCAATACAAAAAAGTGAGATTTTCTCTGATAACTTTTTGTTAAACAATATAGTAGGCTATTATACCTAACAGACAGTGTTTGATGTTCATACAAAATAGTTCGAATGCACTTTTAAGAAAGTTATATATTATATAGCCCTATCTGTCCACCGACCTTCTGGGTTTACAGTGGTACAACAAACAGAAATTGTATAGCTATCGCGTCTCTTGCCACACTGTAAATTATATTATTATAAATGATATTTCTACCGGATTTCACCCCAGTTCCTTTCAATGTTACCATTTTTGTCAGTGCAGTTCTTCTGGACTGTACATTTTCTGTTTGCTCCTACATTATCGCAGCCCTGCAACACGTGACGTCACTGCGGTGTCATTTTTATTTACACGAGACTCCAGCTGTTACACTGACTCGGCAAACAGAGTCGATATGTGTGCCCGTGGGTGTGTATCATCGCCACGTGATCTAGCTCGCCAATGTCCTTCTACAACCCACTCAGCATCATGGCTGCGGATGCTGCGGATGCTCTCCTCCCGCACCGCATCCCCGGACCATGCCTCCTGCCCCTGCTCCTTCTGATCTCCTCCGCTTTCCCCACACTGTGCCACGGGCTGCTGGGCTTCCGGCCGGAGGACACGGGAGGAGATCTTTTCGTGCAGGAAGGGCTGCTGAAGGCCACCGAAGGGACGCGGTTCATGTTACGCGTTTACTATGCAGCTTCTCCGCAGAGGCTCAACCGGACTGTCAGCAGCTTCAGCGGCACAGCCGCGCCGTGGATCGCCTTCATAGAGGAACCGGAGCCGGGAAGAGAGGGGCAAGTGCATCCCAAACGCAACTTATGCGTGGAGGAAAGCGCCAGGAGCTCGGATATAGAGCTCCTCGGCTCTTTCAAGTCAGCCTCCAGTCAAAACTCCATCCTGGTAGAGCTGCTCGCCAAAGACCTCCGGAGAGGAGAGAAAATCAAGTATTACTCCATGTGCGCCTTTGACGGGATAAAGTGGGAGCACTACCGAACGCGCGACTTCTGGCTGGCGGTGGTGGAGCGGCCGCCGCAAGCGGACGGATGGCTGCAGGCGGGTCTGTCGGTGCTGCTGCTGGCGCTGTCCGCGCTCTTCAGCGGGCTGGTGATCAGCATGCTCGCGCTGGACCCGGTGGAGCTCAGAGTGCTACAGAACAGCGGCACGGACAAGGAGCAAAAGTACGCGCACAAGATCGAGTCGGTGCGCAAACACGGCAACTACGTCCTGTGCACCTTGGTGCTGTGCAACGTGCTCACTAACACTTTCCTGGTGGTCTGGATGTGCCAGATCCTCGGATTGACGCCCGTCTCCACTGCAGCGTGCACTTTTCTAATCTTCTTCATCGGAGAGATCTTTCCGCACTCTGTTGCGTCCAGACACGGGTTGGCCATCGCGTCTAAAACCGTGTGGCTGACCAAGATGCTGATGCTGCTGACTTTCCCAATCACATATCCCATCAGCAAACTCCTAGACAACATGCTGCACCAGGAAATCAGCAACTTCTACACCCGTGAGAAATTACTAGCTATGCTGAGAGTTACTGACCCGTATCATGACCTGGTGAAAGAGGAGCTGAACATCATCCAGGGAGCTCTGGAACTCAGGAGCAAAACGGTGGAAGATGTGCTGACCCCTCTCAATGACTGCTACATGCTGGCCTCAGATGCCATCCTGGACTTCTACACCATGTCAGACGTGATGCAGAGTGGATACACTCGCATTCCCGTGTTTGAGAACGAAAGGTCTAATATTATTGATATTCTGTTTGTCAAAGATCTGGCCTTTGTTGATCCAGATGACTGCACCCCGTTAAAAACCATCACTCAGTTCTACAAGCACCCGCTGCACTGTGTCTTTAACGACACCAAACTGGATGCAATGCTGGAGCAGTTCAAGAAAGGTAAGTCTGTCTGTTTTACTCTTGTTAGGCTATGTGACGTTCTAACAAGTGATACAGACTGAGATGACAGAAAGGGATAGCTCACACAAAAATACAATTCTTTCTTCTCAAAAATATATTTCTATGTCTAAACAACATTGGAGCCCATTAACTTTTATTGTATGAACAAAAAACAAAACAACACACAAGACGTCTAAAAATATCGTATTTTATTTTTCACACAGAATAAAGATATGCATACAGGGTTGCAAAACCATGAGAAGATGAGTAGCCTACACTCTCAGAAAAAAAAGGTACAGTGCTATCACTGGGGCGGTACCCTAAGGTACAATCTTTGTACCGTACTCACCCCTAAATGGTACATATTAGTACTTTAAGTGTGTGTATTACTACCTTAAAGGTACGTATTAGTACCTTTTCGGTTTTGTACCATAGGGTACCGCCCCAGTGACAGCAATGTACCTTTTATTTTCTGAGTGTATATGATGAGCTGTCTCTTTAAGAATACATTACAGTGGCTGTGCATGGGAGAACATACTGTACTTCATGAAATTAGAGATGAAAAACTGCTGCTAGTTAAATGCATTGCCCTCTGGCTAACTGGTCTACATAAATATAAATATATGTACAATATTTAATATTTGGCATTATTGTTTTAAATATGTTGGACTCTTTTTATTATGCATCGCACGTTGAGGATTTAGCCTCAGCCTCATCTGTACAACCTCTGCTGACATCTGCAGAGTGGCTAGAGGCTGGACTTGAATAATTTGAATTTGTTCCTATGGCAACCACTTTAATTCTGTCATCATTACTTACAGTTCGCCACGACAGCAGGGATTGTTTGCACGCAGACAAACATGGTTTGACACACTTTTTTTCCCCATGAAACTGCATAAATTACTAATGTCAAGCACTGAATGCAGGGACGAATAGTGTTCTCTTGATCCTGCCTTGCACAAATCCTAGACAGTGATGTGATGTGTTCTGACACCTGGTATGAAATCATACTTTGGCCTTTAGTGCATCACTGTGGCAATTACGTAATGATGTCTTATTGAGGTTGATAGTGTTTTCTACGAAGGCACAGAGTCAAAGCTACAGCGCAGCAGCAGGGTGCAGAATGCCATAATTCAGCATAATGCAGTAACCTGTCAGATTTACTGCACTCGATAGGCACAAGATCACCAGATTTACCATCCCCGCAGGGCACAAATGTTCACACGCAGTAAAAAAGTAAAGGGATCATCAACAGTATCAGTTCCATAACCGCTGTAGAAATCCAGGGCGGTTTAAGCAAAGTCCCAGACTAAAAATAGGATTTGTAACACAGACTGACATCGCACTGCACTTTAACCCTGGATTGAGTTTAATCTTTGTGCAAGGCTTCAATTTATTTTCTGCCACACAGCAGAACCGTCTGCGAGAATTCATTAAACTTTGCACTAAGGTCAAAGTTCGTCTTGTGGATTTCTCTCATTTTTCAATAATCGCTCCATTCATATAAACTGTAAAGGATATGGAGTATCAGTGTTGATGATGTTCACTGTTAGAAAACAAAATGTGCAAAAAATGTATCTACATGCGTACAAGAGCTTGTCACTGGTGCAGTGCCCTTAAAGGGATAGTTCACCCAAAAAATGATCCCATGATTTACTCACCCTCAAGCCATCCTAGGTGTTTATACATTCTTTTTTCAGATGAATAAAATCAGAGTTATATTAAAAAATGTCCTGGCTCTTCCAAGCTTTATACTGGCAGTGAATGGAAGACCAAAAAACTGCATCCATCCATTATAAAAGTAATCCAAAGAAAGAAAGTGTGACGCCTCTCACAATTCAAAATGCTTACGCTACGTCCGACGTCATCGTCGCACCAGTTGCGCTTTTTTCGCTGAATACAGAAGGAAGTCAGCCGAAAGCTATGGATATTATATTATATTTTATAACGTGTTAAAGGGTTAGTTCACCTAAAAATTAAAATTCTGTCATTAATTACTCACTGTCTTGTCGCCTCCATAGGCAGCTATTTAATTAACACTTTCATGGTCCACAAAGATAAAATAGTCTATGCTATAAGACTTTACAATGAATTCCGCTGATGTGTACTTTATTACTATTGATAGTAATTCTTAACTTATTTATTTTGTATTATTTGTTATTAGTTTGTGCAGAGTGCGTATTGTTCTTATCTTTTCTTAACTCTTGTATTTATTGTGTCTATTTTTGTCTATCTATCTATCTATCTATCTATCTATCTATCTATCTATCTATCTATCTATCTATCATCTGTCTATCTGTCTATCTGTCTATCTATCTATCTATCTATCTATCTATCTGTCTGTCTGTCTGTCTGTCTGTCTGTCTGTCTGTCTGTCTGTCTGTCTGTCTGTCTGTCTGTCTGTCTGTCTGTCTATCTATCTATCTATCTATCTATCTATCTATCTATCTATCTATCTAGAAGTGATGAGAATACTGAGCAAAAACAAACGAAAATAACAACTTTATTCAACAATTTTTCATGTCAGTCTGCTACGCAGTTTATGTTGGTCAGCTCCTGCGTCAGCATCACACGCATGCATCTTGGTGCTCACGTGCACAGCATCGACTGCCGTACAAAAAAACTGGTGCCCTTGTGAAGAGTTAGTTTTCTGTGTTTTTAAGAAAATGGAAAGACATGTTTGAGTTGAAGTGTTTAATGTTGATTAATGTTGATCATTGTTGTGAAGAGTTGAGCTTGTGGTTTGTGAGTATCTGTCATGCACACACATACATGTGCCATGATCGTTTGATAGAGAGGGGTAGAACTGCATATGTAGACTGTGTAACTGATGTGCTGGCCCTCAAACTAATTTTTTTTATTTATTTCTATAAAAACTAATAGCCAACACAACTCTTGTCCACATGTCAAATGTAACGTTTGTAGCATGCATGTAATGATCAAGTAAAAACTTCAAATTCATCATGGCATTAGCACAGTTACAGCTCACTGAGAACATCATAGACTTATTTCACTTTACGATAATGGTAACCTCAAACATTTAGATAACAAACTAAATGTCAAATATAACTGAACATCTAACGTTAACGTAAACGTCTCTCCCTTTCCTAAAACACACATTAAACAGCACTTAATTTCAACATTTACTTTTCTGATCCATCCCTATGCAAAGCATGCTGGGAACTATAAAGTCACTGCCCAGTTTCAACAGAAATGAACCATGTAGTACCAACACAAATTTATGTTAACTTAACATTTACAAATTTAATTTAATTTAACGTGTGAATGACAATTAAGTAAAAAACTAAAGATTTGTGTTGTTTCAACTTATTTTATTTAAAGTCCTATTATGGAGTTTTGGAAAATTACCTTTCATGTAATGTGTAACATAGCTCCAAGTCAATGAAAACATCCTGCAATGTTTTAAATCTGCACCATTTGTAAAGTTATTGTCTCTCAAAAGTAAGAGTTGACTCTGAGTCAATTAAACGAATCGTTTGCGCATTGTGTTTTATATTGTGTTGGTATCTGTTTAACTGGCTAACTCATGACTGAAATACTTCTGCTAAGCAGCTGTGGGCTGCACTTTTACCTAGAACTGTGTCTATTAATGAAGATTGTCTGTCATTCTTACTACTTTGAGTAATGATGAAGGATGCCATTCACGTTAGTGCTGGTCTAATGTATGTGCTGGTTATTGACAGTTCCTGCATGTGCACCGCAATAAATTAGAAACACACACACACACATGCATGGGTTTGTTGATGGACATATACTTGTTAATGCTGATGGTGAGGAATTACAGTTGAAACATCTCATAATGTACCTCAGACTGAGTAGCATAACTGAGAAACGTCCTGCTCAAGGTTCAGGTTGAATAACTAGTTCTTCCAATGTTTCATCATCGATTCAGACTTGCGCTGGGATTGATGTAAAATCAGCGTCATCATTATTGTTTTTACAGTGTGTAGAATTGATGAGTTTTAAGAAGCCTCTGCACGGAGCTTGAGTTCAGTTATGGTAATGGATTTTTAGCTTCCGAAACATGCGTGGTCGACTAAACAGACTGGGCCATCTGACCAATCAGAGAAGAGTAGACTCGTGGAAAGGAGGGATTTAGAGAGACTGAATCATCCATCGATTCGTTTGAGAATCTTTCAACATTGTAGTGATGTGTAATGTATTTTATGAGAAAATTAAATTTGATGCATCTAAACCTGTTGTTGGAGACTAGTACTTATGTACCTTTAAATAAACTGAGCAAACAGCTAAAATCACTTTTTTGAGTGTAGAGCTCGAAAGAGAAAGAAATTGTTGAAAAAAGTTCTTATTTTTGCTCACAAAAGTATTCTCATTGCTTCATAAAATTAAGCCACTGGAGCCCGATCTCACGAAAATGCGTATCAATACGAGTGTGCAATCTCGTATAATGTATACGCCAAAATGAGTTTTGTCGTGCATATGGTAGGCCGTTTTTGGCGTGCATATGATACGCACTTTATGGCGTATTATATGTACGAACCCCCCACACCCCCACCCTCACCCTACCCAAAAGCGTGTCATATACACGCCATAAAGTGCGTATCATATGCACGCCAAAAACGGCGTACCATATGCACGCCAAAACTCATTTTGGCGTATACATTCTATGAGATTGCACATTCGTACTATTTATATGCATTGTCATGAGATCGTGTTGGCCACTGGAGTCACATGGACTATTTTAACAATGTTTTTACTGCCTTTCTGGGCCTTGAAAGTGTAAATAGCTGTCGATATGGGGGGCCTGAGAGCTCTCGGTTTTCATTAAAAATATCTTCATTTGTGTTACCATTTTTGGGCAAACTATCCCTTTAAATATGGATATTTTTCTTGCAAAAACCCATTGGTTCGCTTAAGAAGGTCTTTATTAACCCCCCACAGCCATGTGGATTACTTTTAAAATGGACGGATACACTTTTTTGGGCTTCAAACTTTGGGCTGCCATTCACTGCCATTACACCCATTTTGGCTGAACTGTCCCTTTAAAATGACAACTTTGTACCTTATCTAACACTAAAAGGTGCATTTTAATACCTTTAAGTAGTAAAAATTCATAATTTACTCACCCTCATGGAGTTCCAAACCTGTATGAATGCCTTTCTTCTGAACACAAAAGAATATTTTGATAAACACCAATAACCAATCGGTTGATGGACCCTATTGACTTCCATAGTATTTTTTTTCCCCCACACTATGGAAGTCAATGTGGCCCAGCATCAACTGCTGGTTATACTCATATTCTTCAAAATATCTTCATTTGTGTCCAACAGAAGACATTTTTAGGTGAACTATCCCTTTAAGGCTACCGCCCCAGTGACAAGCTGTTGTACCACTAAAGGAAACAAATGAATCATGAATTAATTACCGTTCATCCTTGCTGCCAACATTCAGACATGCAACTATTGTATGCTTTTTTCAGACGTTCTAACATATCAAAAATATTGTATCCCTTAAATCTCATCTTTGATAACTGAAATGACATTTAAAAAAAAAAAAAACTTCATGCCTTAAAATAGTTTGAATTTTGTCTTGTGTAGCCAGACCTTCAGACTGACGGCAGAAGGTCTGGACTTTTTTGCAGATTTCATTGGCCAAGGACCACCCAAGAGGACGTTTGACTGTAACGCAACCAATCACAATTAGTTTTGTTCTGTGTCATGTTTAGGGGCGTGTTTAAGTCCAAGTCCCTGCAATAACGGCCGGCGTGCATCTATAAATTATTAATTCAAGAACGTTGTGCAAGTTTATGGCAACAATGGAGCCGTGAACTTCACATACTTTTGAAAATCCAGCGTTTAGTTGATCCTGGTAAGCTCTCATTCTCACTTGTAAACACAACGGCGTTCTTCTTCCATGAGGGTGTTTGGCGTCATGGCATGTGTTTCCAGGTGGACCGTTAAAGAACGCGACACAAGTTTCATCCTGTAGAATTCAACCAACACAGATGACGACTTCGAAACTCCTGAAGTGTTTGCAGAAAAGTGTGCCATATGCATTAGATGTTCAGCCAGTGGTCTGTGGGTGTGACGTCTGAGGCTGAGACTTGCTTGATTGTAACTCTACACCCTTGCCTCATTTAGTATACACGGTTCTAAGAATATGCTAATTAGCCCCACCTCCACTCACTCAAACCAGCTCAGAGATCAACTAGTTGATGATCACACATTTATGTGATTGGTTGTTACAAGGTAGTCTGACATCAGAAACACCAGCGATTGCAAAGTGCGCTTTTTAAATCTGTCTTTGGTTCACTGCAGTTTTTAGGAGAAAACACTCAGCAATGGCGTTGCTTAAAACATATTACAACACCAAAAAAGAGAAGAAAAAAATCTGGTCTTCAACCAGAAATCAGTCAATTGCGTCAAAATCAAGATGCTTAAACCATGTGCTTTACGGACTGCGACACTGAAGATGTTGAAATCTAAGCGCTTTTTAAAATCTTGTTTGGCCAACGAGGCATTGTTAGGCGGATCTAGTGCGAATAGCACTTGCCAACAAGGCACACTATTTGCACTTGTGTGTGAATAGACACTCCGTATTAGTATTAGGCAACAGTATGCGATAATATTACATTCAGTGTATATGATTATATTTATTAAAATAATAAATGGATGCTACCTTATTGGGACATTACTTGTCCTGATCCCTAAAGCCCTCCCCTACCTACTCCTGACCCTAAACACTGTATTCCCAGTATTAAATAACAATTAGGCACTTTATTTCAAATACTTCATTTTAAATAAATGCCCTGAGAGCTGATAGGCAATGGTAAAAGGGAGACGAATGAGTTTGGAAAAAGGCGGATAAAAAGCTAACGACATCCGCGTTACGCTGCATTCACACGGGGCGTCTGCATTAACGCTTCTCATTTACTTTGAATGGGTGATGTCATGCGTTGCCGAACTGAATTATGGGTTCCATCACTTCACTTGTGTTGCAAGCGGCAGAAGTTGAAGATTTCTCAGTTTTTCAAGCGCCAACGCAGGCGTCATCCAATCAGATCGTCCTATGCAAATACCTTAGAGCAGGCGCTAGCCAATTGCGTTCATGCAACCCTAGAGCAGATGTGTGATTGGCTGCGGTTGCATCAGCACCAAGCTTCAGCAACGCCCTCCGTCAAGCTTGAACGCCGAAGCCCCGTGTGAATGCAGCGTTACTCTCCACACCACCACTGATCCTGAAATCTGGGATTTCTTTTGTAATTTTGTCTGGCTCAATCAGACAATGGCGTTTAGTGTAAATAGCCACTGCCAACCTTGTTTACTCACCCTCATGTATGTTGTTAACGTTTTTTTCATGGAAATCTTTTTTTTTTTTACAGTTCACTAGTCAGTTTATTATTTTTAAATTAGCCAGTGCAACCCCATTTTAGCTTTAGCTGTGTAAAGTCATTACTTGAGTTTGGAAAGACATGAAGGGATGTGTAAATCAAGTAGTGTCATTTTTTTAGGTGAAGTATCCCTTTAAATCCAAGTTCCTTTGAGTGCTTGTCTGTACAGAAACATCAGGGCAGATTAGCTGCAGCAGTGACCTTTTGGTCCAATCAGTGTCTCAGCTTGGGACCATATGGACAAAAAGAGCAGAGCGAGAGAGAAGAGGATCTGCTTCCTCACACTGTGAGAACCCAGCCTGTCCCTCTTTGAAGCCTCTGCCTCCAGTGAACATATTACAGCAGGGATAATGAAATATGCAGGCTCAACCTTTCCCTCTCCAGTCAGTGAAATAAGGCAGATGCTGAACAGCAGGTAAAGGTGAAGTTGAATTAAATGACCTTTTTTCTGAAGACTGTTACTGAAGTGGTAAAACTGTCAAAATGTAGCCGTTCTTTAAAAATAGTAAAGCCATGATTCTTTTCAGCATGTGACAAACATAAAATGCTAAATGTAAAACATAAACCGGTAATTTGCTATCTATAAAAAAACATCTTAAAGAAACACCTAAAAAAGATAAAAACCTGTCATCACCATGTCATTCTAAACCATTCTTCTCTGGAACAAAAAAAGAACATTTTTTAATTGTTTTTGACTCAAAAACATATCAAAACACACAGTGTAAACTATGTGATTCATTTAGAAACAAGGAATCTAACTCTGCTGGTCAGTTTTATAAAGACAAAAGCCCATAAAACACATTTCTGTCGTGACAACTCTAGAAGATTTTGGCATAGTAATCGCGATATGACAGTGTTAATATGTTTGGTCTTGGTGGAATAGATCTGCTACTGTCCCAGAGTCACACCCAACGCCCACCAACGCACATGCATTGCCACCAGATCTCCATGCTCCACCCACTCGTTCACAATCTCCTGAATACTAATCACCTGCTCCTGCACCTCATCATCACGGACACTACAGAAAACACTATGGTCTCGGTCTGGTCTCGTCATACGTTATATTTTCCCGGTCTGGTGGTAGAAATTTAAAGTATGTCAGAGGGTCCGGGTTCTAATCTGCCCTTGTACAATGTATTTTCAAAGATGTTCATCAACAAATGCATATCAAGAGCAGGGACACGTCTGTGTGCATTTTGTTCAACCCAAACTCATGGCAATTTGTACGTATTTTACGAGGTGGCTAATTTGTACGAATTTGTCGTACCCGCCCACCCGCAAATTACACCTATGCCCACAGCAGATCTATACAGGTGGAGCTGGGGGAGGTGGAGGGTTTCTGAAAGTGCGCTGCAAATGTTGACCAGTTATTTGCAGCAAGCTGAACATTATAATTTAAAGTGATTTGTTATCAGAGTAGACTGTGTCCAAGTTATGTATTTCAGAAATGTACATATACATAGCACACAGTTAGCTAACATTGTATTAATATAAAAATAAAGGAAGGCACAGACAGTGGGCTATATGTGATATAAAAATACATGTTAACTATGATTAGGGTATATAAAAATTGAGCATATGTGTGTGTTGATGCAGAGCTGCATCATCTGAAGTCCTTGCAGGAGTTAGGGTCATCTCTTCACAGGCTATCTGAAGTCTTCATAAGAGGCTGGATCCAGACTGGAGCTGACACTCTCTAGTTACCTTGGGATGGGCATCCCGAGATAAAACAGAACAGGACAATAATTAGCATAGCTGCTGTTCAAAACATTAAGCAAAGACAATCGTGTGCCCTACTATAACTGAAGTACTATGTTATGAGATGAGATGTGAATGCTTGGCTAAAGAGATGCATCTTTAATCTAAATTTAAACTGGGAGAGTGAGTCTGAGCCCTGAACATTATCAGGAAGGCTGTTTCAGAATTTAGGTGCCAAATATGAAAACATTATTCCTCCTTAAGTGGATTTAGATATCCTATAGGTACTACCAGAAGCCCAGAGTTTTGTGATCTTAAAGAGCAAGAATGATTGTAAGGCGATAGGAGATCAGTTACACAGGAGCTAAACCGTTTAGGGCCTTATAAGTCAGGAGCAATACTTTATAATTGATACGGAACTTTATAGGTAACCAGTGTAGAGATGATAAAATTGGTGTCATATGATCCTATTTTCTTGACCTAGTTAAGCATGTTATATACTCTTCAAGAACATAGAAATTAGTTTGTTTTCTCGAGGTGGCAAGAACAAGAACAAAGTTCGTTCTGGCCAGTACATTCCATACATCACGAGAAAAGCAGGAGCCGAACATCTCCGTTTCTCCGCATTAACCCGCCCACTTTAAATCTCTGACCAATCACACAATAGTTCTCGGACATCCACAAGAAGAAAGTTCTGCTCAGACGATGTGTCGAGAACAAGCTGCAAGAACAAAATTTTGTTCTCATCATTTTGTTGTCGCAGCCCTGGGAGCGAGAACTTTTTTCTCTGTTCTTGCGGAGTATGCAACAGCCTTAAGAACTCTAGTAAGAACATATACATTTTCTAAAATAAAATTATAACAATGTTTGGTGGTGCTGACACCAAATTTAGGTGGTTTTCCATAAGGGCATTGTGACAACCATTACTACAAAGTTTTGTGTCAGTATGCAAAAGCACTTTAAAGGTGCACTATATAACATTTTTTTTCAGTAAAATATCCAATAACCGTTATATATTTTGTTCAATTGAGTTCTTACAATATCCCAAATGTTTCCAACTATTTGTTAATCGTGATAAAATTGCTATTTTAACCAAGGAAATCGGGAAGTGTGAGGGAGTTGTCTGTCAGTGGTGTCATATCTGCATTACCCTTGGTTTCCGGTTTTATTTTGCAGAAACGCTTTACTCTCACTGCAGTGTGCAACAAGAGTAACGTCATAACATCAGTCAACACACTCAGATGTATCTAATATGATAAACAGAGCTGCGTTACCTCATACTCATGACCGAAAAAGCAGAAACGGCGCCGGCGACTGTGGTTTGATAAAAGTCCTGCTGCTCGCGAGGCGTGTGTTACGTTCAACTTATTAACAATCGCTCCAGCAGCCTTGCTCAGCTCCCGCAACACTCTGTCCTGTTCTGCTTCATACTACACTAACATTATTTTTAATCGCATCCATGAAGTTGATTTCTGACTGGATCCTGTCCTGATTCTTCCCCACCGGCTGTGAGGTGAAAACCACATGTCCCAAGATTCTGCGCTCAAACTTGCCGTCCTCAAACTACGACTTTGTTTTGAATAGGTGACCTCTAGCGGACGGAAAAGTTACATAGTGCACCTTTAAGCAATAGCATCCCTTCTGTTTGACATTTGCCAACAATTCGATTGGAATTTATGCAGAGAATGGTGGTGAAAACTGAAAAAATCTTACTGCACAGGTTGCTGCGGCTTTGCCTGAAAAAGATCTGGTTTGTTCAAAAGTAGGAATTATCCGGAGGAGAAAACAAATCAAAGTGTCAAAAAATCTAGTTGGGCAGAAACTGAAACAAGGAATGAATGGAAGAAGTTGTGAATATGGAAGAAGAAATATGTGAACTACTGGTGGTGCTAGAAAATTATAGGTGTTGCCATAGACACCAATGCACAAAACATTAAATAATAAGAAAAATAACAATACAATAGGTGCCTACATATCTTTAGTGCTTGTCCCCCAAAAAACATTAAACTATTTATAGCTACGATAGCTTTGTAATTCTTATTTCTGACTGTATTCTGAATGAATAATCAGACTTTACATTCACTAAACGCATAAAACAAATAATTCAAGATCAATGCAACATGCATACAAGCAAAAAAATAAAAATAAATACACACACACACACACACACACGTCTGATTCACTATCTTTGTGGGGACTCTCCATAGCATAATTAGCGTAACAATAATGGTTTTTATAATGTACAAATGGTATATTCTATCCCCTTACACTAACCCTACCCCTAAACCTACCCATCTGCATTTTTAAACGTACCCATCTGTTATTTTACATTTTCAAAAAAACTCATCCTGTATGATTTATAAGCTTGTTTCCTCATGGGGACCTCAATTTAGGTCTCCACGGTGACAAGTCCCCATGAGTCAGTTTGCATTCAGGTTCCCAACGGGATAGAAAAACATGAACACACACACAAACAGTACATAAATACCCCCAATGAGCCACAACATTATGACCACCAGTCTTATATGTTGTTGCGTCTGGTTTGTTGTTTGTCCCTCCTCAGACCTCTGATGGTAAATTCTCATCACTGCTGACCAGGAGCAACCCACAAGCCTTGCCGTTTCAGAGATACTCTGACCCAATCGCCTTGCCATAACAATTTGGCCCTTGTCAAAGTCACTCAGATCTTTACTCCTGCCCATTTCTCCTGCATCCAACATGTTGTCTACAAGAAATGATTGTTCACTCACCATCTAATCTACCCAGACATTGACATGCTTCACCTGTGAGTGGTCATAATGTTTGGGCTAGTCAGTGTACATACATTGGCTACACATATCTATCTCCATATCACCTAACATAAATCATGTATTTACTTCCATACAATTTTACAAGCTCCTTTGAAGAAACTTAAAAAACAGACAGGCATTTCCCTTATCAGTTCTCCTGTGTTTTTCTTTCCATTTTCAGCTACGCTGTGCTTTATTTAGCATTCCTCACCATACTGCTCTGCTATGCATCACATGAGTAGATATGCCAGGTTTAACGAGTTCATTTGCTGGCACAGCAGCTGAGGGAATCGCAGGGACATCCGTGTGGGCTCAGACCCCCCGGCTCCGCGTGTGCGCGTGTTATATAATAGCGTAGTGATGTAATGCAGTTCCCTGCACATCAGCTTTGAGGAGTATCGTGCCGAGTGCTGCATTGCCCTTGCTCTCCACCTGACTCCTGCAGAATTATTCACTCTCCCTCAGTGTGCACGGCTACCATGGAGACCACCGTGAGAGAGAGAGGCTTTAGGTTCTCTCTATCAAAGGTTGAGGATTATATCATTTAATCCTCTCCGCCTGAAATGATATTCCAAATCTAATAATAAACAGAAATGCTAGTTGGGATGTTTTGTTTGTTTCATTGTTTATGTCTGGGAATTCAGTGAACAATATTGAATAAGCAATATTGCATGAATATGCTTCAGTTTTTAAAAAAGGTCATATGCCACCTCTTATAAATGTGTGTGTGTGTGTGTGTGTGTGTGTGTGTGTGTGTGTGTGTGGTGAGAAATGTTGCTGCTGTTTCTTTAAGAGTCTAATGTAAATGCCCACTTTGCATGTTAAATTAAGTGCATTGCTGCAGAAACAAGCTGTTGGTTTTCTGTCGGTGCCAATATAGATTTATTTAAAGTATGAATATGTTAGCCTTACTGTTATCTATAAGCTAGTGTGCTCCAAAACAATGACAAATATATTTGCATTTAGAAGACATAAGTATTCAAAACTTAGTTTCTCACTTCCGCCAATATGGACCAATGATATCACTCAGCACTTCAGCTTCTCATTAGATTTTCTGTCCACTCAAATGCTCTATAGAATATCTGAAGCTCCCTGCCCCTACATTATAAATAGATGCTGAAGCTGCAGCTAAAATTGGTCACTTGTTCACACATTGTTCACACACTACATGGTGAATGGCACATAGTGCACTTCCAACCACGTTCCTAGAGGCCCACCAACTATTAAGCTGATGATATGAATCAGGTGTGTTTGATTGAGGAGACATGCAAAATACGCACTGTTGGTGGGCCTTCAGGAACGTGGTTGGGAACCACTAGCTATGTTTCCATCCAAAGTTGCGAATTTACCTTATGCACAAAATTGCAATATCGCATAAAACATTTGCGAATAAAGCACCGTTTCCATCCAGTGAGTCGAAGAGAACATAATCGTCCCTTCCTGATAAACTGCCGCTAAAAAACATCAAGAAACATAGGATAAGCCACCATATATAATCATTTACGTATATAATATTATTTGCGTCTCAGAGAGTGCAGATGAAACGCATTGTCTTGCTTTTGGAGGCAGATGCTGCTGTTTGGAAACGCTGTCATGTAAGACAGTTCTAGGAGGGAAATATACGAAGCATCTTTGATGACAAACTTCTGAATGACCAAATCAGCATTTCAAATGCTTTGCAACAAGATTTTTCCACTGGCTATTACAATTATGCTGTTGCATTGCGCAGAGTCACATGATTTTTTTTAAAATGCGCATTGAGGAATTTATTCGGTAAATGCATTTCCATCGTAGTTTATGCGCATGTTTTTGTATTGAATGGAAAATGTATCCAACTCAAACGAGCGCATACATTTTTTTATGTGTATTTGTAGAATTGATGCGCATCTTGGCGTTTCCATTCAGCAGTTTTTGATGTGATATCCCAAAATGCGCATGAAATAGGAGAATGATTCAAAAAAAGTGTAAATATGCTTTCCATTGAAGTTGGTTTCACATAAGTCTGATTTATACTTCTGCGTCGTTGTCCGTGGCAACACGCAGTTAAACATGCAGAGGTAGCATGATACCCATGAGGGAGGGGTTCTGGCAGACCAATCACAGCGCTTGCGGTCCGCGTCGAATCGACGCATTGTTACATTTTTGGAGAGGTGCGCGTCAGGGTACGTCGTATGCTACGTGTGCTACACACAGCCTACAACGTAGCTACGGCGTACACTTGACGCAGAAGTATAAACTGGGCTTTTGTGTCACACGAGCCACTGCAGCATGCACATATTCTACTCCAGTCCAGAAACGCAATAACACAGAGTGGATCAGATGCGCCGTGTCGGTGCAGACCAGAAAACATATCGGACTCATTTAAATTCTGCACAGAATGATATTTTAAATTGATATGGAGGAGATTAGGAGGAGACACGGTTAAAGATTAGGCGGAAACTGTGGCTATTGGCTATTTTAAAAAGGGGATGAGCTGTTCAATATGTGCTGCCCTGTCTTCCTGTTTATGTGGAAATTACATAAACACATTAAGTAATGTTTCAAGGCACTTCAGTGAGCCTTTAACAGTACCCAATTTCAATAACAGACTATTTTGCAAAGCTGCATTACATTATGTGAGATTGATGAATCAATGTGCTGAAATAACCAGACTTAAACTAGTAGTTTCTAATGCTTGGACTACTCAGAAGGAACTGCTAAACATTTAATGGCCATTGTTAACATGATATTACATTCAAATCCATTGAAATTGAGATGGTACATCTCAAGGGGTTAATCCTAAATAAACATATAGATAAATGCATTCATTTATTGGACGTCACAATGTTGTGGAAGTACAGAACAAGTCAATTAAAATTATTGTGTTTAAAAGAAGTCTCTTATGCACACCATGGCTGCATTTATTTGATTAAAAATACAGTAAAGAAGTAGTTGATATTGTGATAATATATATTTTAAAATGTAATTTATTCCTGCTAATTTTCAGCATCATTACTCTAGCCTTCATTGTTGAAAATATTAATATTTTTATGGAAATCATGATACTTAATATGAGGATGCCTTGATGAATAGAAACGTCAAAACAACAGGATTTATTTAAAAATATGATTATTTTTTGACATTATAAATGTCTTTACTGTGACTTTGGATCAATTTAATTAATCCTTGCTGAATAAATAAAACAACAACGTACTGACCCCAAACTTTTTAATGGTAATAAAAACACAGGAAATGTGATTCGGCATCATCATTCTTTAATGAAATGGGGGAACATGAACTAATGAAAAGCCCAATAATGCCTTAGCAGCAAATTCCAGGTTTTTTGCTTGGTCCGTTTTATCATCAGTGCCTCAGGGATTCCCAAACCCCATTGCATAATCCCCCAGCTCTGTTTACATAAGGTAAGGGCTGGATCTTCAGAGCTGTCATAGTTAATCTCTTCATAAGCCTTAATTTCAAGCACTCTTTATGGCATGCGACAAAGTTCGAAAAGGCTCTGCACCTGAAAGCACACATACATACAAGCATCCAAAGGGTAAAACAATTGAACAGGGCTTCATTTACTAAAGCTATGTGACTATTGATTTTGCACATATTGCCTAATAACTTTATTGATTCATGGATTGATTTAATAGCACTGCAATTTTGTGAAATTAGCTTTAATACCGGTGCTTTTTAAATGAGGATAACGAGTATACAATTAAATGCCAATTGCATATCCTGCCGTGATGCTCCTGTATGTCTTTCTCTGGCACTGTAAAGGGAAATCTCATTTGGCTATCGTGCAGAGGGTCAATAATGAAGGAGAAGGAGATCCTTTCTACGAAGTCATGGGCATCGTCACTCTGGAAGACGTCATCGAGGAAATCATCAAATCGGAGATTGTGGACGAAACTGACCTTTATAGTAGGTGTTTAATATTTCTGTTAAATTTTCTTTGTCGCACTCATGCCAATCCTTAGCCTCATCTTTCCATCATTATTAAATCTTCAGATGAACATTCAAACATCTAAACGTTTAAAAAATGGTGAATTATAAGAAAAATATTTCCTCTGAACGGCCATCGCCATTTCTAATTATTGTCAGCCTAAATGTCTCTGGTGGTTATGACCATGACTCACGTGCATCACATGTTTTACTGTGAATATTTATGAAGCTAGTATGAAAAGTTAATTTAACTTAAACTATTGAACATTTTCACAGTTACTGCCCAGGAAAAAAGTTATAGTTATTAATACCATTTTGACCTTTTGTGACCAGGGCCATAAGCAGGGTTTTATTATCACAGAGATCCCAAATTAGAGCTTTAGGGGGGTTCGGGGCTCCCCCAAGAAAATAAACATTTCTCTGATGTACATATGTGTATTTCAAGACATTTGAAGGTCAAAAAAAATGGATAAGAAATAGCTTTAAAACCATATTATATTTGTCAATATCTGCTCTTTCCTCATCTCCAGCATTCTTTCTTTGCCTAATATGATGAAAACGGCTTTGTCATTGTTTCTTGATTACTATTTATTACATTACATGAATCACGCAAATTATAGGCCTATTTATATAGGCCTAATTTTGCCAATTTTAAAATGGTGAAATTAGACAAAAGTTTATTAGTTTGAAAGATTATTTTTGTTGGTCATTTCACATTTCTATCCTGAAACAGCTGGGCAGTTATTTCACAACATTTATTATGTAGTACACCTTGGGAAAATACTGAGGTGGCCTCATAACTGGCCACGGCCATGTTTGTGATAATTATGATATCATAATAACCAACCAGAGCGAAGAAAAAGATGAAGCCGAGCTAACGTTAGTTGATAGACTTTCGCGTATACGGTCGGCAAAACTCCGAACACATCTTCTTTTCTTAAGAATGACTTCAGTGCCGCTCTTTGTTCTTTTCTCAAAGAAAAGCTTAACTCCAAGTCTTCCAGAGTCGCGGCCAAAGCCGATTCAAAAGACCGCTGTTCGTCAGCTTCTTTGTTTACGAGTAGCACACGGAACCTCTGCAACTCTGCCATGACGTATTATGTTAAGCCTGCCCACCGACTCTACACATGCTGTGATTGGCCTGACCAGAGTTTGGTTTTTGCTAGACTACACTCGCGGCAAAATAAATTCTGCCGTCAAGGTGCGTCTAGATTTCTAGGCTAATATTTAACAAAATAATTTGGATTCTAAGACCGATAGAAATCAAAGCCATATATCTAACCAAGTTGTGTCCAAATTTGAAGCTGAATGTGAAGCTGAGTGTCCAAATGTGCCCACTAAAAGGTTTCCATGATGACTAAAATATGTGATGGGATAAAAAATAGCAGGCCAAGTGTCCCACTACAGGGACAATGACAGTTAACACGCTACATGTTACTAACAATAGTAACAAAATACATTGAAATACCAAATGTCAGAGTTGATATCTTATTCTTAAAGATAAATAAATAACATTTTTAAAAAAGTAGTCGAGTCTATCTGGCACAACTTTTACTGTTATTATTTATTTATTTATTTACAACATCTGGCTAATTATTTAACTTGACTAATTTTGCACACAAAAAAAAATCAAGGCTAAACATCTTAACTCTAAGATCTCTTTCACTGCTTATATTGGTCTGAGGTAAATCCTACAATATTCATTGCTGTTGTGTCTTGGCAGCTGATAACCGTACAAAGAGGAGAGTGTCTCACCATGAGAGGAAACAGCAAGATTTCTCCATATTTAAACTGTCAGAGAGTGAAATGAAGGTCAAAGTTTCACCACAGCTTCTGCTTGCGACACATCGCTTTCTAGCCACAGGTAATCTTTTTCAACTTTATTCATGATCAATTTCACATCAGCTCTGCAGCATATTTTGAATGATTGAATGGTAATGCAATTTTGGACCCACAGGTGGGGCGCAGAGTTGAATTGGTTAATAGAATTTGAAGTTTTATGAAATTGAAAGTGATTCTAAGTTTAAAGCGCATACAATACAGGGCCAAAAGTATGTTCCCATAATCATTTGACAATAGTGTATCTATACTCATTTGGTGCAGCTTTAAAAATTCCTCCATAAATGGTGAAGGATCATAATGCTGTACTTCACTGTCAGTGATTCTCTCTGTTCCCTTCCTGTCGGTAGAAGTGGAGCCTTTTAAGCCAACGCATCTCTCAGAAAAGATCCTTCTGCGGCTGATCAAGCACCCGAGCGTTGTGCAGGAACTCAAGTTTGATGAGAAAAACAAGCGATCACCAAAGCACTACCTCTTCCAGCGCAACAAGCCTGTGGATTATTTCATCTTGATATTGCAGGTATAGCACTACAAGCTTTGAAATAAATTTGAAATGTCTGTGCAAAATAAAAGCATTTTCACTATTGGGCCCCACTGTAAGTGGAGTAAAAATGCTACTTTGCACAGTTTTCATTAATGCTAACTTAATTTCAGAAGGTCTCAGAAGAATAAATGTGTGATTCATCTCTCTTTGGCTGCAGGGTCGAGTCGAGGTAGAGATTGGTAAAGAGGGATTAAAGTTTGAAAATGGCCCGTTCACATACTACAGTTTACCTGCTATCATGACCATCCTACCCACAGGTTTGTTTACTGATTCAAAGTGCTCCTATTATGCTATTTTAAAGATTCCTAATTTTGTTTTGGAGGTTTCCTGCAAGAACCTTCCATGCATTCAAGGTCAAAAAACACTTGAATTTTCTCCTAATATACATTGCAGTATCCGCTTTTTTTCTAAAGGATTGGTTTATATAAACCCCTCCTTTCCAAAAGCCTACTCTGCTCTGATTGGTCAGATGGCCCAATCTGTTGTAATTGGTCTACCTCTTACAGCACGGGTCGGAAACGAAACACCCATTACCATATCTGAATTTCAGCTCCGGAGTCTTTCCACTTCTGTACAATGCAGTGATACAAACAGTAATGATGGCGTCAGAGCCGGTGCAAGGACTGTGCCAAGTGAGCCTCATGCCAGCTGAATGACAGCTGACATGATGATGTAAAGCCAATAGTTAAAGTTCATGTTTTTAGGAATACTATAATAGTTATAATACATATATAAAAGTGAGACTATGTGTTTTGTGATGCTGTATCATTCTGCTGTATTAAAAATGTATTATGCAGTAACTTATAATATTGCTCTGAGCATGTGCCCGGGAAGGTGATTCATGCGCATACATGTCAGTCAGCACGGCATCACACGGCAAGTTAATAGAGAGCTTTATTCAGTCCATTTTAAATTCTAAATTACATTTTGGCTGCCTCTGAAATGGGTCAAACCCAAAAAATAGATATTACCTAAAAAGTAAATACGTTAGAAATCTCAGGGGCTGGAGCTATCACAGGACTCTGGTGAATGTGTGTGTGGCTTGGACACACATAAATGCTTGAGCCATTACGGATAGTGCATCCCTCTCTGGCTTGAGCTCTGGAATTTCTCTTACTGGAAGGGACTCTGGAATTTGTTTCACTGGAACAGACTCAGGAATTTCACATACCGGAACATATTCAGTGATTTCTCTCACTGGAACAGACTAAGGAATTTCTCTCACTGGAATGGACTCAAAAACTCTTCTCACTGGAACAGACTCAGGAATTTCACAGACTGGAACAGATTCAGTGATTACTGTCACTGGAACGGACTTGGGGTGGGATGTGGATCTGGGAACCTGAGAGGGGAAGATTTCTTAGCAACGGTACTGCAGAACGAGTGTAGCCTACTCTATCTCTATGTTTTCTAAATTTAATTTGACTTGTATTTCATTGCAGACAATATGAACACAAAATATTTCATGTTTTGTTTGGTCAACTTCATGTCATTTGTAAATATGCATCCTTTCCTTTCATTCAGACCTGCAACATATTTCAAAAAAAGTTGGGACAGTAAAGCATTTCCCACTTTGTAATGTTACTATTCCTTTTCACAACACTTAAAAGACGTTTAGGGACTGAAGACACCAAGTGATGAAGTTTTTCAGGTGTAATTTTGTCCCATTCTTTCTGCAAACAAGTCTTAAGGTGGGCAACAGTACGGGGTCTTCGTTGTCGCATTTTGCGCTTCAAAATGCGCCACACATTCTCTATTGGAGACAGGTCGGGACTGCAGGCAGGCCAGTCAAGTACCTGCCCTCTTCCTCTGCAGCCAGGACTTTGTAATGTGTGCAGAATGTGGTTTTGCATTGTCTTGTTGAAATATGCATGGACGTCCCTGGAAAAGATGTCTTCTTGATGGCAGCATATTATGCTCCAAAATCTCTATGTACTTTTCAGCATTAATGGTGCCTTCGCAGAAGTGCAAGTTACCTTTGCCAAGGGCACTGACACAACCCCATACCATGACAGACCCTGGCTTTTGGACTTGTTGCTGGTAACAGTCCGGATGATCCTTTTCTTCTTTGGTCCGGAGCACACGGCGTCCATTCCTCCCAAAAAATACCTGAAATATTGATTCATCTGACCACAGAACACGTTTCCACTGTGTGATGGTCCATCCCAGATGCCTCCGAGCCCAGAGAATTCGACAGCGCTTCTGGACACTTTTAACATAGGGCTTCCTTTTGGCACAGTACAGTTTTAACTGCATGGCATTTGTGGATGTAACTACGTATTGTGGTACTTGACAAAGGTTTGCCAAAGTAGTCCTGAGCTCATGTGGTGATATCGCTTATAGATGAATGCCGATTCTTGATGCAGTGCCGCCTGAGGGATCGGAGATCACGGTTGTTGAGCTTAGGCTTGCGCCCTTGTCCTTTACGCACTGAAATTCCTCCAGATTCCTTGAATCTTTTAATTATGTTATGCACTGTTGAATGTGAAATATCTCTTCCTATCTTTCTTTGAGGAACATTGTTTTTAAACATTTCAATAATTTTTTCATGTATTTGTTGGCAAACTGGCAATCCTCTGCCCATCTTTGCTCCTAAAGGATTAGACCTTTCTTGGATGCTGCTTTTGAAACAAAATCATAATTACAATCACCTGTTGACATCACCTGTTTCAAATCACATCATTATTTAACCATTTTACCTCATTACTAGCCCTAAATTACTCTTGTCACAACTTTTTTTTAAATGTGTTCCAGGTCTGAATGACAGGAAAGGATGCATATTTACAAATGACATGAAGTTGACCAGATAAAACAAGAAATATTTTGTGTTCATATTGTCTGCAATGAAATACGAGTCAAAGTAAATTTAGAAATCACTACTTTCTTTTTTTATTTAGTTTTCCATTCTGTCCCAACTTTTTCTGATTTGGGGTTGTAAATGTTTTTAAATCTGTGAACTCCAAAAACCAAAAAAATGGTCAGACAGCACTGGTTGTTCTATCCAAACTGTCTGTTTGTTTTACTGACTGGAAATCGCTTCAGATGATTCAGTGAGAGAGCAGGCGAAATGAATGCGAGTAGATTCAGACTGTTTTGCAAACACGTTTCACCAGTTCATAATTTATAACATAATTAAGGTGTCAAAAATATGTGCGCATTTCAGTTACATAGCTGTTAAACTGAATTTACGAAGTGAAGCAAAATGTTCTTACATATCCACAACACAAACAACAAATTGTTCATCACTATAGCAACAGTAGACTGCGTTACATTTGATGTGCGATGCCCCCAAGGCACCACACATCAAATTCCGCACAAGGCGTCGCACCCCCCTTGCTACGGTCCTGGACTGCACCCTTTTACACTCACAAACAGCTATTTTACTCACTACATGAAAGTTAATATCTGAAAAAGCATAATGCAGGCATTTTATTATTGTCAGAATTCATTACTGGAACTGAACAGATCCACAGTTTTCAAAATATCTTGAACAAGATTTTCCTGCAGTAAAAATATTAATGAGCAATTAAAAACTCTGAGAGGCGTTAAGTGCACAGAGCATACGTGACCCCTCTAGCAACGCTATCGAGAGATAATTAAGGCAGAAATCTAAACAGAGCAGCTATGTAAATCTTTGGAGAGCAGAGTAGAGGGTAATTACAGTGGGAGAGAAACTCTCGTCTGCCCACTCAGGCAAAAATTAGCAGGTTATTATATAAAGATGAAAATATCATAAGCTTAGCGTCAGGAAAATGCAAAAATAACTTCAAGGATGGAGCCTTTAGCCCTTGTTAAAGGGATTAATTCAGAACAAATGTGCGTTTAAGTGTCTGTGTCAAAGTCTGAGGTTTTTCTCGGCATCTCTCTCAGACACACAAAGCCACACCGCAGATGCAAACACACTTTTCAATACACTCCGTCCATGACCTCATTCTTTGCTAATGAGAAATGACATCACATGGGCATCTAAAATGAAACCAGAGAGTGTGTGTGGTGCATGACAAGGTTTTTGCTCTCACAATCAGTCACAGCAATAAAAAGCTTTTGCACTTTTTCAACACTGCAAGTATTTTTACCAAATTGTAATTGTCTGAAAATCCTTCAAACAAGCACTGAAACAGAACTGAATACAGTGTAGAAAAGATAATATATGACTTCTTTCAAGAGAATGTATCTTTAGTAAGAGTGTATTTTGTCTCAAGCAGAATTGTTTTATGCATAAACAATTACATTTGAATATGTCATCTATTTCACTCAAAAGGGTATTTAAATTATTTTAAAACTTTTTTTCATTAAAACCATGACAAACTAATATTACCTTTGAGAAATACATCTAAAATAATGTCTATAATAATATCAATAAGTGAAACCACTACATTTGAATGATACTGCCAAGTGTAAAAAAATATACAACACTTATCAGGCATAACATTATGACAGGTGAAGTGAATAACACTGATTATCTTATCATCACTGCACCTGTTAGTGGGTGGGATATATTAGTCAGCAAGTGAACATTTTGTCCTCAAAATTACATAGGGATAAAGATTTGGGTGAGTTTGACAAGGGCCGAATTGTGATGGCTTGACGATTGGGTCAGAGCATCTCCAAAACTGCAGCTCTTGTGGGGTGTTCCTGGTCTGCAGTGGTCAGTATCTAAAAGTGGTCTAAGGAAGGAACTGTGGTGAACCGACGACAGGATCATGGGCGGCCAAGGCTCATTGATGCACGTGGGGAGCGAAGACTGGCCCATGTGGTCTGATCAAACAGACGAGCTACTGTAGCTCAGATTGCTCAAGAGGTTAATGCTGGTTCTGATAGAAAGGTGTCAGGATACACTGCATCACAGTTTGTTGTGTATGGGGCTGCATAGCCACAAATCAGTCAGAGTGCCCATGCTGACCCCTGTCCACCGCCGAAAGCGCCAACAGTGGGCACATGAGCATCAGAACTGGACCACGGAGCAATGGAAGAAGGTGGCCTGGTCTGATGAACCACATTTTCTTTTACATCAAATGGATGTGATAAGGCAATAATATAATATAATGCGCCCTGCCATAAAGCAAAAATGGTTCAGGAATGGTTTGAGGAGCGCGAGTTTGAGGTGTTGACTTGGAGTCCAAATTCCCCAGATCTCAATCCAATCGAGCATCTGTGGGATGTGCTGAACTAACAAGTCCGATCCATGGAGACCCCACCTTGCAGCTTACATGACTTAAAGGATCTGCTTCTTACATCTTAGTGTCAGATACCACAGCAAACCTTCAGGGGTCTAGTGGAGTCCATGCCTGATGGGTCAGGGCTGTTTTAGCAGCAAAAGGGGGACCAACACAATATTAGGACATAATGTTATGCCTGATTAGTCTAAGTTGTAGACTGTGCAATTATAAACTCTCGAATTGCTGAAGAATGTCTACATATCGGTGACAATATTTTAAGCAATAATCAACTGAATTACTGTGATCCAGTCCACAGGTCACCATCACGTAGCAGCGGTCTCAATCATTCGGATACTACAATCCATGGAGGCAGCCTGGGTCAACTGAGCATCAGTGGAGGACCGTATATACCAGACTATTCAGTTCGTCAGCTCACAGACCTACAGATCATTAAGGTACATTTGACTATGCTGAGAGAGCTTCACAGTTTTTCAGGCTGCTGGATGAAGGAAAATATACAAAGAAAATTATAAGTCATAATATGGTTCGCATACCCCAGTATCAAAATATATTAGCTATTATTTTATTTTAAAGATATATTTTCCCCTTAAAACTGGAGTGAACCAAAGATCAATGACGCGGTTTGAAACCTACCGTCACAATCATGTAACCAATCCCATCAATTTCATTCTTATTTTCAAATCAGCATATTTAGATGATTTCTGAAGGATAATGTGACTGACCGAAGTAATGATGCTGAAAATTCAGCTTTGCATCACAGGAATAAATTAAATTTTTAAATATATTAAAATAGAAATAAGTTTGGTAACACTTTATTTTAGGGTTCATTTCTCGCTATTAACTAGTTGCTTATAAGCAGGCATATTACTAGGATATTGGCTGTTCATTAGTACTTATAAAGCGATTATTAATGCCTAATTCAGCATGGCCATATTCTACATCCCTTAATCATAGCCAATACCTAAACCTAAACACTACAAATACAACCTAACTAACTATTAATAAGAAGTAAAGTATGAGTTTATTGAGGCAAAAGTCATAAGATGTGTCAAGAGATCTTTATTTTGTAAAATAGAATCAATATGTTATGTCATTCTTTCCAGATCACTCGTAACCATTATCAGAACGCCCTGACAGCAACACGCATGGACAGCTCTCCGCAAACACCCGATGCAGACAGTCAAGCTCATGGGGAGAGAATGACAATCCCTGAGACGCGTTCCAACAGCATCGCTCTTCCGCTGACTGAACCGCGGCCCTGTCTGACCCGATTCCACCAGCACAGCCACCTCTACAGACAGCCAGACAGCACCACCTCCCTTAATGAGAGAAACCGCATCGTCAGTGAGTGCATTCGCCTTTCACTTATAGAGTCTGACTTTCTCAGGTCTGTTTGGTTGTTTGTCAAGCAGCAAATAAATATTAAAACAGTTCGACACTGAAATATATTTTTACTCTGGAGCTAGATAACAGCCAGCGAAAGCTTTATATGACAGATCATTTGAGCTCATCTCTAAAGGCTGGCAGTGATTGCATAACCACAGTCAAGCCACTGTTTGAGGAACACTAAAAAAAGGTGTTTTATACATATATAGCCAAATTTAAGCATAACTATCAATGTCAGTCCTCTTAAAGTGCCCCTATTGTGCTATTTTAAAGGTTCCTAAATTTGTTTTGGAGGTCTCCTGCAATGGGTTTACATGCATCCAAGGTAACACATTCTCAAAACCCTAACTGAAAGATCCGGTCTCTCTAAACCCCTCCTTTCTGAGAGCCTACTCTGCTCTGATAGGTCAGATGTAGTGCCCAGTCTGTTGTGATTGGTCTTCCACTTAGAGCTTGTGAGGGAAACAAAATATTACCATATCTGAATTTCAGCTCCAGATCTTCCTCAGCGTTTGGATACACAGTGATACGAACAGTAACAATGGCGTCTGCTTTACCGTATCAAGTCCTCATCTTTAGAAGTGCAATATTTGCTTTAGCAGATCAGAATACTTCTCAATATGTTGACAACGCGAACCAAACTCTTCCAGTCTCAGCTACAAACTACAGTGTTTGGGGGCATTTTTAAACATTGTTTGCGGGCAGCCAATGAAGACCATTGGCTGGCATTATGCAAATTTGTTGTTACGCAGGTATGTAACAGGAAGTTTCAGCAACTCAGAATCAATTCTTTATTTTAGGAGACAATAACTGTTTTTATGCACTTTGATCTTTAAACCTTTGCAGACCATTTACAGTCACACACATCTACATTACACACTGCATGAGATGTAATATTCGAAAAAAGCACAGTTTAATGTTTGTGGAAACTGAGGATGCAAATAATGAATGTTAATGATGATACATGTGACGGAATTAAGACGTTTCTTACAGCTTCCAAGTGCAAAACAAGACAGATGGCCGAGGCCGAACTCTAATCCTCTTAACAGTAAAACTAATCAGACTTTGTGTGACAAGGTTTAACTCCGATTCTCAAGCTAGAAATCACTTATAATGTCAACAGAGACACAACAAAGTTCAGTTTCCACTAATAAATTAAGTCTGTCTTAAAGTGTACACAGGATCAAAGGCAGGTTAATCAGATTACACTGTTAAATAAGATCATATCAGTGTTTGCTTTTATATCAAAGGCTACTGTAAATATTTAATGTACTGTGCATGTAGTACTGATGGCAAACTTCACGACATAGTAGTTCCACAGTCAAAGTTGAAATTCATTGCAGTTTCACATCAAATCCTAATGACATCAAAATGGTTTGGATTTTCATCCACGTTTGAAGGCTTGAGGTTGTCCAAGGTTGTGTATTCATAAAAACTGTCAAAACAAACTAGACTAAATGTACTGATATAGGCCTATGTGCATTTAATATTTACTGTCTTGCTCTGGATCAAAAAAGGACCATAAATATTGATGAATAGCTATATATTTTTTTATCCACTAAATGCTTAAAATATCTCCTCAGTCTGAATTATAAATACCACATGCCACCAGTCGAATGATACAACTGTAATCACACATCATACAAAATCAGCAAATATTTTGATAATCTCCCTCTGATCTTGCCTCAAATAGATATAGCCAGAAGGATATCATCTAAAGAGAAATGCAGGATCATTTTGTATTTCATCACCCAGGTAGTGGTGAGTGTCTTCATCGCTTTCATCCTCAGTACAAACTGTTAATGTGTGTAGGAGCCATACGGCTATTAATGTTGTTACTCAATGTCACTGCTATGTGTTACTATATTTCTGTTCTCCCCCTATGGTAAAGAGATGAATTGCACCCATTTTTGAGATTTCCTGTAGGTAGCCATCTTAAACAGGAAGTGATGTGGCAATGGGAGAGGGAAGGGAGACAGTTTTTTTACCTACATTTTACTACACCTTTTACAAGGGAATCACAGTTTTCTCTTTAAGTTTTCACCTTCTGTTACAATAAAATCACAAGTCAAGCTTAAACTGTTAGTAGTGTCAAAGATAGTTTCCCTCACAAAGATGGCAAAAGAAGAAAAGAAACCACTACAATGTGGTTAATCCCAGGTTATGATTCCCACGTCTCGGTTGACTGTAGACCTGATATAGTCTGGCCCACTTCTAATCAAAATAACATTGAATTTGGTTACATGTCGTTTTTGCCAAAATAAATTAGTTGTGAGATGTATAAAATTCCATCATGTAAGCAAAGTCAACAGTGATTTCAAGATGTTTGTTTTCATTGCTTTGCCATGTTCTATGTGTAGCCTGTGCATAACCATGACTGATGACTAGTCTGTTCTTGGGATATGGTTAGGCATCTATTACATTTTCACTGACAGCCCAAATTTTGTCTCGTTTTAGACTAGACGTCAGGGCTGTGTTTGTATGGCTATTAGACGTCTTTTAAGCGCAAAATTGCTTGCTGGGATAAAGTCTAATGGCTGTTTAAAAAAAAGAAAGAAAAAAAAAGGGTCAAGGCCTTCAATACATCCCACCCCAACTTCCTGTTTCAATATAGAAAATGTGACGCTCTCAGAATTGCATACTAGCTTCATATGGCAGAAATAGTAACCAGTCAAAGTAGTAACCTATGCTATTCCAGTGTCAACACAGGACAGACACTTTTTAAGCATTTCATCTTCCTGTCAAAAGACGTGGATTTAGTTCATAGAATTGATTTCAAAGTGTTAAATGGCTTTGATTGTTTATAACTTTTTTACTCAGACACCCCTAGACAGTACTACAAACTCACATCTTGTTTATTTCCTGTGTGATAAGCTGACTGTGGCTCTCTGTCTCCCCCTGTAGGAAGTAAGTCAGATGGACAGAAGAGTCCCAGTGACTCTGTGTTCCTCCGTATGGATGACATCCCATATATAAGAGACAATCGCGTGGAGAAAAAAGAAGGAACTGGTAGGTGAAATGAAGGATGAGCAATAATATGCACCAGTATACAGTGGTTACCTCACTAAGTTCAAAAATGAACATAAAAGCTTCTAAAAATTAAATCAAAACTTATATTTGTAACAAAACGGGCATTAGTTGAACACAAATCATTGTGATTTAAATGAGTTTCAAAACTGAAGGCTGTTCATAGACACAAAATGAGAATCTTTGAAGAATATTCTGTTTCACGGACAATGCTCTCATAAGATTTTAGAGCAGTGGTTCCCAACCACGTTCCTGGAGGCCCACCAACAGTGCACATTTTGCATGTCTCCTCACTTAAACACACCTGATTCATATCATCTCATTAATAATGACTCCAAAACCTGATGTGGGTGTGTCAGACAAAGGAGACATGCAAAATGTGCACTGTTGGTGGGCCTCTAGGAACGTGGTCGGGAATTTAGACTATCGTTTTTAATAATGTACAGTTGTTTTATGCAGTAAGAGATTTTCCAAAGTCTCTTCAAAATATCTGTGCGTGTATGTGCTTGTGTTTGACAGGGGGGAAACAGCATACAGGTTAGAAAATTGCTTGAGAGGGTGGGTAAATAATGACAGATTATTCATTTTTGGGTGAGCTGTCCTTTTAAGAAGGGTGGTGGTCCTCTCTCTGAGTAAATGCACCCAAACTTTCAAACACTGGAGTAGCTGTTTGACAGCCAGAGGGATGTTTGACAGACTGCAGGGAGAGGAAATGCATAAGCTTTAGTCTCTGTTTATATGACCTGCAAAGGAATGTTGACATCAGGCTAGAACTGTCCATTTCAGCTCTGCTTGTTATGACTGGAGGTTAACAGGAATTACTCAATCGAAGAATCAATGAATCAGTTTGGATGAGAAGAGAAGCGAAGAAGAGAAGATAAGATAAGAGAAGAGAAGAGAAGAGAAGAGAAGAGAAGAGAAGAGAAGAGAAGAGAAGAGAAGAGAAGAGAAGAGACTAACCAATCGCTTGCCAGCTCAGTTTGTCATGTGATCATGGCCTGTTTTCATAGTGTGTCCGATCTATTTCAGATGCTACGGCCGTACCCATAGAGACAGACCTGTCTACATCCCAGCTCATCAGCTCTTACTCTCTGGGCGGCTCGGATGAGAACCTGGGGAAAAAACTGCTCCGGAAACTAAGTGAGTATCAGCTGCAATGCACCTAACTGAATCAAACACACAACCATCCCTATATTCTACGGAAAAATTTTCCTAAATTTGTGAATCTGCCCCGTAATGACGCAACACCTGAGTTTACAGCTACACACACACACACACACACACACACACCTGCTTTTACTCTGCATTTTCAAACTCTGTTTCCTAGCAACCAGGCAGGCAAACTACAGCCCACACATCTGCTTAATAAAAAAGACAAGTCACTTAGAACCATGTGATTTACACAAGTAGGACATATTTCTGGGCCAGAAGCCTTTGTTGCTCCTGGACATTTTTTTATCTTCATTCCTGCTGTTAAAAAAATGTGTGTGGCAGGCTGGAGCTTCGGAAAAACTTCTTGACTAGCCGAGAAGACTTTCATCATCAATTTCAGTGATGTTTCCTATTACATTTATGTATTTGGCAGACACTTTTATCCAAATCAATGTACATTTTATTTGAAGTATACCTTCATTATTTTGCTGGTGCCAAGCTCTACTTTTTTCTATTATTGGCACCCTTGGTAAATATGAGCAAAGAAGGCTGTGAAAATAAATATGCATTGTTTATCCTTTTGATCTTTCAATCTAAAATAACCTTTCATTGAAGTGAAACAATTGAAAGTGGGGGAAATCACATTTTGAAACAAAATCTCCAATACACGTTACAATTTTTAGCACACCAGGGAGACTAAAACATGAAATTGACCAGCCATGGCTTCCTGTTTCACTGGAGTATAAATATGAGGAACACAAATGCCAGATTCCCTTAATCATTCATCACAATTCATTAAAATCAAATCTTTCATGGAAGTAAAACAATTGAAAATTGGGGGAAATCTCATTATGAAATTAATGTTGTTGTTTTTTTCAGTACACATTGGCCACTATTATTGCCCTTTTATTGAATACATTGTGCAACATTTGTTTGCCAAGATAACAACTCTTGAGTTTACTCGTATAATGCCTGATGAATTTGGAGAACAAGAGACCATTCCTCCATACAGTATCTCTCCAGATCCTTCAGATTCCCAGATCCATGTTGGTGCTACTTCTCTTGAGTTCACCTCACTCATTCTCTATAAGGTTCAGGTCAGGGGACAAGGATGACCATGGCAGAAGCTTCATTTTGTGCTCAGTGACACATTTGTGTTGATTTTGATGTTTGTTTTGGATCATTGTCCTGATGGAAGATCCAACTACGGCCGATTATAAGATTTCTAGCAGAGGCTGTCAGGTTTAGATTTTTTATCTGTTGGTATTTGCTAGAATCCATGATACCATGTATCTGAATAAGATGTCCAGGACCTCCAGCAAAAAAATAGGCCCACAAAATGAAATATCCAGCTGTATTTTTAACCGTGGGCATGGGGTACTTTTTATCCCTGTTTGCACCAAAGCCATCTGGTTATATATATGTTTTTTTTTTTTTACTTTCATCTGACCATAGAACCAGGTCCCTTTCGAAGTCATGTTGGACAATTTAATATGCTGGAGGTTTGTTTTTTGGATGAGCGAGGAGGATTTTCCTTGAAACCTTCACAAACAACGTGGTGATGTAGGTGCTTTTTTCTGCAGCTTTCTGACCACAACTTATTCTACTTATTTTTCTCCAGCTGTGATCCTTGGAGAGTCTTTGACCACTCAAAAACGCTCCTCCTCACCATGCATTAGGATGATATAGACACACGTCCTCTTCCAGGCAGATTCGTAATATTTCCTGTTGATTGGAACTTCTTAATTATTGCCCTGATATTGGAAATGGGGATTCCCTTTCAGTTGGTCACGTTCGACGTTACGTCGACGTCACCGACGTATTGGAATCCCAATTGGTTCCCTCCCTCAGGGAACGAGGGTTACATACGTAACCGAAACGTTTTCAATGCTTTAGCTATTTTCTTAGCCACTTTCTATTTTGTAAAGCTCAACAATCTTTTGCACATCAGAACTATATTCTTTGCCTATGTGTTTCCTCATATTTATATTCCTGAGAAACAAGAAGTCATAGCTAGACAATTTCATGCTCTTAGTCAGCCTGATGTGCTAGAAATTGTGAATATGAATGGAAAATACTTTAGAGATATTTTCCTCATATAAATTTCTAGTGGTGCCAATAATTGACATTTCTAGTGGTGCCAGTAACAGCCTTTTTGCTCATATTTGCGAAGGAAGCATTCTATTTGCTTCTTCAGTTCAAGTTTAAAAATATGTATATATACTTATTTATATGTAAATATGTTTAATAATATAGTATGCAGGCATTCCTAATTCAATTTTGAATAGGCCTATATCCCTATCAGGATCATGTCCTAATCAATCAGTTGTATATGACCAAAATGACTAAATTACTTCAAAAACTAAAAACTACATAATAATAACTATATAATAACAAAATAATGTATCTATATATATAATATTTAATAATAATTAGTGGTTTGTTTCAAACAAATCAAACCTCACTCTCCTGGTTATTAGGGGCCGTTTTCACAACACCTTTTACAACCTGAAACCTTTTAATGCATTTTGGCCATTCATTTACCCGACAACATGTTTTGGGGGCCTGAAGTGAAAAAGCAAACATTTGATAACGGGTTTCAAAGTAGGCTACAAGTTTTATCAAAAACCGTTATGTCATGTATGCGTATTACATGTGCAGTCTATAGGCGCAAAGTGACATCGCCAACTACTGGCCTGGCATGAATAATACAGCGTTTTTAATAGTTTTCGCGGATATGTATGAATTGGGATCTTTTTGACGTTGTCGTCTGTGGACGAAAAATACAAAGGAAAAACGTTTCAGTTTTCAGTAAATAGTTGACATGTAAATGTACCGTTAGTAGGCTACATTTATGAATTTCACTTGGCGTTAATTCTACTTTCTTATATTCACATTCAAATTTTAATTCAGCATAATGTTTGCTTCCTTAGTTCATATTTAATAAAAATTCAGGAATTGCATTGAAAATTCAAAAGTCTTAATTCATTTTGAATCCCACACAACCAATCAATCAGTTGTATACAAAATGATCAATCGACTGACACCTTTTCATTCATCTTTTCACTTTCTTCTCTCCAGGCAACAGAAAAAGAAAGAAGTCTCGTGATGGAGATAAACCTTTGGAAGACAATCCTGAACATTCACAAGTGAAGACCTAGCATTCATTCTATGGGTTTGCTTCTCTCTCGCGCACTCCCGCTTCTCCGACAAATGTGAAATCCTCTCCAGCCTTCCTCTGGATCTTGAGAGAGAGAGAAAGCACAACCCGGCGTACACAGACCAGACCACCACAACAGGATGTAGCATCATTAAACCTTGCCTTCAGCATTGAAACTGGACGACGCTCAATGCCTGTTACAACAAACCTGAAATTTCTAACATGCAGCAAGACACACGAGATGCTACTTAACCGTTGACATACTACAGTTTTAATGGCGGTTAATGATGATGTCATCTCCAGTCACTGTGGTAATGACAGGTCATCTGACCCGGGCAAAGCCAGCAAGCACAAGCCTGGAGACCTAAAGCCAACCATCTGACCAATGAGACGGCAGAACCTTTACTACGTCACAAAACGTGGTCATCTGTCGGTAGAATTATCTTGAAACAAAGTGTTTATTGTACGAATTTATATCATATTAAGTCAGAAGTATACTTCAGGCTGTGCCTGGAAATCAATTAAGATGAATTTATTAATATCAAAGCACTTTGAGACAGATCAGACCCATTTATTCCATATTCTGTTGAATAGCTAAATGGTTGACAGAGGAAAAAATACCTATATTAGGTAAGTGCTGTCAGAATTGTTTTCTATTTTCTTTTTTAAAAAGAAGGAATATTTAATGTTAATTTCTTAACATTTTGCTTTGATTTGTGCACTTCTGTTTGGCTGAGAGCACAGGGTACAAATTAATATGGCTTTTTTGTTTTATTTTATTTTATTTAACTATATTAGGCCATATTTGAATCATATTTTTCAATAGTCCGAGATGCCAGTGCTAATGGTCCAAGCACATGTGTTTGACAATAGATTTATTTGTCTAAAATTAACATTTATTATATTTGGCATGCTTTTCTTAAACAGCAGTATTATTAGATCAGCATTGTGTTTACTGTATGAAATATAGATTAGAATATGCGCAAGCCATAACTTGAACAAACTTGAAGCATTGATATTAAAATGTCACCTTAGAGATATATAAAATCATAAGCAATATCCAAAAACATGCAAGAAGCCTATTATTTAGCTTTTGAGCCCTTCCCAAACTGAAAACGACAGAATACTCACCCACGTTTCATTTCACAAGCATGCTTCTGTGAATTTCATCTCTAAACTTCATATTTCCTGTACATTTCAAGAGTCTTTTTAAGTGGCATTCGTATTTATACTACCTTTCAAAAGTTTGGGGTCAGTAGTTTTGTTTTGAAAGAATTTACATTTTCATTAGTACTTTTATTCAACAAGGATACATTGAGCAAAAGTGAAAGTAAAGACGTTTATAATGTAACAAAAAAATTATATTTCAAATAAATGCCGTTCAAGTAAATTTTCTCAAGAATGGTTTCTGGAAAATGATTAAGCAGCACAACTGTTTTCAACATTGATAATAACCCAAATCAGCATATTACATGTTAATATAAATGAACATAGAAAATAGTTATTTTAAATTGTAATAATATTTCACAATCTTACTGTTTTACAGTATTTTTGATCAAATATATGATGCATAACAGACTCAAAAACAAACAAACTAATCCTGACCTCAAACAGTAGTGTACAATCATCCAAATATCAGAATAATATCTGAGCACCCATTTCTGGTTCACTGCCATGACTTTCCCAGCATGCCATGATCATAACCAATCAGCTCATCCCTGCCAGCAACAGGTCACATGATTACATTATGTCATAGGATTATATAGGCTTGGATGTGTTTTGCATGAAAGGTTGTTTTTTACTGAGTATGTCAAGTTAATACCTTTCCCCCAGCATGCCTGCAGCAGACATCGGTGATATAGACTGTTGGGCGACAAGCGAGACTCTTTTTCCCTTTTTGCAAACAGTGACCTATATGGCACCACCAGGGAGTCGACCACAGAAAGCACAAAGAAAAAAACTGGATGTCTGTTTCTTTCCCCATGATATTTATTCCTAGTAACATTTAATAGCAATAACCAGGCTAGCTCATTTTATAAAGTTGCTTTGCATCTTGTTGATCTGGAGTGAACTGAATGTGCCTGCTTGCTTTCAGGCCACATGGACACTTTGTGTTGTGCAATACTGTGAGCTGAACCCACTGTACGGAGAGCACATGCTGACAGAGAGAAAGAAAGAGGAACCAGCCCTTTTTACGTCACAGTGCTGCATTGCAGGCTGGACTGAGTGACGCATGCTGACGTCTGAATCAGCCCTCCAAACAAACACATCTACTGATTGACAAGACAAGACATCACTCAACACATTAAACGACGTGTATATTTAAGCCTTAAACTGGGGTTTTGCTAAAGACGTGGAGAAAATCCTCTCCAGCTCTCGCTCTCTGTACAGTGGGTTGGCCGAAGGATAGATATATGTTTCTACAGAGTTTACAAAGTTCTATTTGAAAGCACCTGATGAATTGTGAATGAATTTACAAAAAAGGACATATATATATAAAGAGAATATCAAATGTTCTATTAAGTCTTGATGTGGTATTTAAGTATGAAAACTACCACTAGCCTCCTAATAAATTGCGATTTGAATCAAATTTGTCTTGGTTGGAAAACATTATTTTTTTTCAAATTCAGTACATTGAATGCTGTTAAAGTCACCATGAAATCAAAATTAACATTTTTATTGCAGTATTTATTATAAATGATTTATCTTTGCACATTATTTTGTTTAAATTCACATGCCCTCTGAATTTTTTATCAAAATACCCTTCCCTCTGTGACATCTCTTCCCTGATGATGTGTTTACTGGCGTGAGGGCGGGACAACAAGTGGCCAGTAACAACCAACCATACAATCAATTCCCGATGGACAAAATCAAGCCCCGCCATTGATTTTTTTTCTTGTTCGAGAAGCAGTTTCACTCAGATATTTGTTTCACGTTGACTTAACAATAGTAATAACACAAAAGGGTTTTCATGGCATTCCTGCACAGATTTTTACGATCCATTTCATGAGCTTTCATTCATGAGAACGTTTTAGATTAAAATCATCAAATTTCTCTTCATTCACATGAAAAGTGTTGGGGAAAAATACTTTTTTTAAGTAATCCGTTACAATATTGTGTTACTCTCTAACTCAATGTGCTAGTTACTTTTTTATGGAAAGTAATGTTACATTTTGTGTTACTTTTTCTCACCTGGGCTGGGCTTGCTTGTTTGTTTGTTTTTTGGGGGCAAATGTAAAGGCCTTTTCACACCAAAAATTAAATAAGCCTCAGGTTGAAGGAAATGCAAGTTCACGCCTGTACAGTAGAGGGCGCAGATCAAAGGGTGCAGATGAAAAAAAAACTTAATTCTAAAAAATGCTAGGTTAACAAGTTGGGTTGAAAATGGACAAACCCAGCAATTTGATCACACCATCAGCGCACTGGCCTTAAAGGGTGAGTTCACCTAAAAATGAAAATTAGCCCATGATTAACTCACACCCAAGTCATCCTAGGTGTATATGGTATTCTTCTTTCAGACAAATAAAATTAGCATTATATTAAAAGTGTCCTGGCTAATCCAAGCTTTATAACGGCAATAAATTGTTTTGTTTTTTGAAGTCCATAAAAGTGCATCTATCCATCATATAACTTCTCCACACGGCTCCGGGGGGTTAATAAAGGCCTTCTTTATGTAAGAAAAATATCCATATTTAAAACTTTATAAAGTAAAATATCTAGCTTCCACCAGATCGCCTACCGTATTCAACTTATGGAAAAAGTGTTACGCCTCTCGCAGTTCAAAATGCCTACGCTACGTCTGACGACATTGCTATGTCTTTTTTTTCTTCTTTTTTTCGATCTTGTGGAAGCTAAATTTACTTTATAAAGTTTTAAATATGGATATTTTTCTTACACAAGTGCATCGCTTTGCTTCAAAAGGCCTTTATTAACCCCCCGGAGCCGTGTGGAGCTATGATGGATAGATGCACTTTTATGGACTTCAAAAATGAAACAATTACTGCATTTATCAAGCTTGGATTAGCCAGGACATTTTAAGTATAACTCCAATTTTATTTGTCTAAAAGAAGAATGTCATATACACCTATGACTTGAAGGTGAGTTTCATTTTTGGGTGAACTAACCCTTTAATGAAACACAAAGGTTATGTTTAGCTAAAGTCATTTTTGCTTATTCGTATCGTTGAAATGGATCATTAAAGGTCAGCAGCAAAGACAAAGTGAGATTATATACATAAAGTATATTTGTGTTGGTTAACAATTTTACAGTTTGCATTTCACTGTTCCTATTAATTTTGGGGAATACTAAACCTGTTTTTGTGCAAGTAAGATGAGTAGGCCTAAATGCCAGCTCACATTCTTGAAGTACCACAAGCATCATGTTCACACAGCGCACACAACACCTCTGAACTTACTCCCATTTTCTTAACATGGGGACAGAAGTGGTGTCAGTCAATATTGGAAAACAAAGTAACTCATATTGCTTATTTAAAAAAGTAACTTTAGTGTTGTAAATTTAAATGTAATGCATTACTTCACTGATTACTTGAAAAGGAGGAATTTGATTACGTGTTCATTGTAATGCGTTACCCCTAACACTGTAGGCCTACACAAGTGAAAAGAAAGTTTGTTAAGGTTTGTAATGCGTTACCCCTAACACTGTAGGCCTACACAAGTGAAAAGAAAGTTTGTTAAGGTTTGACTGCTGCCTGGGCTATTTCAGGATAACCTTTGCTGGTTGTTATTTTGAGGCAGAACACATTCTTTAAATATGCTTATCACGGAGCGTGCTCAGATAATGGCACTTGATCACTCAGAATCTATTGAAGGCCCAACTGTCAGAAGTGTGATTTGTGCCTGTAAAATGGCAGACTCAAAAACTTTTGCTCCCTAAACTTACAGTGGGGCAAAAAAAGTATTTATTCAGCAACCAATTGCGCAAGTTCTCCCAATTTAAAAGATGAGAGAGGCCTGTCATTTTCATCATAGGCACACTTCAACTATGAGAGACAGAATGAGAAAAACAAATCCAGAAAATCACATTGTCTGATTTTTAAAGAATTTGTTTGCATATTATGGTGGAAAATAAGTATTTGGTCATACAAAAAAGTTAGATTTCTGGTTCTCACAGACCTGTAACTTCTTCTTTAAGAGGCTCCTCTGACCTCCACTCGTTACCTGTATTAATGGCACCTGTTTGAACTCGTTATCAGTATAAAAGACACCTGTCCACAACTGCAAACAGTCAGAATCCAAACTCCACTATGGCCAAGACCAAAGAGCTGTCAAAGGACACCAGAAACAAAATTGTAGACCTTCACCAGGCTGGGAAGATTAAATCTGCAATAGGTAAGCAGCTTGGTGTAAAGAAATCTACTGTGGGAGCAATTATTAGAAAATGGAAGACATACAAGACCACTGATAATCTCCCTCGATCTGGTGTTCCACGCAAGATCTCACCCTGTGGGGTCAAAATGAACACAAGGACGGTGAGCAAAAATCCCAGAACCACACGGGGGGACCTAGTGAATGACCTGCAGAGAGCTGGGACCAAAGTAACAAAGGCTACCATCAGTAACACTACGCCGCCAGGGACTCAAATCCTGCAGTGCCAGACATGTCCCCCTGCTTAAGTCAGTACATGTCTGGGCCCGTCTTAAGTTTGCTAGAGAGCATTTGGATGATCCAGAAGAGGATTGGGAGAATGTCATATGGTCAGATGAAACCAAAATAGAACTTTTTGGTAAAAACTCAACTTGTCGTGTTTGGAGGAGAACGAAGGCTGAGTTGCATCCAAAGAACACCATACCTACTGTGAAACATCATGCTTTGGGGCTGTTTTTCTGCAAAGGGACCAGGAAAGAATGAATGGGGCCATGTATCGTGAGATTTTGAGTAAAAATCTCCTTCCAGCAGCAAGGGCATTAAAGATGAAATGTGGCTGGGTCTTTCAGCATGACAATGATCCCAAACACACATCCTGGGCAATGGCAGAGTGGCTTCGTAAGAAGCATTTCAAGGTCCTGGAGTGGCCTAACCAGTCTACAGATCTCAACCCCATAGAACATCTTTGGAGGGAGTTGAAAATTCATGTTGCCCAGTGACAGCCCCAAAACATCCCTGCTCTAGAGGAGATCTGCATGGAGGAATGGGCCAAACTACCAGCAACAATGTGTAAAAACCTTGTGGAGACTTGCACTTGTTGACCTCTGTCATTGCCAACAAAGGGTATATAACAAAGTATTGAGATTAACTTTTGTTATTGACCAAATACTTATTTTCCACCATAATTTGGCATGCTTATAATTTAAACAGACAAGAGTACATTTTAGTGGTAGTCTGTGTGCAGTTTATAAATCACACATTTTAAAACCATACACCATGAATTTTATTTTTTTAAAACGTTTATGCCAACCCTGTTACATTACAAAAGACCAATAAATGTAAGTATACTAAAATACTTAAAAAGACTGTAATACTTAGTCTTATATAAATGTGCTTAGAAAAACTTTTTTCGCTCTCTCTCTACATACATACATATATAAATAATGTATATGTAATGTGATGTGCTAATAAAACATGCAAGGTATCATGTTCATTTATCATTGACTTCATTTATTTCAATGCACTTTGATTGGTTTATTTATTATCGAAGAGCTTTTATACTCCTAGAGGTTTGATCTTACAAGACTAAACTGGGTGGGAGAGTAACACACTCTGACTAATAACACATTTATTCAATGATCAGCTCTGCAGTGAACAAATGAGCCTGAACACAGCAGTGGATTTGATGGACCAGAATCAGCAGGTTATAAAGACATCTGCAAATAAAGTGCAAAACAATGTCTGGGGTCTTCACAACCCAGAATATCCAGAACAAGCATCATCAACGACAAAACACTTAAAGGAATATTCAACCCCAAAACCACTTTTCAGTATTAATTGACTCCCCCTCAGAGACCCACTATCCCAGAATGCACTTCTTCACACAGAAAACAATACCAGTTTTTTTATCCCTCCATTTAGTCAGAATACGTTTAAAAGTGAATCACAAAAAGCTGATATAAGGGTAAAATGTTGCTTCAACCCATTTCATTTGAGGCAAGAGCACCGGATTACAAACAAATCACACCGGACTTAACAGTGAAACAATCTAATGCCCCCAGTCATTCAAGTTCTAGAGTCGTCTCTGTATGCATGTTTTAAGCAACCGATACAGACACATAAACCTTGAAACATGCACATTGTCCTTCAGTTGAGCACTTAATACAGTGAAATGTGATTTAAAAAAAGTTAAGTAAAGATAGGGCTAGTTCTTAATATCTTTCCACCCCGACAACTTTATATAACTCTGATTCAGTGACACTAAACTGTGTGAATTTAATCTAAGGACCATGAAAGATCACAAAATCATTCAAGATGGAACTTCAGGTCAGTGAAATCCAAAGACAGTTGTTTGGTAAGAGCTTATTCATACAAACAAGATTATATGAAATAATCACTACAGAGAATATTTCGGAGAAGGGAATATATATCTTCTGGGACCGATTCAATGCCTTACAATTACAGTTAAAACAGGATGTTGAAATGCTGATGACTAAATTAGACCAGCAAACGCTGACGTGTGAAGGTGTGTATCAGTGTGTGTGTGTGTGTGTGTGTGTGTGTGTGTGTGTCTGTGTGCGTTTATGTTCATGTGGACACACACACAAACAGGAAGTGTGGGAAAGGAGCTTATTAGGCTGTAGTAACAGCCTCGTGAATGGACTCGGCCACATAGTCGATGTTCTTGGAGGTGAGGCCACACATGTTGATGCGACCGCTGGCCATTAGATAAATGTGCTTCTCTTTGATCATGTACTCCACCTGCTTAGCTGTGAAACAGAACAGAACATTTTGAAATGGTTCAGTGACGTTCTATGTGAAATTGAAACGCAAACATTATATTAGATCATGTGGCAACTGCAAACAAATTATGCCTTTTCTCAGTATAGTAAGTTAAAGGACAGCTCTGGTGAAAAATGAACCTTGGGGTAATTAACACATGGTTACCGAGCAGATCGTTCTCTGGGAAGCGTTTTCATGAAAATCGAATGTAAAGAGTTTTATCTCTTAAAACAGATTAGCTTATAGCGCTAGTTTATGGGGCACAGAATACGTACAATTAAATCGCTAGTTAATACCACTAACAAGGCTCAAAATAGCCTCACACTAACACGGTAGCATAATGAGGGTCCCTACATGAAAACCGAAGCATTGAGAACTTTGTAAGTGTACAAACAGTTTAATAAGAAGATACTTTATAAAGACAGAAGCCTTCTTGGAAAACAGTCTCGACGAGTCGAGCCATGAACGCTGTGCTAAGTGAGCTGGTCGATGGGAATTAATTAATTTTATTTATTTATTTATTTATTTTTTCTCTGTTGCGTTCAGTGCTTTCTTCTGGAAACAAAGGAGCATATACTTGTATGAGATTCCAAGTCACAGTTCATCACTTAGCACAGCGTTCGTGGCTTGACTTGTCAAGACTGTTTTCCAAGATTGCTCCTGACTGTATACGCGTACTGTACTGTCTTTATAAAGTATCTTCTTATTAAACTGTTTGTACACTTACAAAGTTCTCAATGCTTCGGTTTTCATGTAGGGACCCTCATTATGCTACCGTGTTAGTGTGAGGCTATTTTGCTCGGTAACCATGTGTTAATTACCCCTAGGTTAATTTTTCACCAGAGCTGTCCTTTAACTATAATTCTTATAAGTCTTACTCTCAAAAAATATTTACATTTAAAAATGTATGCATTTGAATTTAATATAAAATCCATTCATTAGGATTAAACAGACAACTTAAATTATTTAAATCTTACATAAATAAAACAGACAATGAAAAAGTTTAAATTTCTGCACAATTTTTTTTTTTAATTAATAAAAAAAATCAGGGCATAGTTCATAAAGTATTTACATTTATTTGGTTTAATTTAAATAGTCATTTTAAAATGCATTTACTCAAATTGTTCATTGTGACATTTATAATCAGTTTGATTGAAATTTGAAAATGTTTAAAATATGGCTCTGTGGAACAATCAATATTCAACAAGTTAAAATGATTTAAACAAATCGGATTTATTGATGATACATACATAAACCTGGTGCATTGAAATGCATTTTAAACTCAGATTATTAGTACTATTATATCAATCTTGCATAACATTACGTTTATTCGTTTAAAACTGTAATCCCAATGGATGGAAATTTTATATGCAATTCAAATACAGGAATCTTGCGTAAAGGAGGTGCTTACGGTTGAGTCCTGTGAAGCTGAACATGCCGATCTGTTCGGTGATGTGCTCCCAGGTTCCTGGAGTTCCTAGTGCTTTTAGTTTTTCTTTCAGCTGAGCACGCATCAGCAGGACCCTCTCTGCCATTGTCTTTACATTGTCCTTCCTGTAGGAAGATAGAAAATGCCAAACAATAAATCACCTCAAAAACACACGCAGTGTATATATATATATATATATTATATACACACACACTGTATATTATTTAAAATCACAAAACTGGATTGATTTGATTTGTATTTACCATTCAGCAAAGAGCTCAGGGGTGTTGAGTGTGATGGCAACCAGACGAGCTCCCTGGGACGGGGGGTTGGACCAGGTTATTCGTACGATCTTCTCCATTTGAGACAGAACACGATTCAGATTGTCTTGGTCTTTGGCTACAACAGTCAGGTTCCCCACTCTCTCATCTGTGGAGTCAGGTTATTCTTTAAAATCGAATGGTTCTGGCATTAAAATGCAATCTCTAGCGATGAATGTAAAAACCTGTTGGAACTACTTACTGTACAGACCGAAGTTCTTTGAGAACGACTGGGCACAGAACAATTCAAAACCCTGTGACACAAAGTAGCGGATAGACCAGGCATCTTTGTCTAAATTTCCTGAGGCAAAACCCTGATAGGCTGAATCAAAGAAGGCAAACAGATTCTTTCGCTGAAGAGAGAGGTGAGAGAAGAAAACTGTTAGAGAAAAAAAAAAGAATTACAGCTCCCAATGATGAAACTTTTCACGTTCTGTCTCCTGTCTGACTCCGCAATTTTCATAAGAAATGTTGGGTTTAGGTAATTATGCAATAGTTAACTCAGTATTTATAAAAATATCAAGAGTGTAAATTTGGACAACAGTAGGTTGTAATTGCATGCAATTAAGTTCCATTTTTGTACCAGGTGCTTTAATGTTCTAAACCTGTTGCGTAAACTTAGCCTCTATGTTAAGACGGTCTTAATGGGATAGTTCACTCTAAAATGAAAATGAAGTCATAATTTACTCACCCTGGTGTTGTTCTAATATGTGACTCTGGAGCACAAAACCAGTCATAAGTCGCACAGGTACATTTGTGCCAATACATGGTATGGGTTCTTTTAGGCCAAAAATCATTAGGATATTAAGTAAAGATCATGTTCCATGAAAATATTTTGTAAATTTCCTACCGTAAATATATATCAAAATGTATTATTATTAGTAATATGCATTGCTAAGGACTTAATTTGGACAACTTTAAAGGTGATTTTCTCAATATTTAGATTTTTTTGCACCCTCAGATTCCAGATTTTCAAATAGTTGTATCTCGGCCAAATATTGTCATATCCTAACAAACCATACATCAATGGAAGGCTTATTTATTAAACAAAAAATGACCCTTATGACTGGTTTTGTGGTCCAGAGTCACATATAGTATGCTCTTCTTTCTTTTGTTTTTCATGTTTGGAACTAATATTGTCGGTGAAACAGACAATATTTTTTTCAAAGTCACTTATATTAACTTATTTAGTGAACTGTTGAAGAAAATCCGAATCACATTTATCTGCACCTCGTGTTCACAACACTAGTCTTGCTCTAGGAGTGTGCAATGAATCGCTGAATGTGTGATTCACGGTGCATCACGTCAGCGCCTCATTATGACTTACAACAACGAACTCAGAACTAAATAAAACTAGGGGCACTCGTAAAATAATTAATTTGAGAAACTATTTTTGATGGAGAGTTTCAACAACAAGTTTCTAAAACAAAATAAAAAGACATTGATTTGCTACCCTTTATTGGGACAATGCTGTCACGCATACTGTAGTTTGCCGTGCCGACACCTTGCATGTCACTGTATCAAAATGATTCGTTTGCAAGAACACTTATACTCGCTGCAAACATTTAAACACTTAAAGGGATATTTCACCCAAAAATGAAAATTATGTCTTTAATAGACTCATCCTCATGTCATTCCAAACCTGTAAGACCCTCTTTCATCTTCGGAACACAAATGAAGATATTTTTGATGAAATCCGAGAGCTCTCTGACCCTCCTTAGACAGCTATTTAATTAACACTTTCATGGTCCAGAAAGATAGTAGAAACATTGTTAATATAGCCCATGTGACTCCAGTGGTTCAACCTTAATTTTGTGAAGCGATGAGAATACTTTTTGTGAAGAAAAACAAACAAAAATAACAACTTTATTTAACAATTTCGTTCTGGCCTGTGTCAGTCTCCTATGCCGTTTATGTATAACATTACGTATAAAATAGTGCAGCTCCCGTGCATGCGTTGTGGTGCTCATGTGAACAGCATTGGCTGCTGTAGATCTCGAGAGCGCTGCACTATTTACAAAGAAAACTGCCAAAAAGTTTGAACCACTGGATTCACATGGACTATTCTGGACATGGACTGGACCTTGAAAGTGTTAATTAAATAGGTGTCAATGGAGGGGTCTGAGGGCTCTCGGATTTCATCAAATATCTTAATTTGTGTTCTGAAGATGAACGAAGGTCTTACAGGTTTGGAATGACATGAGGGTAAGTAATTAAAGACAGAATGTTCATTTTTGGGTGAACTAACCCTGTAATTCTCAGCTCCTGCAAGTGCTAACCCAAGGCCGCGTCACTACATCACAGCAAGATAAAACAGTGGAATTAAAAAATATATATTTCTCTCATGTGTCAAAACTTAGCCTCCCTGAACATAATACTTTCTGCTACTAATGTTAATTGTTTCGGAGCAATTGTAAACTGTTCCAGGACATTTTTCATTTTCACTCATTTTCATTAGGAATTAAAACATTCAAATTTTTCTAGGTTTCCAGGATGTGTGGGAACCCTGAATAAGCGAGAGTGGGACATTTAAGAGATATCACGCAACACATGAAATCCTACAACTTCCGTCAACATACCGGCATGAATAGTAGCTGGCTATTTTGGGGATTTCATGTGTTGTGTGATATCTCTGCGCCCAAGTAGCAGTGCTTCGCCTGTGCTTCGCCATAATATAGTCCCAAGTTAATATCTGCCTAGGAAATCGCTTAGTCTTAATCAGCATCGCTATTTGTATTCGTTGTGAATACGCAGGCCACAAGAAGTAATTAGGTGGGGGTTTTGCGGGACATGCTAGCTGGCAACATAGGATTCCATTCATTATGCTAAGCTAAGCTAGCGGTGACCCAGCCAAACTAAAAGAATGCATGCACTGAGACAAAAAGGCATTTGCCCACATATCAAAATATAGGAAAGATATTAAATAAGCCCTATTTCTAAAAACGGTGGCTTGTTCCTTTAAGAACTAGTTTGACCAACTAGCAGTTAGATAAGAGGTAATCAGTCTTACTTTTTCAACTCAAATAAGACCATTCTACATTTTTATGTAAAAAAGTTCTTGAAGAAAAAAATGAGATGACTAACTCTTAAGACTAGTCTAAGCAGTTTATGCAACTGGGCACTGATGTCCCAGTCAGATGATGTGGGGTTATTGTGATGCGCTCACCTTCATGACATCAGCGATCTGCTTCCATTGGTCCTGGGTGGGGTCTGTACCGGTGGGGTTGTGAGCGCAGGCATGCAGCACAAAGATGGAGTGATCAGGTGCACTCTGGCAGGACAGACATGTTTTTAATTACACATCATACAGCAAATATTTATTTTCAAACTTTTTCCTTGTAAAGAATTCCACTACTGTTTGGGGTCAATGAGATTTTTTGTAATGTTTTTGAACAAAGTCTCTTCTTCATCAAGGCTGCATTTATTTGCTCAAATATACAGTAAAAACAGTAAAATTGTGACATATTACAATTTAAAAGCAGTGTTTTAATATATCTAACTTAATATATTTAAAATGTAATTTTTTTTCCCTGTGATGTAAAGCTGAATTTTCAGCATCATTACTCCAGTCTTCAGTGTCACATGATCCTTCAGAAATCATTCTAATATGCTCATTTGCTGCTCAAAAAACAATTCTTATTATTATAAATGTTGAAAACAATATTTTGTGCTGCTAAGTATTTTAATAAAGGATTCTTTGATGAATAAAAAGTTCCAAACTCCACATTCATTTCAAACAGAACTTTTTTTTGTAACAATGTAAGATCTTTACTGTCACTTTTGATCAATTTAACGTGTCCTTGCTGAATAAAAGTATTAATTTCTTTCAAAAATATATATAGAGAAAATCTAAACTACTGGCCTAATATGAGCCCAGCAGAAAATAAAAATCTGTCACGCTCAACCGTGGTAAATGACAAAAGGCACTTCCTTCTGCACATAATCCAAGGTTTTTAGATAACTTATCAATAACTGATAAATAAGTAACTATAAAGTGCTTGTTTTGTGAAAGAAAATGGAATTTCAAAATCACTTCTCACCTCCAGGTCACCCAGGAAACCCGTCAGATCAAGTCCACGATTCGCTGCATCCCAATATTTGTATGGACGGATGTCCTCAAATCCAGCGTTAGAGAAAACGGCATTGTGGTTCTCTAGAACGAAAGACCACAAACTGAAATGAGCATGGAAGATGGCTTAACATTTTGAGCATCTGAAGCAACAATATATATGCACAAATTCAATTACTGAACTCAAGGCCTGCATGGAATTAGTTATGCTATATATTTTGTACAATATTGTAAATATCAGAATGACATTTATCACAGTATTTTCCAAGTGTAATTAGGTCTTGTGCTCACCCCATGTGGGTGCAGACACATAAATTGGAGTTTTTGTGTTGTCAGTTCCATTGTACCAACGGCGAAGAAACTCCGCTCCGATCTTTAGAGCGCCAGTACCACCCAAACATTGCACAGCTCCTACCTGCAATACAAAAACAACAGGAATCTACATTAGTATTATTCTAGTGAAACAAGAAAAGAATTGTGTAACAAGGTCTAAAATAAACTTTTTGCCAAATTTGAAATTGATTGGTGAATAAATATTTCTTGAATCTTTAGTTTTTAGGTTGTTTTTTTTTTCTCATACAATAGTGGCCAAAAGTGATGTCCTGAGGGAATTGGTTTGGGGATTTGTTTTTAATAACCCTACAAGTTAGATTAAACCATCAAAATATGAGGAATATGAGGGAAGAACAAAAAGAACAAGAGCATTGACTGCAACATAATTAGTTATTATTAATATTTGTTGGCTCTCTCTTGTTTTTGTTCATAATTTCTTTGTGACAGCATTTGGCATGCATTATCACAAATAAAACTATTGAATCCAAGCACAACTACGCAATATGCTTATAAAATATATTTTATATTTTATATTTTAATAATTTGAATAAAGGGTGAAGTCATACATTTTCAGACATCACTTTTGGCCACTACTTTACACTACCGTTCCAATGGTTGGGGTCAGAAAGATTTTTTATTATTTTTATAAATTAATACTTTTATTCAGCAAGGATATATTAAAGGGTTAGTTCACTCAAAATTTTTAATTATCCCATAATTTCCTCACCCTCAAGGCATCCTAGGTTCTTTGTAAGTTGAATACGGAAGGCGGTCTGCTGGAAGCTAGATATTAAATATGGATATTTTTCTAACACAAACCCGTTGATTTGCTTCCGAAGGCCTTTATTAAACCCCAGAGACATGTGGATTACTTTTATAATGGATGTATGCACTTTTATGGGCTTCAAATTTTGGGTTGCCATTCCCTGCCGTTATAAAGCTTGGAAGAGCCAGGACATTTCTTTATATAACTCAGGTTGTATTCGTCTGAAAGAAGAATGTCATATACACCTAGGATAGCTTGAGGTTGAGTAAATCATGGGCTTATTTTCATTTTTGGGTGAAGACTGGAGTAATGGCTGAGAGTTATTAATACAATCTCAAAGCATCTCATCTGACCCGGTTGTCCTTGATGGCAGAACTGTCTTCACCGAGGGCAATCTTAGACGCACTGGAACGAAACTCTGGTAGGCCTAAAATGGGCAGGTACTCGTGGTTCAAACTATGGTCATCAGCGATCATCTTCTCCACTTTTCTCACCACAGGAAGAACCCAGGGCTGACATTCATCTGTCCTGTAGGCTAAAGAAGCAGATGAGGATTTCAACCAGACCACTTCCAAACACAGTGACAAACTAATGATTTGTACACAACCGTTAAAAAAGGTGTCAGCATGTTTTCCCTTTTTTATATAAATCATAATTTTATTCAACATGGATGCATTAAATTGATCAAAAGTGACAGTGAAGACATAATAATGTTACAAAAGATTTCCATTTCAAATAAATGCTCTTCTTTTTAACTTTTAGGTTCATTAAAGCTGCAGTTAATGCAGTTAATGAACAGAACCGCATGCGTTGTGCGGAAGAACATTGCAGACATCGGATGTAGGAGTAGCGTAAGCTTAGGTGAGAGTAAACACAAATGTGTGACCATTATTTTGTTTTGCTCAATCCAATGCGCTTCTGCATTTGTCAGTATGTCAGGTCAAAGGTCACTCTTCAGCCGGAACTCGACTTGCGTACAGCCGTTACCGAAAGCCAGTGACTATAGTTCATAACGTTATAAATATGGATATTTTTCTTACAAAAACACATTACTTCGCTTCCAAAGGCATGTATGGAGCAGTATGGATTACTTTTATGATGGATGCGTTTTTTGGGGCTTTGGAAAAATGGTACCATTCTCATTATAGCCAGGAGATATAACTGTGATTGTGTTTGGCTGAAAGAAGAATGTCATATACACCTAGGATTGTAAAATAATGGGCTAATTTTCATTTTTGAGTGAACTATCCCTTCAAGAAGCAAATCAGCAAATTTCACTGAATTGCTTTCTAATAAATATTTGTCAAGCGTAAATGTCCCCTTTTATCAGGGATAAATCAGGATTTATCTGTGAACTTTTACCCAAGATCAAAATGAGCTTATTCGACATAAACGTCTACTGCTCATGTCCTGATGCAATTCTTGATTTAAAAATCATACACAAAAACAGAACAAAACTTATCCAAATAAATTCTGTTCTGTACATAAACTGGTATAGTTTTGGAATCAATGGATTGTGAAGCAGAGCATTAATTTCACTCAAGCCGCATGTCTGAATGTACCAAATATTAGATCAAGGAGCAATATGTACAATGTATCAAGATTTAGTAGCAGTCCTTAAAAAAAAAAGAGATGAGAAATACTGCATTTTTTGTCACAGTCTGCAGAAGTATGACAAGAAGTCACACACTGTAAATCAGCGTTCGGGGTTGCTCAAGAGAGGGATAATCACTTCAATCTGAGTAAGAACCACAGACCAGGGTGAGGCGTTCAAAAACAGTCCACACAATCATGACTCAGGGATTTTTAGAGAGGTGACTCTTCATCCTTTGCTCGTCTTTAATGTGCCTCAGAACCCCAGGAGTCGGCAGGACGTCAGGAAAAGCAGAAGATAAAGATAATCCTCCCAGAATCCTCTGAGGTCAAGCGCTCTAACCGGGATCAGGAATAACTACACAGCAGATGACACATGACGACTGCTTCTACACAATAATACTGTTGACATAACACAATCTATTCATCCAAAGCTAACAGCAGTGCACATGTGACTGATCTCCAATGGAAACCACCAATGCCGGAAGCCTTCGTAACTTTATCCCTTAATATATTTAGAAACCCAAGATGCCTCTGGACTCGCATGCACTGATTCAAGTTTAATGGTAGATCATCACTGTACATGATATGACTTTAGTTTAAAGTGTCGAAACGTTTTATTGATGTTTTTCCATATTTTAGAATAATACCCATCACAATTATGACATAAGACAAGTGGGAAACATCATGAAGAGTTCACATACATGCAACTTTAACATTTATACTAGTCTACAAATACCAATTTCAAGAATTTAAGTTTTAATATCAAGATTGTGAGAAACACAAATTAAGTGTCCAAACGTCTGACACGTATATAAGACGTGTATAGAAGTTTGTATAATTAATACACAATTAAATATCAGATCTGTGTGCATAACTTTCCTATAGTCTAAAGTGATATCGTTAAACATATAATAGTCATAATGTCATATCATGCTGCATGAAGAATCTCATGTTACTGATGCTTCCAGAAAACAGCTGATCTGTGATCACGTGCTGTGTCAACTACCATCATAATCATTAAAAACAGGCATTATAATTATTATTTCATCTTAATTCAGAACGAGATAGATCTACATGAGCTGCACTGATGCGGAGCAGATGTTTTGTCATTAGGCCTAACGTTATTGCTGTCACAGACAGAGTATAATTATTTGTGCATGTGCGAGGCAGTACATTCATATACAAACTCGGATATGCAAGTGTGTGTTTATTAAAAAGCGCATCTCTCACCTCCGACTCCCAGATTCACCTTGTTGGGATTCTGATCTTCACGGAAATCTGCTGTCAGTTTAAACACTGCGACAGGAGCAGCCTGCGGGACTTCACCAAATATCGACATGATATTGTGTTAATATTTCTGTAAATGAAGAGCGAGAGGAGGAGAGAGTGACACGCAAGTACCGCTGGATTGTAGTGCGGTGTGATGGAGACAGACTGACTTTAACCTTCAGAAGTGAGATTTGGGCAATGGAGGACAGGCGTGTCTTAACTAACCAATAGAAATCAAAATCCCATGTTCGACTCGAACATTACCCAATCAACTTCTAGTACAGGAAGGTCAAGCCTTTACGTCATCAAAGAACGCGCTCGATAACACTGCGGGGACCAATGAGAACTCAAACGCGCAAGAGCGACGTGCCTTCTGTCCAATAGTAAAGCAGAGAGGGCGGAAAGTAAGATTCAATAGGCATCGTTCTTTTCATTCACACCCACAGTTATCAGAGATCCATTGATTATCTGCATCATATTTTAAATTGTGCAATTTATGACTTTTATCTGATTTTATGAAAGACAAAGGTCTCATAACATCCAGCTTAGTTCAATAATAGTAGTAGCCTAGAAGTATGTTGTCTTCCACCAATCAATAACTATCAAAAACACTATTACAACATGATAACTATATATTAATGTGGCAAAAGCGTGTCCATAGCTAATTTAATTGAAGAACTAGAGCATCTGTTTTGGATAGACTTCACAAAAAAACTTTGAATATGTACATTACTCCCTAAAAATTAACTAATTGCATAGTTATTTTTTGGAAAGTTGTGTTACATTGCTTTTGCTTGTTTGTTCTCTTTCTTTAAAATGTCACCAAATGTGAAATGAATGTTGTGTTTCCATGTTTTATGGGGACATTCCATAGACATAATGCATTTTATACTGTACAAACCGTATTTTCTATCCCCCTACACTGCCCCTGCCCCTAAACCTACCCATCACAGGAGACATGCTGCATTTTTACATTTTCAAAAACATCACTTAGCGTGATTTACTACATGTTTTCCTCACGGGGACCAAAAATTGTCCCCACAAGGACAAGGATTTTGCTTGGATATTGCCATCATTTTGTCCCCATACCGTAGGGATTACCAGTCCACACACACACACACACACACACACACACACACACACACACACACACACACACACACACACACACACACACACACGTTGTGTTTTCATGTTTTATGGGGACATTCCATAGGCGTAATGGTTTTTATACCGTACAGACCATATATTTTGTCCCCTACACTGCCCCTAAACCTACCCATCACAGGAAACATTCTACATTTTTACATTTTCAAAAAACATCACTTTGTGTGATTTATGACCTGTTTTCCTCATGGGGACCAAAAAAGGATTTCGGATATTACCATCTTTGTGGGGACATTTTGTCCCCATAATGTAGGGTTTACCAGGCCACACACACACACATTTATTTAGAATTGTAACACTATATTAAGCATTCAAAAAAATGAGAACAGCACAAAATGCTGTTTTGCAATACTGATTTATTTACGCTGAATAGGCCTATATATTTATATTGAAACTTTTCCATAAATGCAAAAACTGAACCTTAAACGTTTAACACTTTCCAAATTTATATAAATGCCTTTATTTTATTTTATAACCTCTTACATATTATACATATTATGTGTTTATTCTAGTTTTTGTTGTTATTTTTTGTACTTGTGCAAATATGATTAAAGTTAGATGTTTGAGAAGAAGAAAAAAATGTACAGACTATGTCATGTCTTTAAAAGACCACAAGGTGGTAGTATAAGCTTTGCTACCGTTTGCTTCTAATCCCTAAGTAAACTCAAATGAGCTGTTGGTCTCTAATGGAATCATAATTCAAGGCCCAAGAGGGAAAAGGGAAACATGAGCTGCTGGTATTTATATCATGAAGGTCTCTAAGTATGTTCAGACAACATTCGGTGTCTTGTCCATTATCTTACAACTTTTTCATTATTTATTTCCTTAATTGCCAAACAAAATGCTATATATATATTTTTTTTCATTTAGCTAAACATTTTTACCCAATTAAACAAGTTAAACTTAGGTTGAAAAGTTAAAGGCTTATGAATGTATTTGATTATGTGCTTTTAAAGAATGTATTCCAATTGCCATTGTGTTGGAAAGCCACTCCAGGCATATCCTAAAAATCAACACTTTTGTCAATTTAAGAGATTGTGCTTTTATATTCCTGATCTGCTATTAGAAAAAGATATGAACCTGTAAAGATATGAAACAGCCATCTCCCTCTTAGAGAGAGTGGCAGCACCATCAGATAACTTATCAACCTTACATTCCCTGCACAAGCCAGACCTGTATTTCAAGACTGTTTCATGTGAGAAATTAGCAAATTATTAAAATACCTTGCAAAATCATAGAATTTTTTAAATCATTCACTAATTTTTTTTTTTGTTTTTGTTTTTTTTGTTACACTCTTAACAAATAGGCCAAAGGTTCCAAAAAGGAATTTTTACAGTAACACAGTTCAAGACACCATTTTTGGTTCCCCAAGTATACCTTTCAGTAAACAGAAATAACTTTTTCTTAGTGTAAAGACCATTTTAATAACCAAATAAACTTTTTTTCCTTTAGGCTATCACTCTTAAAAATAAAGGTTCTTTATTGGCATGTGGTTTCATGAAGAACCTTTAACATCCATGAAACCTTTTCATTGCACAAAACGTTCTTTATAGTGGAAATATATTTTTAGATTATGAATGATGTTTTTCACACTAAGATAAACAATGGTTCTTTTAGTTCTAATTTGTAATTAATATTGAATTAGTTTTTGAGGAACCAAAAATTATTCTTCAATGGAATTGTGTGAAAAGCCCTTGGAACCTTTATTTTTAAAAGAGTGTATAAAAACATTTTGTGCAAAAGGTTCCATCGATGTTAAGGACTCTTCGTGGAACCATATGCCAATAAATAACCTATATTTTTAAGGCTGAACTGAACCAATAAAACATTGTCATGGGTCTTCAGCCCTGCTCTTGGAGACCCAAGGTGAAATCGGAACCGCATTCTACTCGTAGGCCTATTTTTTATCGTTCTAAGGCAGGGATAGTCGATTCCGAATTCAGCATCAATTCATTTCTAACCTGCTCACACCTTCCGGTGAATTTCACGCGATTCTGAACACCTGAGAAAGAAAGAAATAAGTAACTATAGCCTATACTGTACTAGGCTATTAATATGGGTACGTATGGGTATGAATGATCGGTAATACATCCACCATGTTGTTACTGTCACGTGACATACCAGCGTCAAATTACATAGCTTCACTTCCATTCACAAATCCCCTCCCTTGACCTCATGGGATAAAAAGTGTAAATGGAATGCATCCGAAATCGCATACTCTCTTGAGTAGGTAATTATTTGAATAAGTAATTACTTCAGTTTAAACAAGTTTGATATATAGTATATAATCTGGATGTAGGCTATAGGCCATTGGCCATGTTGTTATTATCATGTGACCTACCAGTGTCAGTTGTTGCTTCACTGCCATTCACAAATCCTCTCCCGTGGCCTCATGGGATAGTAAATTGATCACTTCAGAATCTTGCCAGATGTATTTGGTCATATGGGTACTTTTTGCCTACACTTTTATAGGTACGCTACAGTGAATGCGGACATCTTTTATCACATAATGGTTTTTGCCTACTAGGGAAGTATGTAATTTCGGATGTCCTCCAGTTTTCAGGGACTTTTCGCATATTTTGTTTTAAATACAATCGCTGTGTCCGAAATCGAACACTATAGTAAGGAAATTTTCGATTTCGGACGCAGCGATTGTATTAAAAGCCAGCCTATGTACTGAATACATAAAATCTCCGGCGAGTTTCTGAACTAAGATTACTCAACCAACCGTCTGTTTTCTGTTGGGTAAACCAACCTGTCATAGATCTATATGCCCCCACAACCCCTAGGAGATATGGAGGAGTAACTTCTACACCTGCAGCATGCCCTCCATCTCACCGTCTCTCAACCCCATCCAGAAGATGTTTGCATTCTTTGCCGGTCAGTAAGCGTAGCTTACCTGTGTGTTAACTGTCAGCTTTGTAATTATGGGATTTGAAGCTTCCAGCACATGGTTTGTTGGCCCGGGGACAAACAGACAGCGAGAGAGAGAGAGAGAGAGAGAGAGAGAGAGAGAGAGAGAGAGAGAGAGAGAGAGAGAGAGAGAGAGAGAGAGAGAGAGAGAGAGAGAGAGAGAGAGAGAGAGAGACAGGCTGAGAGAAAATCGGAGAGCACAGAAGCAGTGACACAACTGCCTCTGGGGAATCGTTTGCTGCTTCAGTCAGCTAATACCATATCAAAGAACATTCATTAGAGACCCGTCCCAACAAATATTAAAACATTGTAACATTATACGTTTGAAATAACATCAACAAATGTCTGAAATGCTTAATGAACACATTCAACATTGTATTATGATCAGCTTCATTCTCAAAAAACAACAAACATACACGACAGTGTTCAAAGGTAGAATTTTAGGAAGTCTTCCCGACTTCAAAACCATGCATGGACCATGACGGAAAGTCAGCAACTCATACCAAACATGTACACAGAGCAACATTCCAGTGCAGGACCTTCTCGTGTTGTTCACGTGTTACATTAGCCTCCCTGCTAAGGGTCAGCGCACCTCACTGAGTGAGGGCCTTTTCTAGACGCCATGTCGGTTATTTTGTTTTCTGTTGCCAGTTTCGTCAATTCTGTTTGATGGACATGACTGAAAGACCACCATGTTTTTCCTTCACCGCATTCTGAGTTTGCGGACCCGAGACGTTCCTATTACCAAGACTAAAAGAGAGCAGCTATAGGTGGAGCTCAGTAAGTAGGCCAGGTTAAATATCATGAGTCATTCTTTTAAAGAGAGAGAGAGAGAGAGAAAAGAAGAAAGAAAGTTGCAGGAGACACCTCTTAAAGATCCAGAGTGGGCATGTTTTAAGGACATGTTGGTAAGAGATATGGTGTAGTTGGAGAAATGGACTACAATGTCCAACAACACATATTTCATCTGCCAGCAACGAAACGTATTGTATCTCAAAGTAACCGCATATTCAAGATTGAGGCAACAAACGTATAGGGTGTTATTTCAACTATGGCCACGTTTGGCCCTGTGGCTATTTTAGCACACACACACACACGTCTGGTTCACTATCTTTGTGTGATTTATAAGCCTTTTGAAAAGTGGGGACCGCTGACTGGTCCCCACAATGTAGGTGAGCTTAGGTTTTACTATCCTTATGGGGACATTTATATTATATTTATATTACATTGTGGGTCCCCACAATATAATATACAGGTCCTTCTCAAAAAAATAGCATATTGTGATAAAAGTTCATTATTTTCCATAATGTAATGATAAAAATTAAACTTTCATATATTTTAGATTCATTGCACACCAACTGGAATATTTCAGGTCTTTTATTGTTTTAATACTGATGATTTTGTCATACAGCTCATGAAAACCCAAAATCTCTATCTCAAAAAATTAGCATATTTCATCCGACCAATAAAATAAAAGTGTTTTTAATACAAAAAAGTCAACCTTCAAATAATTATGTTCAGTTATGCACTCAATACTTGGGAATCCTTTTGCAGAAATGACTGCTTCAATGCGGCGTGGCATGGAGGCAATCAGCCTGTGGCACTGCTGAGGTGTTATGGAGGCCCAGGATGCTTCGATAGCGGCCTTAAGCTCATCCAGAGTGTTGGGTCTTGCGTCTCTCAACTTTCTCTTCACAATATCCCACAGATTCTCTATGGGGTTCAGGTCAGGAGAATTGGCAGGCCAATTGAGCACAGTAATACCATGGTCAGTAAACCATTTACCAGTGGTTTTGGCACTGTGAGCAGGTGCCAGGTCGTGCTGAAAAACGAAATCTTCATCTCCATAAAGCTTTTCAGCAGATGGAAGCATGAAGTGCTCCAAAATCTCCTGATAGCTAGCTGCATTGACCCTGCCCTTGATAAAACACAGTGGACCAACACCAGCAGCTGACATGGCACCCCAGACCATCACTGTCTGTGGGTACTTGACACTGGACTTCAGGCATTTTGGCATTTCCTTCTCCCCAGTCTTCCTCAAGACTCTGGCACCTTGATTTCGAATGACATGCAAAATTTGAGCGACAGTCCAGTGCTGCTTCTCTGTAGCCCAGGTCAGGCGCTTCTGCCGCTGTTTCTGGTTCAAAAGTGGCTTGACCTGGGAATGCGGCACCTGTAGCCCATTTCCTGCACGCCTGTGCACGGTGGCTCTGGATGTTTCTACTCAAGACTCAGTCCACTGCTTCCGCAGGTCCCCAAGGTCTGGAATCAGTCCTTCTCCACAATCTTCCTCAGGGTCCGGTCCCTCTTCTCGTTGTGCAGCGTTTTTGCCACACATTTTCCTTCCCACAGACTTCCCACTGAGGTGTCTTGATACAGCACTCTGGGAACAGCCTATCCGTTCAGAAATGTCTTTCTGTGTCTTACCCTCTCGCTTGAGGGTGTCAATGATGGCCTTCTGGACAGCGGTCAGGTCGGCAGTCTTACCCATGATTGGGGTTTTGAGTAATGAACCAGGCTGGGAGTTTTTAAAAGCCTCAGGAATCTTTTGCAGGTGTTTAGAGTTAATTAGTTGATTCAGATGATTAGGTTAATAGCTCGTTTAGAGAACCTTTTCATGATATGCTAATTTTTTGAGATAGGAATTTGGGGTTTTCATGAGCTGTATGCCAAAATCATCAGTATTAAAACAATAAAAGACCTGAAATATTTCAGTTGGTGTGCAATGAATCTAAAATATATGAAAGTTAAATTTTTATCATTACATTATTTTATCACAATATGCTAATTTCACACACACACACACACACACACACACACACACACACACACACACACACACACACACACACACACACACACACACATGTTGTGTTTCCATGTTTTATGGGGACATTCCATAGGCGTAATGGTTTTTATACCGTATAAACTATATATTCTATTTTCCTACACTGCCCCTGCCCCTAAACCTACCCATCACATGAGACATTCTGCATTTTTACATTTTCAAAAAAGTGTGATTAGTGTGATTTATAAGATGTTTTCCTCATGGGGACCAAAAAATGTCCCCACAAGGACAAGGATTTTGGATATTGCCATCTTTGTGGGGACATTTTGTCCCCATAACGTAGGGATTACCAGTCCACACACACACACACACACACACACACACACACACACACACACACACATGTTGGGTTTTCATGTTTTATGGGGACATTCCATAGGCGTAATGCATTTTATACTGTACAAACCGTATTTTCTATCCCCTACACTGCCCCTAAACCTACCCATTACAGGAAACATTCTGCATTTTTACATTTTCAAAAACATCACTTAGTGTGATTTATAAGATGTTTTCCTCATGGGGACCAAAAATTTCCCCACAAGGACAAGGATTTTGGATATTGCCATCTTTGTGGGGACATTTTGTCCCCATACCGTAGGGATTAACAGTCCACACACACACACACACACACACACACACACACACACACACACACACACACACACACACACACACACACACACATATATATATATATATATTATATATATATAATAATCTAGTTTATTTAATTTCAACCACATCCAACATAATATGATGTTTCTTCAATGATTGGCAATGTTTTAGCATATACATACACGTATAAAAAATTTTGTATTCATTTTTATGTGCCAGCTGAATGGATTTGTTCAGTTTTTTTTTAAATAACAGAATTTGTTTTATAGATAGAATGACTCCTTTGTCTTGCTAACGTTAATTTGCCAAATATGATGTCTCCTAAATACACACAATTAAATCATATTTTCTTTTTATGCATTTTTGAATCTCAATTTTAAACAATGCAGAATATAATATTCTGTTCATAAGTGATATTTACCTTGATTTTTCGCCTCTAGTTTCATAGTCACAGATTTTTTTATTTGGTAACTTTGGAAAAAACGTTATTGGAGCAATTTTATGGTATGTGGTGGAAATGACACTACAAATGTGGTAAATATGTGTAAATATTTCATATAACATAATATTAAAAAGTTTTTGATAAAGACATCATTGAACAAAAAGAAAATCAACCCTCGGGACATAAACATTGAAGAAATAACCATCAACTGAAGAAGCAACCAAATCAGAACTAATCTGAACCCCGAGAAGAGGTGTCCTCCTCAATGTCTATGGTGGTTACGGCCCTGTATGTCAATATGAATGAAAGTATGATGCATAAGTGCTGTTAAGTGTGATTAGAGTGTCATTACTCATTGAAAGGCTATAATCCATTACAGTTCTGTACAAACAGAACAAGTCACACCCTATTTATTGAAGGCCGAACACATTTACTTGTATGACTTTCATTGTAGCAAAACACTATGCATATGCTTGTCTACACACCGAACAGATGTTCCTTTTCTTCCAATTTTGACCTCGACTACTTTTCGATCTGACCGTTTTAAACAATGGGAGGAAGTGCAACCTCATGTCTACAAGTCTGCTGCCACCAATTGGTTTACGTTTTATTGAAAAGAACAAATAAACATACACGAAAGGACCGTACAAACATTGTCTTAATTCATACTTCACCACAAACATGTCATAATGTCAGCAGAAACCCAGCTGATACATGCAGCTGTCCACAGTTAGCCTTTATTTACTTCAGTCGCCAGATTTAGAGGCTTTTGAGATTGTCGCTCATAAAACTATAGGAGACACAACAAACCGTGTCCTTTTGCCGTGATTCTCGGAGGTTGTGAAATCACAAAATTATGCTGGTTTGAATTAGCAGTTCTGACAAATGTTTAATCACACAAATGATCTTGACAAGAAACCACATCTAATATAGTCTCAGAGATTATGAATGTAGCACCCTAATACTTCTGATTATTAAGCAATAAATACTAAAGTCATGGCAGTGAAAGAAATCCATCGCAATCACAGCGCCTGACAACTTGGAAGAATGCAAGTTCCTACATGTCTGCTGTGAATACTTCTGAGATCTCCCCTTTTCGTCCTTCACGCTGTCATACTTGTTTTTTTCTTAAGAAGCCAAGCAAATATAGACGTTTAAGGCAATAAATCTGATATATACTTTTTGACTCAAGTAATTGCAAATGAGATCTTCGTTAAACAAAAAGAAGTTGAAATCTGATTAAAACATAAACCTTGAAGAAATAACCATCAAATGAAGAATCAACCAAATCTGAACACTGAGAAGAGGCGTCCTCCCACATGCCTTCTATAAATAGAGATTCCTTTTTCGTCCTTCACACTGTCCTAATGACATTTCTTTATAAGCCAAGCAACTAAAGTTATTCAAGATAATAACTGTGATCTCAACACGTTTTTTTCAACTTTAATATGTTGAGACTTTTTAAATGCCTCAAGAAGCCAAGCAAATATAGACATTCATGGTAATACATCTGATTTCAACTCGTCTAGCCAACTTTATTATGTTGAGGAATTACAGTATAATCATTAATTGTCACTTGCTCAACTAGCCCAGCTAATAGGATATGAAAACGTAATTTCTGAACCGTCTAAATGTTTTTTTAATGTTTTTCAAACGTTTTTTCTTGGTTATGTGGACATTAAAGAAAACATTAAAGTCCCCATGAAATCAAAGTGACAGTTTTTTGGGCTGTTAGTATCAATATGTTGGCTTTGTTAGCTAGTGTGCTCCACATTTAGAAGGTATAAGCATTCAAAACTTACAGTCTCTCACTTCTGCCAATGTGGATCAATGATTTTGATGACATCACTCTGCACTTCAGCTTCTCGTCAGATTTTCTGTCCAATCAAATGCTCTCTAGAATCTGACGCGTCCCGCCCCCTACATTATAAATAGTTTAAGTGAAGCTGCGGCTGAAATCGGTCACTTGTTCACACATTTACTATTTTCTACATGGTGAATGGCACATTGTGCACTATATAGGGGACAGGGAACGATTAAAATGTGCTTTCCATTGGGGTGAATGAAGTCTGTTTTCGCGTTAGTTTTACGCAAACCGCCGCAGTGCACACAGTCTTCTCCGGTCCAGAGAAATGATAGCACGGAGTGGATCATATGTGCGGCGCAGACCAGAAAACGTATCGGACCAATTTGAATTCAGCATTCTATATGTTATGGAGAAGGTTTGAAGGAGAAAAGTTTATAGATTAGGAAACTGCGGCTTTACCTAGCTCAATGGCTCTGGCCAAGCTATTGGTTATTTTTAAAAAGGGGAGGGGCTGTTCGATATTTGCCCCGCCCTGTCTTCCTGTTTCAGTGGAAATTACGTCAACACTCAATGCTGCGAGTTTGAAGGCACTTCAGGGCCTTTAAAGAAATGTTTTCTCTATTTTATAATTTTGCAATGATCAGCTCTCTTTCCTTTTTACTTTTAAATGTTCTCTGAACCATATAAAAAACTTTAAAGTCCAACTAAATGTATCTTAAAATGTTCAATGAATTATGTATATAAAATGCAATAACGTTATTAAGGACTCTGTTAACGTACCTAGGGATTCCCAGGACTGCAATCTTAGAGGCTGGTCACAACTGTATATTTCCCAACAAAAACGAGCCATTCCAAACCCAAGGAAAATGTAAGAGCAGAAACTAGCTTGGTTTTTATTTACAGCTGCGACGGCGAATGAATGGGATCTCATGCTCGAATAGAAACAAATTGTCAGTTTGATGGGAGACGCCACACTGGCTGCTCTGAGTAACACAGGCTCCCCGCTCGCAACATGTTTATCCAGTGGAAGGTCATGTGGTGTGCATCCCCAAATGAACAACATATAAATCTGAATAAAATTAATTGTATTATTGTTTAAATGACAATCTTTGTAAACTGTGCGCATACCAGCGGTCAAATGAACTCGAAGCAACCTTTCCTTTTATTTTAGCCTCTCTGGCACGGCCCAGGGAATGTTTAGACAAAAAAAGAGGAAATCTAGCCGTTCACATCCCACTCGAAGACGGTGGCTTCACTGCGACTTAATCACCGCTGTCTGTTGTAATCGAATATTTAGGTTACGGCCTTCCTCTCTCACCACATTACCCGCGGCGTAGGTCACACACATTACGGGCTAAACGCTCTGTAATTTGCGCACATGTATACAAACACACACCTGCGGGGTTAAGGCCATGAGGGAAAATACAGCTGTCTAATTTATTAGTCCCAAGAGGGGGAGCAGGCTCTGTGGATTTCTCGTGGCCTGACTTCCGTCAGCGGGCTTCCAGACCAGACCTCCCTAACTCAGAGCTGTGGTGTGACAGGGAATGTCTGGTGCTGCAGTGCCTCGCCTCCCTCCCTCCTTTCCTCCCTGTCTGAGGCAGAAACGGGGAAGGCTATCAGTCATACGGCTGGGTCAGATGCACAATGGTTCCCGGCGAGGTCTCAAGGCCTGGCGCAGCACACGGCCTGAAACCAGGAGCTGATAAGACTCACCTTCCGGGACCTAACAGGATCTGCACCTCCTCAGATACGCGTTGTGTATATATGGAAGGTTTTCTGGGCCTGCTGAGAACCTTGTGAGGAAATGTCCTCCTGTTGGCCACTGCTAATGAGTCTTTACCTGTGTACACGATAAAAAAAAAAGACCATGGTTATAATGGAGTTAACGGTATAGTGAAAAACGTTTAAAAATAGGACGATTCAAATAAAATATATCACATAAAAACATAAAATACTCCTCAATTTAACATTTTGCAAGTAAAGAGGAGCATGTCATCAAATAATTTACAGTGGAAAAAACGTGCATTGGCATTCACAAAATCTCCAGTGTGAAACTTTAGATTTTTAATCGAGATTATTACATTTTTTTCTTCTTATCTATTAGCCTATAGGCTACATTAGGGTTATGTGTTTTTATGTTGTTAAATGTATGCATCATTTTAGTGTCATGCGTGTTTTGTATAACCCTGTGAACGTTCTCAGCTTGTGGTAAAGCTGATTAGATTGTAGGCCACATGCGGTGTTCTCATTACCTCATTATCTCTTTATTTGTTTTGGCGGTTGCCACTGTTTTCTATCTCAAAACATATTTTAGTACTTCGGTAGGTTGGTAGCCGATTAACATTAATGAAATATACACTTTTTTTACTGTAAGCTAAATGTTACTTTTGTAAATGTCCGTAAAATCTAAAATGTTGATGCCATGGCGTTTTTTATACAGTAATTCAACTTGATCTTATGGGGAAAACATATTAGCCTACTAGTTGGCGACTTCCGGTCCAACGGCTGTCGTTTGTCGTGTGCAGTGGAAAGGCGGCTTAAAGGTGCAGTGTGTGAATTTTAGCGGCATCTAGCGGTGAGGTTGTGAGTTGTTGCAATCACAGACTGCTCACCCCTCCTTTTCGGAGCACATGGAGAAACTATGGGGGCCGACACGGGGCCATTGAGAGAGCAGAGAATGACTTGGTAAGTGTTTTAGGTAGGCTAATAAAAACATAAGTGTACATGAAGTAAGTAGGTCTTTATTGTATAGCATTTCTGTCAATAGATCCTCATAAATACTAAACACTGAACCTTTAACTGAATCATACAACAACAACAAAAACATAGTCTAAATAGGATAGAATTTTTTTTAGCCTAAGTATTAGTCCGCCCTAACCCTAGTAGCCTAATGGCCTAATTACCATAAATAAAGCTTCATATTTGTACTTTAATGCTAGGTTACACTGATCGGTCTGTGCGCAGCTTCAAGTCTAACACACCTTATCTGCAGCCAGGTGGTACATCATCATAGCTCTCAGAAAATTATGAGTTTACACTTTGTAATTAGCCTACAAGTTCTATGTAAAGGCTTTTTATAGTTCCGAATCTTTACCGTAATTAGGCTACTACTACATGGTGAGACCACAGCAATGAGTTCGTATGAATTCATACGAATTAGCCACCAATTCACAAAACATAAAATAGGCTTGTTACCAATTTTTAAACGCTGCAAGTTGGCCTATATTCATATTTACAATGCAGATATTCATCGAAAATATATTCGCACTCAAGTCAGAACTCATAAACATGAATTCACATTTTATTTTCAGACTTTGGATGTGAGCCTAAAAACTCTCCTGATGTCCACAGCATTCGCTGGATTTGAGTTTGCACAGAATACTGTGATGTCAATGAGCAGTTGATGGTCCGAAAAGACGCAGGCCCTTGACCCACTTCTGGTACCTCTACATCTATAACCTCAGTCAGTGTCCAGATGAAGATGATCTATTGCCCTCTCCCTCCCTCTGCTGACCGCCTCACTGTCATGGTGCTAAGGCCTGGGTTTTGTTAGGTCCAGGAAACAGGCTCTTCCTTCACATAAACATGGGCTTATAACCTTTTTCTTTTTTTTTTTAGGACTGGCATCGGCACGCAACCAGTATCTCAGTGGTGTTTGGGTAGCCTACTAAAGCAGTAGTTTTCCTGATTCTATTAAATAGCCTACTAAAAATCAAACTTGGATGCTTAATTAAACACAAGGCACTAGCAAACATTTTGGAGGGTGGGAGAATTTAAGAGAAATATATCACATTAAATTAGTGCGCAAAGACGTACAGTTGTATTTGCTGTGCCGCACTATATCTGAATATGAATTATATTTGCACTCGAAAAATGGAAAGGAAAATTATAACCCAGTGTAACTTTGTGAACAGAAAACTGACAACAAGTACAGCACAATAAAATGGCAGGAGCAGCAATGTAATTGACAATAAATTGTTTACTTATTATAGGCTATGCTAAGGAAATATGTTTTTTTTTTTACGGATATAATAAAATGAATTTAATTCTGAACATCTCAAAATATAAAATTATATCCTGCAAACAAGTAAATTAACAAAAGTCTCGACATGATAGAACGATAAATGGCTATATCTTTATATAACTTTTCTTTCCTCGATATTATACTTAAAAAACAAATGTAACTTAAATCAATATGCATGTATAATGTGCAGCTATTTCCTATTTTCTATATTTCCTAAACATTTCATAATTTAAAACGTCTTCTGATCTGACCCTTTAAATTAGGCCTACTTTATTGTAATGTATTGCAGTAATAATAATTTATATTTTTGACTTTAATAAAACCACTTAATTTAGGTGCTAATAGGCCTACGTAGTGTAAGTGTGCGAAGCGTTAAAACATAAATAAAAGTACAATATAATATAATTAAAATCTGATACCGAAAATGTTTTAATTCATTCGGTGTGATGTGATGTTTAGGTGTAATTTTATGCAAACCTTTTTCTGTTTTATAATGTAAGATGACACAGCCATAAGGCGCGTAAACCAAACGGAAGCGTTTCCGTTATTGTTACTTTCTGATGTTGATATTATCAATATGTCCATCCATCAGGACACTGGAGACCCCAGAGGAGAGTCCTGTGCAGACATGCGCTCTTCACGGTCAGCTTGGCTTCATGCTCGACTGAGACTCTCCTCATCCTAATGGTGCTATTAACCAGGCAAAACACTCACACACTTTAGTCGTGTGTGGGGCAAAGATCACTACTGATCAGATAAAAACACGCGACAACATCCAAATCCTGTGATCGGACACCATACAAAGCTCATGGTCCCGTACCTGCATGCTTTAACATCATTTTTGATCTTTTTTATCTAAAGTTTTGTCATCTAAAGCAGATTAAAACTGTGACAGATAATGGTGCTGATAATAAAAAAAAACTGCAATAAATCACAAATCCAAACAAAATGTTAGGCCCACTGCCTGTATGAGTCCACCAATAATTGAACTGCATGTGCCATATACAGCCAACTGTGCAGAATGCTTTTCAACAACAAAGATAGTGTAGTATCAGCAAGCATCTAATGCTTACTGCAGTAAATCAAGGCAATGATTAGTGACTGAATTCACAGCAAATATCATGAAGATAATGTACCTTGCCATTCAGTCCTTAAGAAAAAATCTAGAATCCCACCACTCCGACTTTCCTCCTTATCCATTAGTCTCAGGACGGGAGGACACAAAGCTGATCTAAACAGCACTGTTGATAGCTAACGGATGAGATAATCTCGTCTCTCTTTTCTTTTCTTTTCTTTTCTCCTCTTCTTAGTCTCTGGTAGGCTTTTGTCTCTGGCGCCGGAGCAGAAGCTCAGAGAGACACCGTTGCGCATCATTGCGCCCTCAAACAGGTTTCCCGCGCGCCCTCCTCACAATAAGTGATCGATACAGGGCGGGTTATACAGGATAGAAAAAATATATATAAATCGTACAATTTTTTTTAATTTTATTTGATTCTGCTGCTAAGGTGTAAAGGAATGGATCTCCAAAATTGCAGAGGATAAATATTTTGAGAATAAATTATTTCGTCATGTTTAAATCGGTTATTAACTTTAAAAAAAGATGGAACAGCTCGGATCGTTAAGTGTAGCCTAATATTAATTTTAGTGAAATGAACGCGACAATCTCACTGAATTTTACAGCGACAATGTTTAATTATTATTGTTATTATACCCACTTGCGTAAAGGGATCAAACCCCAAAGATAAATATTTCATAAATTATTTATAATTTTTACAACTAATGGAGAGGTGAAGAGAGGATTATGTTCTAAGCATAAAAAAGAAATTTAAATGAGAATCAGTAATAATAATAATAATAGTAATTATTAACAGTAATAATAATAATTATTATTATTATTATTATTATTATTATTATTATTATGTAGAAAAATAATCTGGATCTAGATCTAGAATCAAGATTAGATTAAAATTCTCGATTAACACAGAATCGACAAAACTTTGGGTGAAAAACAAATTAAATAAATAAACGGAAAAAAATGCATTATGTCTGACACCTAAAGGAAATTTTCCCTAGATAACTAGAAAGGCACTTCTCTCTCTCTCTCTCTCTCTCTCTCTCTCTCTCTCTCTCTCTCTCTCTCTCTCTCTCTCTCTCTCTCTCTCTCTCTCACACACACACACACACACACACACACACACTCACACACACACACACACACACACACACACACACACACACACACACACACACACACACACACCTACCCATCACACAACTTTCTGCATTTTTACATTTTCAAAAAAAACAACCTTGTTTCCTAATGGGGACTTCATTTTGAGTCCCCTCGAGTCCCCTTGAGCCAGTGTGCATTCAGGTTGAAGTCCCCACCGGGATAAAAACATGAACACACACACCATTTGTCTCTCTCACAGACAAACACAGTTGTTTAAATCCGCTTGCTGCTTAATTGTCAAAGGTCTGCGGCTGTTTTTGCTCCAGCTTGACTGTCTAATGGCACACAAGTGTGCAGGTCAGATGTAAATGGGATAATAGCAGCAGCAGCAGCAGGGTAAGCGAGAAAACTCACTATGCGCTAAATTCAAAATATACGTTCTTCAATTATCATCAGCAAATTGTGCTCAGCCTCTTCTAAGAACTTTTCCTTGGGGCTTATGGGATGAGGTATATGCTTCATTGGAAAACAATATAACATAAAACTCTTGATGTCATGGTTTTAAGTTGGGATCTTTAAAGCACCAGTACTTTTTGATATGGCATCAGGTTATAAAACACTTTTTGGTTCACATGTGAATCTGTATGCTTAAGAAAACATATTCAGTCCAACCATGGTTAAATTGTGCAGAAGATATGAATTTGCATTGAGCATAAAGGCATGACCGAATCACTTAACATGATTTACATGTTCTTAAGGACCTTATGGGAGATTTTGTTCTTGAGCTATTTTAAATACCCTATCAATTCTACTGTATTCGGAATTATTCAGGTTCTTCGATTAGAACCTAAAAGGATATGGCATAACGTTTTCTAGTTTAGAAACCATCATCAATACTGATCTGAAAAACCCTTTTAATATCCAAAAAAGAAAAAAAAAAGAAAAGAAATCGTGTAGGCAAAATTGTATATGCTATAGTAAAAAAATAAATAAATAAAAAAGCAATGTTCTTGATACGATGTTTTCTGAATGTAAGAATGTTTTCTTTTTTAAAGGATGCATAGATAATTACGTTGTAGCTTTCGAAAAATAGAAGAAGACGAAAAAATAGCCTATCGTGTGACATTAGAGGCTGTTTTTCTGCTGGTATGAAACTGTATAGGCTATGCGTTTCCTCTGTGGATTGTAGGAAGGATCATTACATCCCGCCCCGGTAACGTGACATCACCGGGCAGAAGAACTGCCTTGTGCTGCCGGACTCCAAGAAAAACACACAACAGTTTCACACCGACGAGTGGCGGTCCTCATGCACCTCTCTTCATGCAAATCAAGCAGCCATGACAAAATGGGAGATTAATCGACACATTTAGGTATGTTTACTTAAAATTGTTGGTTATCTAAACAATTGTTCATCAGGGCTTACTTCTCGAAGCTGCCAGTTGAATCAGGAATAACATTGTAGATGTAATCCAACAGCGCCTGATGATGCTTCCGAGCCCGGCTACATCCACGCCGTTTTCTGTGAAGGATATACTGAAACTGGAGCAGCAATCTCGCCACCTTCAATCTCTGCATCCCGCGCAACACCACGCACAACTGCATCCGGAACTGCAGGAGAGATTTCAGGCACCGTCATCCTGTTTTCTCGGAGGTGGAGACAGCCCCGGCTTCTCAGAGAACGACGAGAAGATGTCTTTTCTGAACTCTCTCTCCATGCAGGATAGTTTAGTGGAGAGCAGCCTTTCCCCTCCGATGTTCGTCCATCCGGCCCTGGGACACGTCGACACTAAACTTGAAGATGAACTTGAGGACCATGAAACGAGTGGGTGATTTGTGTTTTACGACTGCCGAGAATGAATATGAATTTTGAAACTGACGAGGAGATCGAATTGTACGCGTCTCTGAATATTATTTAAAAAAAACTACATTTTCAAAACAGAAACATTCAAAGCGTCAATGTAGACATATTTTTGTTGTTTGGTAGCCTACAGTATTATTATTAATTATTATTATTTTTCAAATATTACAAATGGCATTAATCATGCAGCTTTGAGGTTGACTAGCATTAAAATGCATTAATCAGGCCTATCAAACGTTTTTCACAAAAATATGACAAAACGTTTAAATTATAGTTTTGAAAAGAAAAAAAAAAATGTTTTGTGATTGTGTAAAAGAGCAACTTTGAAGCATGGGCCTGTTTTATGCGTCTCCAATGCAAGTCGAAACAAATAGCTAACCTCGTTAAAGTATGTCATTTTATTAAAGTTTAACAATTATGATAAAGCTGTATCATTCATATACTATTTAACGTGAATATTGCATGTTATGAAATGTATTATATTTTTCTTTTTTCGGTTTAACCCTGTCAGAGACATCGTATCTGCATAAACATAGGCCTACATATATAAAATATATACATATTATATAAATAACATTGACTAACCACTTATTTATTGCACTGCGTTTTATTTGCAGTTATCTCATCTATTAACTACTGCACTCTTTTGTTGATTTAAATGTGTTTTACTATACTATGGCTAATTTTACTCTACTGCGGACTGTATTTTACATATCTTAATAATATAATTTATTCAGTTTTTAATTTCTAAAACAATGCACAGTGATTTTGTCTAAGGGACAGAAACTTAAGGAGAAGAAACTTTGAATAAAGGCCTATATCCAGACTGAGCTCATGTAGGCTTATGCGCAATTTGTATTGTTGTTGTTTATTGAAGGCAACTACTTGTATTAATCACGTTAAGTGAGAGCTAACCATGTTAGCGTTGCATCTTTGTTGTCTCCTGTTTTTATAGAAAGCTGCGGTGCCATCATCAGATCCCCGGAGTGTGAGGGTGAGGCGCACTCGGACACGGAGCGCGCTCAGCGGCAGAGGACGCGCCGGAAGCCGCGGGTGCTCTTCAGCCAGGCGCAGGTCTTTGAGCTCGAGCGGCGTTTCAAACAGCAGCGCTATTTATCGGCTCCCGAGAGAGAACATTTGGCTAGTACCCTGAAACTGACATCGACGCAGGTCAAAATCTGGTTCCAGAACCGCAGATACAAATGCAAGCGACAGCGTCAAGACAAAACACTGGAAATGGCAGGACACCATCACCCACCGCCGCCCAGGAGAGTGGCTGTGCCTGTCCTGGTCCGGGATGGCAAACCGTGCTTAACGGGATCACAGAATTACAACGCCACGTACGCGGTGAATCCAGGCCCGTACACATATAACGGCTATTCATCTTACAATAACGCCGCTTACACAAACCCTTACAGCTGTACATATCCCAGCCTTCCACCTCTCCCGGCAAACACATCCACTAACGCGCTGATGAGCATGAGTCTGAACAACCTCGGAACATATTCTCAAGCTCAGACATCACAAGGCACACCCGTGTCCGCGTGCCAAGGGACGCTGCAAGGGATCCGGGCATGGTAGTGTCATTGCAACCCAGCCGTTTGTAAATAAATAACAACTTTACAATATTAGCACACAGTTAGCCATGTTTTATAGGCCTAGGGTCGTGTATAGTCTACCTTTTCAGTATAAACTTGAGTGAATTTCTTTTAGCAACCCTTCTATGATGGCTGAACGAATGCACATGAATATTCATAGCCATTTAGACCACATATTTGAACCACATACTCCCTGAACATTTGCGGGTCTAACTTAAGACTGGCACCATTGTATCCATACTCAGAGACTTTTGTTTTCTCATTCATTGCACTTATAGATAAAAAGGCATTTTATCTATAAGAAATGTTACGAATATTGACAATGGTGTGTGATTTTTGTGCAAACCTACATTGTAAAAATAAAAACAGTAAACTTTATTTTTAAAAGGTCCTGCTAAAATATTTACTATTTGATTCACGGAGTCTAGTTTTAAAGAACATTTAAGTTAGGCCTACAACATTTAATTTGAAGGAATTGAGTGACTGATAGAAATCAAAGAAAAAACTCAAGACGCAAAAACGTTTTCCCCCCAACATTCTCCGTAGTTAAAATATGAGCAATAACCTACGAGTCAAAATGTTCTTGCAATATTACATTTTAAATTAAAGTGGTAATTAAGGTAAAATGTATACAAAATGAAAATACGTGTTTATGAAATAAGCTTTTCTTTACATTAAAACATTTATAATTATATACGTGGTTAATCCGCATTTCAAAAGTCTTCCAAACACATCGTTGTTTAAATAGCATTTGAATATGTTCGTATGTTAATTACGCGCACAATTAACCCGATCATTCGCCTTTGTTCCCCAGTTTTTCCAAAGACAAACGGCTCACAAAATAAATGACAAAAACTAGATTTAAAAAAAAGAATAAATCGTGCTGATTTGCTTTAAATCGATACTTCAATAACCTGACTTTATGTCAGACAAGAAGAGGTTTATGTTTATGACTAATGGTATTTATGAAATATTTTGAGTAACAACAATTTCACAGGAAATACGTTATCTGCAATTGATTTCAAATAAATAAACAACGCTAACAAGGGATATTTCAAATCTATTATCCCCCACTCTGTCAATCTTCCTCTTTCTTTCTTCTTCCTCTAATGGCAGGTACCAATCTTCTCCAGTATGGCCTGCATGTCTGCAAGGCATTGCATGTTGTTATAGGATGTACCAGCCATCGTTTAACCACATTACAAGCGTTTATCTACAGAGATTTTAATCACTGTAAAACCTTTCCCTTAATTTTTTTCTTTATCCCGAATCTTAAACATTACTTTCAGCTGTGCAATCGTAATGAAATCAATCCGAGTCATTAAACATTACTTCAGTAAAACCTGTTAATTTGGATGTTACCACCCTAATGCTCAAAATAATTAAGTGGTTTGAGTAGTGCCAACTCAAATTAAACAAATTAGTTCAAACAAATTAACTTTTGAGATCTCAAAATTGACTCATCTGAATTAATCTAAATTGTTTCATTGTTTTGGGTTTTATGAACGTATTTCTTTTAATTTAGATAAACTTAAAATTTTACCCGACACTGGGGTAGGATTTTTTTGTATGCTTTGCCATTATATTCATAAGAGACAGTAAATGCCAAAATTAAGTATTATATTGTGTTTTTATTTTATTTTTTGTGTGTGTGCCCAAGATTAAGGTTAAGTGGGAGATTTATGTTTTATGTTTAGAAGAGTTTCTGTGAAGGTTTTTTTTTTTTCATCATGGTGACGAGTGGAGCATGAGCTTAGTTTGAGAACAGATATGTTAAATGTATTTTATTGCTGTCGTCATTCAGCAAGTGCTATGCTATGCTAATGCTATCAAAGCATTGTGTAACCAATTAGCATGGTAGCATTTATTGAATTAGCTAGTTAAAGATAGTCAAGTTGCACTACTAAAATGTCGAGATTAGGCTGCATGATATTTTTAAGTTAAATGTACGCATTAGCTTACGCAAATATTTCAAGTTCAGAGCAATTGAAATGTATGTTTACAAAAATCTGCAACTTCTGCTTACTTAAACTTTACATTTCTTAACTCAAAAAATGTGAGGCAATTATTTGTATTAGTTTTGCCAACTTATTGGGTTAACAGTGTATAAGTCAGCAATGTGCACTGCGCAATTTTCGCGTTGTGGAAACACCACTCGAGGAGGTTTGGGCCTACATTCAGTGTCTAGAAACAACACCAATAAACATCAAATCATAGGAAATTATAAAAACGCATTATTAAAAAAAAAACAGTTACAGAAATGAAATGGCGTGGTTCATTGGATTTACTGAATTTCATTTCCTGGCTACCTAATTCATCATTTTGATTTCGTAATAATAAACACAAAGCTTTTGATGGAAACAAGTTCGGCCATTACGCACGGCGTAATTCGTTTATCCCTCAGCCCATTCACGGGTTCAACAGAGCTCCCACTCTAATAATGAAGATTAATAGAAAAGTAAACAGAGTCAGAGTAAACAGGGGGGTCTCTACTAATAGCAAGGATGAACAGCTCCCATCGCTACTGCGAGGCCATTGGACATACCTGCTGTCAGGGTAAGTGGCCCAGACACTTCAGTGTAAATACTCATGGCGACAGAGCGGCGATGCCTCAGGATGAGCCGCTATAGAGAGTGCTGGACTACAGATATGAATCTATAGAAAGGATTTCTGGACGAATATCAGAAGAGGGTGTGGTTAGTTTCCCCAAACAGTGTGTCATAGGCCAAATATTAGTTGGCTGGTCAGATTTCATCTGTTGTTAAAACTCAGCCATGGGTAACTCTGCTGACGTGACCACATTTAGACCACATTTTATATTTTTTTTATTGCCTCACCGTTGTAGAACTTGTAGAACCGAAATGTTTTATAAACATTTGTCTTGGTAATAAAACGTTAAGGCAACATCCAATTGTGCAAACATTATGGGATTGTTCCTTTAGAATTTTCTCTGAACATAACATTTAAAAGAAAAACGTCCAAATGAAACGTTTCATGAAAAATGGACGATGTATTGACATGGCCGATAAGTTTTGTTTTTGTGCAAACGTTTTGAGAACATTATTAAAGACCAGATAACTTTGAAGAAACGTTCTATTAACGTTACTGGAAACCCGTTTGTTCTTAACCTCGCCAGAACGTTAGCCAAAGTTCTGAGAATGTTCCCTGTTTGCTGGGATATTACTGAAATCTTACTTTTTATCAGTCGTCCTAAATCAGGTAGGAAGGAGGAACATATCTATATGGACTGGTTATCTGTAGAGAGATAAACAAAAGGAAGGAAAAGATGATTTGGAGCACAATAATTATTTCAAGAGAACATGAGGTCAAAGCTATAAGGACATTGGATCCATCTTCTGAACTGCAAACAAATCATTGTATATGGATAACAAGGAGAAATTAAGTAAATAAGTGGTGAGAAAATACTTTAAATGACATTAAAGTGAGGACAATTGGCCTAAATTAGCATTGAAACCAATGAAACAAAACAGTGGAAAAGGGTGAATGTGCGAGGAACCAATCGGGTTGATGAACAGCAGCATAAGCATAAATCACAGCATTTGAACGTTGTGCTTGTATAACCTGTTGTCATTTCACTGATCCCAAACATCACAACTTTCCCCATAGATAACGAACAACACATTTGTGTTTTAAGGGGAGGAAAGACTTGCAGATAAACAGGTCTTGATTTTGTCTGAAACCTCTGTGTGATAAATGGCATATCTTACGAGAAATCCACAAAGGTTGAGTACCACAGCTTTGAGTGTTATCCTATATGTAATTTATACTGTCAGCGCCTTTACACTGGGTGTTACAGGGTAGAAAGCGCCCCCTGCTGGTCACTTCACTTTCGATCTTCCATCCAAACACACTTTTTTTGCACACAAGAGCTCTTGTTCCTCTAAAATCGCTCTGGTAGGCTATACGAAACATATAAGAAAGTTTAGAAACAAATTGGTAGGCCTACATATCACGATTGCAATTCTTTATTTAAGGTCTCGAGATGATGTAAAAATGTATTTTTTTTCCAATTCGTTGACCATAAATGAATCACTATATTCCTCAGAAACATCTGAAATAAACTTGGCCACTGAATCTGATGTGCAACCCCCGGAGTATGTTTCTGTGTAACTGACCTGATGAATTAGAATGTTTCTTCATAGTGAAAAACATTTACAACATTTCAGACCTCCCAATATGGTGATATAGCTTACTCAACATAAACAAAAGCAGAGTAATATTTATTTGGTTGACCATGGTGGAAGTGCAAACAAAAGAATAGCATCCTGTTAAAAGTTGTTTTAAACACGAACCACTTACAAGATCTGGCTTAGTTTGGTTTGTGAGCTATTAGTACATGTGAGACATTAGACCAAATATATACAAGCTCCACAAGTTTTTGTCATATTTTTGTCTTGGAAAGAATGGCAGGCTGGGTGATTTGTTCCAGAAACATTTTTTTTATGCTGGTTGAAAGTCTCTTCACATCCTGATAGCTATCTCTAAGTTTAGTGGTGTATCATCTAGGTCTATAAAATATTCATCCAATCATTACATTCGGTCCGAATGCAATGGTACGATACGATGTATACCTGCCTGTCAACTTTTATACATCTGTGCACCCTGCTCGCGCAGACAACACACGTCTTCAGCGCATTTCATGCTATGCATATCAGTCATCAAGCACCAAAACACCAGCCACCTTTTAAAGTTCCTCCTGAACCAAAACAATGAGCTTGCTGCCTTCAGCCAACTGTAATTTGGACAAAATGGAATTTGAAACCTGTGAGTAATACTGTTTGTGACTGGAATTTATGCAAATTTATGTTTCAGTGGCAACACTAATACCAAAATGAATCTGCAGCAATCAGAAACAGGTCAGTGCTCTTTAAGTTATGTTCGTTATTATTGTAATGTCATGTGCTTTGAGACACGAGGTAGCCGTCTCTCTTGATGCTTTTGTTTGCTCCTTTGCTTGTAGCCTCTCTGAAAATTGCCTATCTCTACCTTCAGCTATAGGGCAGGCAAACGATTAATCGCGATTAATCACATCCAAAGTTTGTGTTTACATAATATATGTTTGTGTACTGTGTATAACTACGTATATTTGAATACAAACACATACATGTATATATTTGAGAAATATTAGTATGTATAAGTGTTATACATACTAAAATGAAGGTTAAGTGCTCACGGAAGAGATTTGAATTACATATAAATATTTTTTTAAATTCTTGAATATATACATGCATGTGTGCATGTTTATATGTACATAATAATTATACACAGTATACACACACATATAGTAACTTTATTTTGGATGCGATTCATCGCAATTAATCATTTGACAGTGTATATGAAAACAAAAACAAAAAACAAAAACAAAAAAAAACCTCCCAATTAAAAGCATAATCAGTACAATCCACCTATAGGCTATGTCACCTTTTTTTGTTTAAAGCATAAAGGCTATTTACAACTGTGGAAACAGAACATCAAGCCTGCTGTCATTTAATTATGTTGTCACAAAGGATTATTTGAATAAAAAAGTTGTGACGTTTTTGGAATGCTGGAAGTTTCTAGCTGCTTCAAGCAGGCCATTGGTTGGTCAACCAGATTTTCGAACACACGGACAGCAGATGAACACCGGCTGGCCACATGGAGGCGCTACAATCGTATTTCATAAATACAAACGGGAGAACAAAAGATGTGAGAACAATAACAAACTGAGATTTACCTTAAAATGTCAAACAGAATCGAAATAGGCACATCTATAGGAATGTCGCTGTAAACTTGATCTATTAATGTTATATTCTGTGTAACTCATTAGAAACCCTGCCAGAAACCGAGAGGGATTTCACAAAACGTGTATGAGTAATATATATATATATATATATATATATATATATATATATATATATATATATATATATATATATATATATATATATATATATATATATATATATATTAATTAGTCTATATACTAGTAGCCTATAAAAGTATGAGGAATAGGATAGAAAATAACGAGGGGAAAGAGAAGCTGAAAAATTTTTCAGTCTTTCAGCTATATTTTGAGTTTCAATTTGTTTTAGAACCATATATAATTCGAATTATAAAGAAGATGACAAGAAGCATGCGCATCTAATTACCTATAACTGTTTATATAATAAATACAAATAAAAAGGAACATGTCTGAAACTGCATTATTCCGTGAAACGAAAGCTTAAATAAAAAGAAAGAATTCGATTAATTCTAGTCATCGAATACTTTTAGCAATGCAAATGATGAACATAAATACATAACAAAACATTAAATATTAAGTGCTTTTTGAGATGTACATAGGCTATACAAAAATAATTCTACTTAGCCTATATTTTGAAGATTCATGGTCTTATTGTTTATGTTTTAGTCAGTTTTAGTAGGCTACCTTTCAAATTGAGACCCCCATTGTGTGTATACGGAGTTCAAAATACATGAAATTAATTCCAAATGAATGCCTTGTTTGCACCTCTTCTATAATTAATATTCAATTCTGATTCCTAACGTGTATTCAATATTGTTAGCCTAATTGTTCAGGTAAAAAAAAAAAATCCAGAAAAAATATATATGTTGCCATTCGTTGTTTTATTCGGTTGACAGATGTTTATCTAAAAATGATGTCAAAGTCATTGTGGCGTAACAAGCAAGAAGTCATTTTTTTTCTATGTATGAAAATGTCTTCGAAAATATCAAGTGCATTTAAAGTGCACTTGATATTTTCGCTGTATTTAAAGTTCAAATATTTTAGTAGGCTACTTTACTTGAGGGTTTTTTGCTGTTGTTGATTTTGTATTTATTTTTTTATTAGAAAATGTTATAAACGTTTCTCAAAAACGTCCGAAAAGGCCTATAAGTAGGCTACAAATAACACTTTAAACTAAAAATAAAAAAATATTTCTCCTTTTTATAGTCTCAAACATTCTTCTTTGTCATCGAAGAACATAAATGTCCAAACAAACTAACAAAGCCAGTACGAACATGTTCCAGTAAACCGATTTCGATAGGTTTTCTAGCTCTGCGCGTCTATTTTAGAGGGAGGAGCGAAGTGCTCCAGAAAGCCCATTGGCACCGCGTCTGGAAAGAGAACAGAGGGGACTGATGCACACATGACATTTTCTGACAGTTTGCTTGTTGATTGGGTCAGAAGAAGTTTTGCAACAATTAAATGACACGCGAAGAGGAGCCCCATTAAACTGTGGACTAATCCATCGCCATGAAAGCGCAGGAGCGTCCCAGATAGAAGCGCAAAACTGCAGGCCATCGCAAATTGACGAACAGGTTACGTAAATGTTTTAAATGGCGAATAATCGCACCTCATTTTCCATTCACAACATATTAAACCAGGAACTTGATTGCGAGAAAAGTTGCTGTCTTGATGAGGAATACGCAGAAGAGCGGGTCCATGAGGAGAGAGTGGCGCGGGATTGTTCAAGCTCATCTCTGCCGGTGGGGAACGCTGGAGCTGAGAGCGCGCAGAGGCGCATTTCTTCCTGTGTGCTCGTGCTAGACTCATCATCCTCAGACCAACATTCATGCGAGGAAGAATCAACAGGAGGAGAAGACAATTCACTAGAAAGACCACACGGTGAGACATTCACTTCAGTAGTTTATTATATAATATACTGAGAGACTGCAGTGTTGTAAAACATTTTCTTTCAACATTTGTAACTCGGGTTATTATTATATTTTTTTAATTCTTAAGAAATGTGTAATGTTCCCATATTTGTCTGCTACAGAATAATGTTTAGCTAAGAAAAAAAAACATAGGGCTTTATACATACATTGTGTACATTTACGTCAACGCTGAGTGCTGTTGACAGTACCTGACATTTTACACTTTATACATTCATTTATTGTAATAAAAGTATTAAAAAAATATGCATCACCCAATTCCTAGTTTCAGAAATATATGAAGGAGTTCAATATTAATTAAAAAAAAATCAGATACAATTGCATACAATTATAAAATACGTAAAATAGCAAAAGCTAACCTTTATAAAAACTTAAAACGAAAGACAGTGCGATTTGCGGCAAATATATAGCCTACATACACTGTCTCATTTTGTTTGATATTTATTGATTCAAAAAAAACAAAATTAAACAAAAAAACAAACAAACAAACTAATTCGCTAGATAGTTCTGTCAGTTAACATCCATGCTCACAAATCAAACTATAAGACAGACATTAAACCATGCTTAACATCGTTTTTGTCTTGTAAATATGCCTACATGTAAATGTTTGTTTTCCACAAATATAATTAGATGTATGCTTATTTTAGTGAAAATTAAACGACAGAACTCTCATCAACTTTAGCTGATTGTCCTGTTTAATTTGTAAAAAGATTTTCATATTTAAAACAAAACAAGAAATATAGGAGCACAAACTACACTGTTATTATTTTTAATTGTTAACCCATGTTTGTGTTTATATTTGTATATGTGTGTGTCTATATTTGTATATGTTTGTGTCTATTTTGAAATAAGTGTTTAAAGTTAAATGGGAATGGAAGGTGATAGGGCATAATTAATACATTTGATTATACACTGTAAAAAATCCAACTTATGTTTTGTATGACAAATTCAGCGTTTAAAGTTTATTCAACTATTTAACATGAAAAAAGGTTGAGATAACTCAAACAAATAAGTTGAGTAAAGCTGTTCTGCAGCTGGTTGCCTTAAACTTTTAAGTTCTCAACTTTTTTTTTATTATTATTATTTTATTTTTACAGTGTATAAATTAAATGACAACATTAATAATATCCATGCTTTAAATGATAGTGGGGTTAAAAAAAAACAGCACTTTTAGTACTTGACACTAATGTACAGTTTATATATGTAATATGTCAACATTTAAGACACAGCAGAAGTTGAAACAAAAACACAACCGGGTCTCCTCTAAGAGAATTCAAATAAAGAATGTCTCATTGCTTTCACTCTAAAACATACATAATGTGGACTGGTGTGTATTTGAGGAGATATTTCACTCTAAAAAATGCTGGGTTGTTTCAACCCATGTTTGGGTAAAATATGGACAAACCAAACCATTGGGTTTAAAATTTGTTGTGTTTGTCTAAATTTAACTCAGACATGGGTTGAAACAAACCAACATTGAAATATCTCCTCATATACACACCAGTCCACATTATGTATGATAGGATTATTAAGATAATGGTCACTGGTAAAAATGGTAGGACTATTTTTTAATTCTTCATATGGTCCACAGCATGATTCTTCAAGCCTAAACGTACTTTTGTCCATCTATACAGGTCACAACATGAACCAACAGAAACCACAGAGCTGCAACTTTGAAGAAAACAACTCCAAATCAAGCAAAAAAAGGTCTCGGGCAGCGTTTTCTCATGCACAGGTGTATGAGCTGGAGCGGCGCTTTAACCTGCAGCGGTACCTGTCTGGCCCAGAGCGGGCCGAGCTGGCAGGAGCGCTCAAACTGACCGAGACACAGGTTAAGATCTGGTTCCAGAACAGGAGGTACAAAACTAAACGGCGACAAATGGCAGCCGAGCTTGCGACGTCTCCAACAACAGCCCTGGCAAAGAGAGTGGCAGTGAAGGTACTGGTGAGAAACGACCAGAGGCAGTATAACGCAGAGGAGCTGCCCAGTCCGTCTGTTCCTCCCTTATACCAGTCATTCCCATACTATCCTTATATGTTCTGCTTCCAGCCGTGGATCTCAGGAAACACTTTAAGCGGTGGCATGTACTGATTTACCAGAGTTAAAGCATCATGTGGAAAGTGACTGTGGAGACACAAACAGTCAAAAACAGCCAAAGTGCATTTATGCAGAAGAGAACAGAGCTAACAATGCTATGCCTCCAGGAATTTTAATGCTGAAAGCATAATGAACTGTAGAATGACCAGGAAAGCAAAAGAGGGAAGTGATATGCTCATTATCAATCATTTCAATAATGACACTGAGCCAAAGCAAAGACAATTTACTTAATAGAGTTGCTCTCAATCAGTGGAAATGTAGTGCACACCTAAAATCTATAAATTTTAGATAAACTATCAAACCACAAAGTGGCATCTGAAAACAAATTTAGTAGATGCACATGTTCCTCCAACTCTTGACGAAGTCAGAAAGTGCAAATTACTTTTTATTGTAAATTAAAACCTAAAAGTCTTCCATTAATAAAATGTTTTGCATGACTGAATGCCACTTAATATTCATTTGGTGTAATATTTGTTATCTAATACAAAGGCATCCATTATATTTTTTAAGTGTTCGAATATTTACTGCTGGTCCACTGTATGCTTTGGAGTGTCTAGCTAGTTTGGGGAGTTTTTCTTAGTATTTGTCACTGATTAAAGTTTTTGTTTATTTACATCACCATGACAAAGTGTGTCAACTGTTTTAATTCAACACCTAAATTAAATGCAATCTAAAAGTAACTGTACAGAAAAAAACTGGTTTATTAAAGTTACAGTAGGTTTTAGAAAAAAAAAACTATCTTGTGTCTAAGACAATCTAACCGCAAACGCGTAAAGCTTAAGAGGGTTTGTCAACACATAGTATAGAGATGAATGACCTAAAGGCAGTAATTGAAGATGAAGCAATGATCAAAAGATTATTTGTGGATAATGGCTTGACAGGTGACGGGCTAACATACAGATAAAAGCCAATGAAAATACCCTCAGTACATGAACGTAAGAATACAATACAATTTTAGATAGGCTAAACCAACACCAAAATCTCTCACTAAGGCCATACTATATACATACGTTTTAAATAGGGCTGGTTAAAAATATAGATTTCTCATTTCAATGAACAGATATCAAGTCTTATAAATACAACGAATCGATCTTTATAGTCTTCACTTTATGAATGAACCAATCCAATAAATCTCAACAAGCTTTGTTGTTTTTTTACTTTCAATATGAAACAAAGTCTCAGATTTCTGTCAAATTATGTAACAGCGCGCAATAAAAATGAATGAACATCAAACGATCCAGTAGGCTACAACAGCTTTTAACAATATCTTGTGATGTTGCATTTACCTCAGGAAATTGTGACCATAAACTGATAGCTAAAAAAACTAACTCTACAGAGGAGCATTTTGCTATAGGCCAACTCCATATTACATAGCCTATACATTATATGTTTTTACACTGTTCTCCAATATGGCACAGCATTAGTTGAGATATTTTTTTTGCTTGAGAAAGTTTGCCTTATACTCTACTAATATACTCCTAAATAATCAATATCAGATTGAATCAGAATCGAATTGCAAACTTGTGGATCCAAATTGACTTGAATCATGAAATTTGTCAATACTCATCAGCCCTAGTTTTAAATAACATTAGGGTGAGAAAATCGTAATTTTCATTTTAATGTGAACTAATCCTTTAAATTATATTTGCTGAAAATCAGACAATCTGGGATTAGAATTAAGACCATTCACATCACAAACGATAACGATAAAGTTCTAAAAATCGTTCCGAATATAAAAGAATAGCAGTCCACACGTTGTGAAGACGTAACCGGACCGGACCATATTCGTTGTAGCGACGTACCAGATAACGTTCCAGTGACATAACTTTGTGATTCCCATAATCGTCATGGCGACGTTATAGTGGTAAATTGCTATAACGTGACGATCACGTCTCAACGACCAACTGGCATGTTGTGAGGACGTAACCTCAATAAAACGTATTAGTCGCAGCGACGTACCAGATAACGTTCCAGGGACGTAACTTTGTGATTAACATAATCGTCTTGGCGACGTTATAGTGGTAAGTTGCTATAACGTGACGATCACGTCTCAATGACCAAACTGGCATGTTGTGAGGACGTAACCTTAAAGGACCATATTAGTCGCAGCGACGTACCAGATAACGTTCCAAGGACGTAACTTTGTGATTCCTGTATTCGTCGTGTCGACGTTATTATGATATGTCGCTAGAACGTGGCAGGTATGTCCCAACGACCAAAATACCATGTCCACCTTTATTTTAATATACTTCTCACCTTTAGTCTGGGGAATGAAGATGTGCTTGGTCAATAACCTTCGAAATCCCCATAGAACTGATACACCAACCCAATCTCACGGCAATTCGTACATATTTTACGAGGTGGCTAATTCGTACGAATTTATGCGACCTCACTCGTACGAATTCATACGATTTTTACTAAATCGTACATATTTGACGAGTTGGCAAATTCGTATGAATTCGCGAATGACCTACCTCAACCCCGCCCTAAACCTACCCATCACTGGGGTTTAGGCAAAACGTACAAATTCATGCAGTGAGGTCGTACAAATTTGTACGAAATAGCCACCTCGTAAAATATGTACGAATTGGTCGTGAGATAGCGTTGGATACACTCAAACATTTCATTCTCTGCTGTAAAACCTAAATAAATTCGTTTTGTTTTTAGTTAACACATTAAGGGATGTGTACTTGTATATAATAAAAAAAACTATACAAAACCCTATTAAATTCAAATAGAAAATGGCTCAAAACCACACTGCATTCATTTAATAATCAGCATTTTTCAGTGTTACTTTGTACAAATATTAAGCCAGCACATTTTAAACCGTGTAAAGTGTTAACAAATTATGAGTACAGAAATGTTACATCAATTAATTAATCAAACAACATAATCAATGAACAATGTAACCAATTATTACAATATTTTATTGTATTATTATTAAGGATGGGTGTAGTTAATGATTTTATCACTGATACTTCTCAATCTCTCTCTATAATTTAGCACAAAAAAGACTTAATCAGTTTCTTTATTATTACTTTTATTTGCAGAAGTTTCCTGTGAGGCACCAGCTACACATGTCTGGTGGTGATGTGCTTTATTGCTTCACTACATGTAGCTAAACCTGAACAATGTGACAATTACAAAATATATATAGTCCTTGAGCTTAGCTGAAGCTAACAAATAAAGAAAATAACGTTCATAAATAGATATGTAAAAAAAAAAAAGATTTCTTTCTAGCATCTCTCCTGTATTATTGGGCCAAAATATGCATCAACAGTTTTTTTTTGTTCAAGAAAATGAGCATTATGACTGTGTCCCAGCTGTGGAAAACACTTCAGACAGTGTTGAGGAGGCGGAGGGAGATGATGAAGAGCTGTAAGAGAAGAGGAAGAGTGTCTTTCTTACCCCACCAGTGGAGGGCAGGGTCTTCTGAGGTAAGGATAGGAGGATGGTCTCTATATATTCACTTTGGATCTTTGCAAACTGGAAGCTGAAACAAAAATAAAATAAAATAGGCATACTATTGTAGTCAGGTATATTGCTTTTTGTTAGAAAAGTATAAGAAAAGAATTGTTTAACTTACGTGTTCCTCCTCCTCTTAATCCTTTTCCTTATCCTGAGCTACACTATCACATCTTCATCCTTTTCTTGCAGCTGAAACAGAGGAGAACCTTAATCATTTTGCTAATCTATGTTTTTCTTTTATGCTTTTGAAAGAGTCTCTTTTGCTCACCAGTCACCAAGGCTGCATTTATATGATCAAAAATACAATACAAAGAAACTGTAATATTGTGAATATCATTATAATGTAAAATAGCTGTTTTCTATTTTTAAAGTGATAGTTCACCCAAAAATGTCAACATTAGTTTTTACTGTATTTTTTAATCAAGCATATGCCGTCTTGGTGAGCATTAGATACTTTTTTCAAAGAATTGTGCCAACACCAAACATTTGAACATTAGTGTAAGTTTGAGGTTTTACTTACTAGTCACATGGTTCATAGTGGTTAAACTTTTAAGTTGGCTGTAATTAAACCACTTATTAAAAACCGCAACTTGATCCTAAAGAATTAGTCAATTACAGACCAATCTCGAATCTACCGTTTCTATCAAAAATATTAGAAAAGGCAGTGTCTTCACAATTATGTTCCTTTTTAGAAAGAAATTGTATATGTGAGGATTTCCAGTCAGGATTTAGACCGTATCATAGTACTGAGACTGCTCTAATTAGAGTTACAAATGATTTACTCTTATCATCTGATCGTGGTTGTATCTCTCTATTAGTGTTACTCGATCTTAGCGCTGCATTCGATACTATCGATCACAATATTCTTTTGAATAGACTCGAAAATTATGTTGGCATTAGTGGAACTGCATTGGCATGGTTTAAATCTTACTTATCTGACCGTTATCAGTTTGTAGCAGTAAATGAAGAGATGTCACACCGATCACAAGTTCAGTATGGAGTACCGCAAGGCTCAGTGTTAGGACCGTTGCTTTTCACCCTGTATATGCTACCACTGGGAGATATCATTAGGAAGCATGGCGTTAATTTTCATTGTTATGCTGATGATACTCAGCTCTATATTTCTTCACACCCTGACGAAACTTACCAATTCACAAGATTAACGGAATGCATAGCTGATATTAAAAATTGGATGAATAGTAATTTCCTGCAACTTAATTCAGATAAAACTGAATTTTTAATTATTCGACAGAAAAGCTCCACAAGTAGTGCCCTAGAATACTGTCTAACCCTCGATGGCTGCTCTGTCAAGTCCTCGTCGTCAGTGAGGAACCTGGGTGTGCTCTTTGATACCAATCTTTCATTTGAAAGCCATGTTTCTAGCATCTGTAAAACTGCATTCTACCATCTTAAAAATATATCTAAATTACGTCACATGCTTTCAATGCAAAATGCTGAACAACTAGTACATGCGTTCATGAGCTCAAGGCTAGATTATTGTAATGCTCTACTGGGTGGTTGCCCTGCTCGCCTAATAAATAAACTCCAGCTGGTCCAAAACGCAGCAGCTCGAGTTCTTACTAGAACCAGGAAGTACGATCATATTAGTCCAGTTCTGTCAACACTGCACTGGCTCCTATTAAACATCGCATAAATTTTAAAATCTTGCTTATTACTTATAAAGCAATAAATGGTTTAGCTCCCAGTACTTAAGCGAGCTCTTAACGCAATATACTCCATCACGTCAATTGCGGTCTCTAAACTCTGGCCAGTTGAAAATACCTAGAATATCTAAATCAACTGCAGGCGGTCGATCCTTTTCCTATTTAGCACCTAAACTCTGGAACAGTCTTCCTAGCATTGTTCGGGAAGCAGACACACTCTGTCAGTTTAAATCTAGACTAAAAACACATCTCTTTACTATGGCATACACATAGAACATTTTTAACTTTCTTTATTCAAATCAAATGACTGATTGTTAGGCTGCATTAACTAGGTCAGCCGGAACCGGGAACACTTCCCATAACACCTGATGTACTCGTTACATCATAAAAAGAGTGGCATCCACACTAATGTTAGTCCCTCTGTTTATCCCGAGGTTTACTGCAGTCGGCCGGATCCAGGCCGTGTCCGGATCAGATGGTGGACCTGCATCTGGACATGACCAGCTCATCCTGGAGTGTCTGCTGAGACCGTGTCCATTAGTGTCTCCTCTGAATTCGCCTCACCGGGCGTGATCCTCAATTAACCCGTCTCGGCGCAATAACTCCGATCTTTCAAGTATTCATATTCTTGTGTAATCGACGCCATCCTAAATGAGCCCGTCTCGTCGTCATACCCAAAATTTCGAATATTCCTATCTAATATGATTTAAGACCTGCAAGGTTGCCAGAGTAATAATTATACACTGTTAATAATAGGCCAGAGGAGAACTGGCACCCGACTGAGTCTGGTTTCTCCCAAGGTTTATTTTTCTCCATCATGCCCTGATGGAGTTTTGGTTCCTTGCCACTGTCGCCTTTGGCCTGGCTTGCTCAGTTGGGGACACTCAAATTATGATCCAAGTTACTCAACTAAATATACAAATAGAATTTATTAATTTGGTCATATATAATTCTATAAACTATCCAAATTAAACTAGGCAAATCAAATTTTGTTGCAATGTTGTCCTGTTTAACACTGTGAAGCTGCTTTGAAACAATCGTCATTGTAAAAGCGCTATATAAATAAAGTTGATTGATTGATTGATAGTGCCTTAAAGGGATAGTTCACCCAAAAATGAAAATTATCCCATGCTTTTATCACCCTCAACCCGTCCCTAGGTGTATTTGACATTCTTCCCTCAGATGAATACAATCAGAGTTATATTTAAAAATGTGGCTAATCCAAGCTTTATAATGGCAGTGAATGTTGCTTCGTTTTTGAAGTCCATAAAAGTGCATCTATCCATCATATAATTGCTCCACGCGTCTCTGGTAGGTTAATAAAGGCCTTCTCAAGTTAAATGGCATGTTTGTGTAAGAAAAATATCTATATTTAAAACTTTATAAACTAAAAACACTAACATTAGCTTCCGGTGGTCAGCGGTACGCGAGTCGACTTGCACTAAAAGAGTAACCCTTGACATATATGTATTGACGAACGCAGAAGCGTAGAAAGTAAAGAAAAACAAAACGTAACATCGAGAGTCACCCTTTTTAACGCAAGTCAACATGTGTATGCACTGATCGCCAGAAAACGAAGCAACATTCACCACCATTATAGAGCTTGGAAAAGCCAGGACATTTTTTTTTATATATAACTCTGAAAGAAAAATGACATATACACCTAGGATGGCTTGCGGGTGAGTAAATACACTTTCATTTTTTTGGGTAAACGAACCCTTAAAGAGATGCCCGACAGTGTTAATTTTGACAGCCATTTCCGATTTAGTCTTAGTCTTTAGACAAAAATGCTTATTAGTCTTAGTCACATTTTAGTCATTTTGTCTTTCATAGTTTTAGTTGATGAAAAGTAAACGGCATTTTTTGTCAAGTTTTAGTCATTATTTTTAGTCAAACTGCCGTTACCAACATTATTTTTGGTAGCTTTTTTATATCTAGTCTTTAGACAAAAATGGTCATTATAATTTTTCTCTATTTTAGACCAATTCAATTAAGCTTATGTGAAATTTAAATCAGGTTGTATTGACATTGCACTCTTAGTTAGTAGCACTTATGCAATGCTACATATCCCTTTACCACTTAAGGGTGAGTAAATGATAATAGATTTTTCATTTTGGGGTGAACTATACCTTTAAGACCTCATTAATAGTCTACCAGGAGCCCACTACTAATATACACATGTTTTATTGTAAACTGTTAACGTTTTTTTAAAGACACAAATGACTTAGTGTACGAGGACACTCGCAAAGACAAAGATCTTTCTACACTAAGCGTATTTGAACGTTTAAAGACAAGGCACGAGTAAAAGTAAGTAAAGTAAAAGTAAAAATGAGTACCACCTTAACAGCATCCATGATCAAACAAACTGTAAACATACGGCGCTCACATGACGTAAGCATTTTCTGGCGCATAATGTGACGTTTGAGAACCTAAAACCCCGTTTCTCCCCGTTGACACGGCAACACAACCGGCGTTTTCAGAAATCTCCACTTTGGCCGGAGTTTTTAGAAATGATCGTTTTCTGGGATAAAAACGGCGGTTTCGTGTAAATGACAGGTCAAAACGCAGGGAAATATCTGCGTTTTCCCATCGTGTAAACGGGGCCTAACACTGGTCCGACAGGAGATCTGCTCCAACTCTGTTACAGTGCATGGAAGCATCAACATAATTTATCAGAGCCAAAAATATGAAATATACAATGCCAGGTTTATTAAAAGGAAAGAAGCTACAGCATAGGTGACATGCAGAAAAGAGAAAGAATAATAACGTTACAGAAAACAATTCTGTTAGGTGAAAATATTGTTAAAAATGGATATGAGATTCTTCAGTTCAACTGTGTTTCCTACTTCTCTTTCAGCAGCTTGGGAGCCTTCCACTCTGTTGTAGAGGGGCTATTTTTGTCCCTCCTGAAACAGAACATTTTATCAATATGTTAACTAGTTTTTTCCGGCTCCGTGTGACGTCGTCGATTAACAGCACACATTTCTGTTAAATGTGTTTGTTAAATTGACTGGCCACCCTCCAATGACCCATTCAATTGCCAGCAAAAACTTAATTTACACATAAATATGTGATTAAAAGTCTAAACTTTTATAAACAAGTGCTTCGTTACCTGTTCTGAAAACGGTTGATGTGCTAACATTAACCAATTTTTTCCGAAGACACTACATTTCTATAAAGTAAATATTCAACAGAAACGTATTTAACGTATATAATTACACACAAGAAAAGTGTCAGAAACAGTTGTGTGTATTATTTGTGTAACTTAAGAGGCTAAACTCACCTGAAAGCAGTGAAAACATCAGCGAGAGAGGGATTTTTGCGGCTTGTCAGTTGTGTTGCTGTACCGTTTCCATGGTAACTCTGCGCCGCTCCAGTGTTTGAAATTGACTCAAACACGCACGCCCAATTCACCTTATTCCGCCACGCCCACTTTTAAACTGCCGCTCTTCCGCATTTTGTCATTCGACTTCCGCTAAACTGACGCGGCACATCCGGTTGTTATTTCAATAGCTCGAAGATTGTTTATAAGTAGCTATCACTACATGAATAACATTATTAAATCATGAATTTATAACTAATTTTTTAAGTTATATGACCCGCTCAGGTGCACAATGCCACTCCTGGCACCGCGATAGTGGGACAATTGTGGTACGTTTATAGTTTAGATTTTTTTATTGTTGTTTTTGCAAACACGACGATTTGCTCACATTGATTCATTTAACATCTTTGATGAATTAAGCAAATAACCCATATAAATCCAAATGGCATACATTAGATAATACTTGTAATAATGCAATTATCTTGAAAGTTTTGAAGACCAGTGGATCACGTCGCTACAACGTTCTCTGTGGGATAAACTCGCGACGTCTTTTGAGGATGTGCCCACAACGTTTATGGAACGTTAGCCAAGATTCTAAAAAAAATGGAACACCACGACGTCCTCACAACGTTCTCTGTGGGATAAACTAGCGACATCTTTTGAGGACGTGCCCAGGTAAAAAATGGAACTTTACCACAATATCGTTAGAATCACTTTCAATGGTGCGCCGATAAAAACACATCGTTAGCCAAATTTGGTCACAAGTCCCTTGAGTTGTGTTGGTAACGACTTGTGACCATTGGCCTTGGAAAGCACCTCTGTTAGTTTTTTTTTTTTTGCTAAAGCAGATGAATGATAAAAGTAAAGACAGCCAATCATAATCCATCCTGCTGTTAAGAGCTCGAGAATTTAAAGCGACAACTGACAAAACTGCAGCGCACTCTTAGAGTAAACTAACGTTATCGTCCGCTGGTGGACGGTATTATAATTATGGTTAACTTTACAGTTATTGTTCTTGGTGTGACCAGGCCTTTAAAGTTTAACTGTTGAAACATCAAATTATCTTTAATCTGTCCTTTCTCTGACCTCGCATGCAGTTCATTTTCATGAAGAACAACAGTGTTGGACAGACTGTTTTGAAAGGTCTTCAGTCCTATGTCTAAGAATGACAGTACCAATGAGGTCAAACAGGTTTACAAATTAAGTGCTGTTTACGTGCAAAAGAACATGCTGTATAAAAGGCTTTAGCCTACTAACTGACTTCTGCATTAGTTTAAAGTTTTTTTTTTCCTTGAGAAAATGTGCCTTGTACTGTACAAATAATCTCCAAAATAATCAATATCCAATTGAATCACAATCAAATCGCAAACTTGTTGATCCAAATTGACTTGAATCATGAAATGTGTGTCAATACCCATCAGCCATAGTTTTAAATAACATTAGGGTGAAATAATGGGGTAATTTCAAGTGAACTAATCCTTTAAATTATATTTGCTGAAAATCAACCAATCTGTGACTAGAATTAAGACCATTCACATCACACACGATAACGATACAGTTCTAAAAATCGTTCTGAATATAAAAGAATAGCAGTCCACACCACACTAAAACTATAACGGAACAGAGAAATTATATTGTTGGAATCACTTTCAATGGTGCCAACCAAAAGCATCGTTAGCCAATTTTGATCACAAGTTCGGTCGGTAATGACTTGTGACCATAGTTGGCCTTGGAAAGCACCTCCGATTTTTTTTTTCTCCAGCAGATGAGAACAGCCAATCAGAATCCATCGTGCTGTAAAGAGCGCAAGCATTTAAAGCAGCAGATGACAAAACTGCAGTGCGTGAACAGAAACTTATCGTCCGCTGGTGCTGACGGTACGTTATCATTATCGTTATAGTTAACTTTACAGTTATTGTTCTTGGTGTGACCAGGCCTTTAACAGTTTAAACATCAAATTATCTTTAATCTGTCCTGTCGCTGACCTCGCATGCAAGAGGTGCAGTTCATTTTCATGAAGAACAACAGTGTCAGACAGACTGTTTTGAAAAGTCTGCAGTCCTCCTATGTCTGAGAAGGACAGTAGCCTATGAGGTCAAACAGGTTTACAAATTAAGTGCTGTTTACGTGCAAAAGAACATGCTGTATAAAAGGCTTTAAATTAGACTATTCTTTCTTTCTTTCTTTCTTTCTTTCTTTCTTTCTTTCTTTCTTTCTTTCTTTCTTTCTCCAAAGTCTTGTCTAAATAAATAACAAAATTATTGAAATAAACAGAAGAGCAAACCTGAATGTTGGTTATAATATAATGCAATGATACAGTATATGTCACAAAACACAATTTAAAAAGGCAAAATAGTAAATCATCTGCTGATCCATTGACACTGGGATCAGACAATCATTTCATAACTGTAAAATAAAACAGATTAATTTAACTTTAGCCAATGAATTTAGCCTGTTCATTAACTGCAATGAATATCTGCAGTGTTTCAGGTATGTCAATCTAAATGTTAACATGAGTGTTGTTCCATGTGACTGAGATGTGCTGCCTTGCATCCAAGGATTAGTCAGCGGTCTATTGAAATTGTTTTTTGTTGGGGCAGGCAGAGAAATATATTTCTATTTCAACCATCACAATATAAAGCAGTTCACATGAGTTTAAGCAGCCCTTTCGTGATATCTGCATGATTCAGATACAGTCAATAGACCATGTCTGTGTTGCACAACAGAGCCTGGCTAAAGCCCAGAGTACATTAATCATGTGCATTTGAGGAGACAACACCCTCATAAAGGCAAGAGAAAGGAGGTTCACTATCACCAAAATACAGCATCCATCTAAAATCACACCCTCTGACACCTGCATCCACTAATGTTTTAGACAGTCTATGTCTATCTAGATTCATGGATGAAATCATAGTAAAATACCGTATATTGTTCATTGTACGAGAGGCATTTCGAGGCAAAACATGGATTTCCGTTTCTGAGTGTCACTCAGTCTATATACTGACATAATAACTAAACTGTATCCTATCTACTTTCATACCACCTTTGTACCATCAGTACATTTCCGAGCCAATCACCTGTGCAGTTATCACATGGCATTTACATTTACATTTTACTATAATGAAATGAAAATAAATTCTAGTAAATATTAAGCTTTAACAATAAAACAATTACAAAAATATAAGCAAGAATTAATTAACCGTCATTTTTTCTAATCTCATTAATGCTTATCAGATTTGTTTCTTTTCAAACATGATAAGACATTGAGTTTTTTAACAATTAAATGCATCCCAAGTTTGTGTCTATTCTTTATTTTTTCAGTTATAATCTTTTAGGATTAAAACCATTTAATGATGATGGCCCTTACATGCACACGGCCTCTTGTCCTCTACACAAACCTGAATAGATCAGCTTCTGAAGAGGAATTAGGGTGCAGTTGAGCACCACATGGATGTCTGTGTTTATACAAAAAATGTATCGTGGAAAAGTATGTAAACAGTTTTTGAGTAGAGCAGACGATTTGTGCAGACTAGAGTAAGCAGGCTTATAAACCCTCACAAAGAAAACAAAAGCAGGTAGGAGAGTACTTTGCCCAGTTCATGTTCATTTTTACCTGCTACAACAAAACCCCCATACAGAATTAAGCCTCACTCTGACACACACACACACACAAAAAAATGTTATTTTGCCATGTTTCATTCATTTGTGAGAGAATTAAAATAGGTGACACAAAGAATGGATTCAAAACACACCAAGCATGAGTCGAACCCTCCCGGTTTAACTTCTGAGGAACAAAGAGTCTGTCTTTAGCCATGGATTTCAAACAAAAGAGTCTTTCATGCTTCCAAAATGTAACACAATTTCCTTGATGAGCAATAATAAAAAAGGATCAGAGGTTAATTATTTTCAGGGTGTAATTTTTTTCTTGTCTTTTTTTTTGTTTGTTTGTTTGTTTTTGTTGCAAAGAGCATAAGAAAACAGATTATTTATTCCAATATCAGTGAAAAGACAATGGTTTAATGCTCATCTTAAAAGGCACCATTTAATTTCTGCACCCCAAAAGGAACCACAAAAGTGATGACTGTTTTCAAACAGGTTTTACAAATGCTTCTCTTTTTCTGCAATTAAAGATTAAACACAACTCATGCCATTGGTTGAGCCAATTTTGTTTTGACAGTGCCACGGATCAACAATATTAAAACTTTTTAGGGAAATCCACCAATTTAAGAAGGTAACCTACTAAAAGATGTCTCTATCTATGTTAGGAAAGGAGAAAGTATTTTAAACAAACCCAATTCAAAAAATATACACCTATCACCTTCAAAAAAAAAAGTAATTGAGTCCATAACTGCTTCACTGTGATGCTTGAACAGATGATCAAGCTTCCAGGTGGAAGGGCGTAACATGAAGCTAAATTTTCACATTCGCAAAGTGGAAAGAGACGTTAATGCATTTACCGAGGCAATAGAAAGGGCGTGAAAGAGGAAAGAAATGGCCCAAAGTTAATACCTTTGTTTGGAGAGAGCACCACTTCACATTGACCTTGTCTCCTCAGGCGAATCCCCCCAACACCACCACCAATAATCCAACCCACAGCACTCCACAGTCTGTTCCAAAAACGATTAGCTGATAACATCACGGCATGCTGGAATGTAAACATTTACAGTAAAACCATAAGAGATGAACTCTCCTCCAGTGCAATGCATTTATCAGCCATCAACTCTCCTTCTCTTCTGTGCAAACACACAGTGAGTTTTTTAACCACACGGATGGCTTTGAAATTACACAGATTTAAATGTATAGGGTTTTTTGAGTGTGTGGTTAGGAAAATGAATGTAAAAAATACTCAGTGCATAAATGTTTTTCTTTTAGGTTTGGGAGTGTTTGATATGGTTAATGATAAAACTCACTTAGTGGCTTTCTGCCGTTTGGTGAACTAAACAAATAACCATTGATACTGATACTGTGGATATTTTAAGAGAAAAGGTTTAGAACAGAACTTGAAATAAGGTTCCTTTTCGATCTGAATACTGAAGCCTGAAATTTCACAGCGCAAGCTGATTTCAAGAGAGTATTTCTAAGTAAAAGAGCAAAGTGGCGTTTGTTGCAAAATGTTGTGCTATAAGTGTGGCGGCCCAGGGCTGCCCTGCCTCCCTCGGATGAGCACGAAGGTATATGCTGTCCCAGAGGAAAGAAAAATCCAAAGTGAGATCTCTTTAGCATCTCAAATGTTTCTCCTAGACAAAAATGAGGTTAGTTTAAGATCAAATAGAGACTTTTGCTTAAGTCTCCTGGTTCTCACGGTTGTCTCCTGAGACAAAAACTCTAACACTCTCACAGTGGTCTCCTCTAAAGTTTTAAAAGAGATCTCAACAACATCACACACATTGCTCAGATGTGTCTCCTTGGCTAGAGAGACTGGATTGCTCATATTTGTCTCCTCTAAAGTTTTAGAAGAGATCTCAACAACATCTCTGAGCACAGTGTGTGATATTGTTGAGATCTCTTATGAAACTTCAGAGAAGACAGGTGTGAGAGCTCCAGTGTTTCTCACTAAGGAGAAAAGTCTGAGCACAGTGTGTGATGTTGTTGAGATCTCTTCTTAAACTTTAAAGGAGACAAATGTGAGAATGTCAGAGGTTTTGTCTCAGGAGACAAGTCTGAGAAACAGGAGACTTAAGCAAAAACCTCCATTTAATGTTAATGTAACCTCATTTATGTATCGCAGAAACATTTGAATTATTAATAAAAAACAAAATTAATCTCTGGGTAGTTTATATGTGGTTCACCCACACCATATCAATCAAGCACAATAAAGGCATTCTGCTGCACAATGAACAAAACAACCTGTGTTTACATACATGCAAAATGGGTTGTACAAAATAAACTTTGCAATGTTAAACGTAGAGCAAAAAGGTTAAGCAGCAACCATGAAGCACTGGTCCACTAAAGCATTACATTTGTTATAAAGAAATAATTTATCTAGACGAAACACCATACACTTGTCTAATCCTTGTTTGGAATAAGCACTGCATATTCATTTCTGGGCATTGAAGAAACATTTAAATGATTAACCCTTGATATTCTGAAACACACAATGCTATTTGAATGATAGTTTCAGTATTTCACAATATAAGTACAAATTTAAAATGTGATGTAACATTTCTTGTTAAGACATCTGGGGTTGGTTGAAAAACTTCTTAGACTAGTCTTAACAGTTAGTCCTTTGGTTAACTACTACTTAGTTGCATAGTAACTTAAGAACTACTTTGCCTTCTGGTGCCAGTTGCATAAACTTGCTTTTAATAAAATGAAGCTGATACCTAAATGAGACATACAAGAGATAATAAGCCCTTAGTATCCTGCGCTTAGGCAAATCTCTGTCAGAGCCATAGCCGTGTGGACAGCACATCAACACTGAGGCACAGCAGCACCACAGACAGCACGAGTTCAAGTCCCAGCTAAAGGTATACTTTCCTGCTTCTGTTCCCTTCTCGCCTCTCCCATTGTTTCTGGTCTATCATTGTACGGTCCTGTCCAATAAAGGTGAAAAAAACTCCAATGTCACAAAAAATGAAAGAAAGAAAGAAAAAAAAACCCTCTGAAAATATTTTTTATAATGGAGTTTTGAAAGACATTACAGAAAGATAATAAAGAGATCTCCCATGTTTCTTGTTTCCCATTTTGCACTCCTCATGTCTCAGTCGTGTCTACTTTTATTTCTTCTAAGGAATTTGAGGAGAAAAATCTGAGACACTGTTGATTCTACAGTGAGAGATAAATGAGAATCACAACTAAGTCTCATGAGCTTAGAAAGAGCCACCTCTGATCAAATAAAATATTCCTAATGATTTGGAGCATTTTCGGCAAGGCGGAAGTGGATCTCTTTGCATGGAGAAAGAACACCCAGTGCCCGATACTCTTTTCGATGGAAAAAAAACCGCATTAACCCACAGGTGGACACCTTTGTGCCTACCTTTGTGCCTTCCTTCCGGTAGCACTGCTCCCTCAGGTCATCAACTGAATCAGGGAGGACAAATGCTCAGTCTTATTTGTGGCACCGATTTGGCAGAACCAGCCATGATTCCCAGGAATGGTCCAGCTTCTGTCTGCAGTACCGTGGCCAATCCCTCTGAGAAGGGACCTTCTTTCCCAAATTCCCAACCCAAGTTTTAGAGCCTCCACCTATAGCCTCTTAATGGAAGCCTTCAAGCCTCCCCCGGAGGGTCATGATCATAATCTCTGAGAGGCAAGGGCACCTTCTACTAGGTACCTTTATATGCAAAAATAGGCTATCTTTTCCGGTTGGTGTGCAGCCTGGCATAAAGACCCCATGTCTTGTGAGCTTCCATTCTCTCTTTTCTGCAGGAGCTGTTGGACGGTGAATGCACTCCAGTCCACACTCAAAGTTTACACGGCAGCTGTCATGGCATACCGTGCCCCTATAGGTGGCCAGTTGCTCATGACAGCTGACCTTCAGCTTCTCTTTGTGGCTCTGGCATCGGTCAAGCGAATTGGTGACCTTTAGGATCTCTCCGTGGACGCTTCCTGCCTTGTGTTTGGGCCCAGCGACAGCAAGTTTGTTCTTAAACCCAGACAAGGCTATGTGCTTAAGGTACTCGTCATCTCTCCCCTCTGCTGAGGGTGAACAGACACTAGACCCACTTTTCCAGGTGCGGGCCTTTAGGATATACATTGCTCTAGCCAATCTAGCGCTAAAGGGCTGCCTGTAGCGGGGACTGTCCCTCTGGATAGTGGACACGATAGCACTAGCCTATAAGTCCTTGGACTTGCAGTGCTTTATTGGGGTGAGGGCCCACTCCACCAGAGAAATGGTCTCCTCCTGGGCCTGGTCTATCCATGGCTGACATCTTTGTGGTGGCCGGCTGGTCCTCGCCTTCCACCTTTATCAAGTTCTATAACCTAGACATCCCGGACCCTTCAGGCATGGGTTCTGTCTGCCTAAATCATTCTCCGCCCTCGGGGGTTTTAATAAGAGATACCATACTTACAGGCTCCAGCCTGCCATTTCTGGGCATTATAAATTCTTGACTCTAGTACCCTGCCTGGGGCCCTCATCACTGAGTGCCCCCGGCTACGGCTTCGCAGGACAGTTTCATTATGTGCTGGTACCACGCCGTTTTGCAGTGTTTTCCACGCCCTCATTTTACGCCATGGACACACGGAAGACGGCAAAGAGGTGAAACTTCTCCGACGTGGAGAACGAGACCATCACCAGGGAAGTGGAAAAAAACTAAATTGTTTTATTTGGGAAGTTTAAAGAGTGGGATTAAAGGCGCCCACAAAAACAAAATATGGACCCAAATTACGAGTACTGTTATTAGTGTGGGGGTTGAGAAGCGCACTCCAGCATAGGTAATAATGTTTTGAAACTATTAGCATTTCATTTTGTATCACGTCACATGTATTGGGGTGTACAATAGTGATGATGATGTGATGTGGAGTACCATTCATTCACATTAATAATTGCATGACAATTTGTAAGATTTTTCTTATTATTATTATTATTATGATTTTTATTATTATTGACGCTTATTGTTATTTAGAAGAAGAAAGTTGTTATTGTTATTATTTATATTATTATTATTATTATTTAAAAGAAGAAGAATGTCATTTTTATTATTTTGTCAGTCTGAATTATTTTCAGTCCCATGCAGTCCGTGCGCAGCTGGCGGGCCTAACCCTGAAACGTCAGGTAAAGCGCACAGGCTCGCAACTGGAGGAATACATATGCCTACGAATCAAATGCTTTGGTAAAGTCACACAAATTAAACATTGAAGTTTATAATTACTATGTTGTTGTTTTTACAGTGGGTCATAATATAGCATATTTTTTGTCAGTGCGTTTTGTGGTGTTAGAAATTGTTTTTCTGCGCATGTTCGCACACACTAACTCAAAACGTGCGTACACCACCTCCTGAGCTGGCGTAGGATTTGAGCGTGCCGTACGCCAACGTCCATATTGATAAATCTCAAAGTCACCGTGGTTTTTTGGTGTACGCCAGGTATAAGCTGTAAATTTGGTGTACGCACTTTTGATAAATGAGGGGCAATGAGTGTGCACAGTAGGATAGGGTTGATTTTAAGCTGACTTTAAGCTGAATGTACATTTTTAGGCTACATGCCGAGTTCAAAATATGCACATGTTGTTGTTTACCCTAAAAAGATGGAGAAAAGTGTTTTTCCTTTTTGGGCTGCATGTGTGATGGATTCGTGAGTGTGGGAACATGGTGTTTTCTGGCAACAGTGTAAGAATATTTTTACACTCCTCTGGCCATAGATGGGCTGCTGAGGGCTCTGATATGCTCCAACCTGTTACATTTCCACAAGATGCTTCCCAACAGGTCTGCCTCTCACTCCCTGGGCGCTGTGAAAGGAATTTCAATGTTTTAATTATCGCAGATAAGGAAAACAAGGAGTGCATTGAAAAACACTGACACAACTTCACTTATCAGAGCAGAGATAGGACCTCCACTTAGAACCTCTTAGAGCTGCTCACCAGCTCTGATTTGGCACACATCCTCTCCTCCACTGTCTGGAATGGTGTCCTGCTGTCCTTGCTTTGCCAGTCATGAGCTTTACAGCCAGGCAGGTAACATGCAAACATTCAAGGCCTTCACTATATTGCCAGCTTAGAACAAAGACTACTTGACCTTGAACTGACACAATGTCATGATTCAGTATTCCTATGAGAAAGAGCTTGATTTTTTTTGTTTGTATTTTTAAATGATCTGTTTTACTTCTAAAAGGATACACTGTATTACTGTAACCAAGTGGCTTTTATTGTACCAACAACAATATGAATTCTTTTAGACTTAAAAAGCCCAAGGTGAGGCAGATTTGTGCCAGCCTATTTGGTTACAGTGGCCCCCCAAATCATAAACCACACATAACATATGATGCAAAATATTCAAAGTGGGAACATGATGCAGATTTTCTCTCAGAACATCTTTGCAATGACTACTATTGGATACACAAATTCATTTATAGCCTACTAAAATAGCCTACTTTATTATCACTTTTTATCAACTAAACACATCATTGCTGAATAAAAGTATTAATTTATTAAAAAACACTGACCCCAAACTTTTGAACGGTAGTGTATATTGTTACAAAATTATTGTAACAAAATATACTATTTTAAATAAATGCTGTTCTTTTTATTCATCAAAGAATCCTTAAAAAGTATCAGAGGTTATAAAAATATACAATATAACATTATGACCGGTGAAGTGAATAACACTGATTATCTCTTCATCACGGCACCTGTTAGAGGGTGGGATATATTAGGCAGCAAGTGAACATTTTGTCCATAAAAGTTGATGTGTTAGAAGCAGGAAAATTGGGCTAGCGTAAGGATTTGAGTTTGACAAGGGCCAAATTGTGATAGACGACTGCATCTCCAAAACTGCAGCAAACTTGGGTTTGTTCTCGGTCTGCAGTGGACAGTATCTATCAGAAGTGGTCAAGGGAAGTAGCAGTGCTGAACCTGCGACAGGGTCATGGGCAGCCAAGGCTCATTGATGCACGTGGGGTGCGAAGGCTGGCCCGTGTGGGCCGATCAAAGAGACGAGCTACTGTAGCTCAAATTGCTCAAGAAGTTAATGCTGGTTCTGATAGAAAGGTGTCAGAATACAGAGTGCATCACTGTTTATGTATGGGGCTGCATAGACGCAGACCAGTCAGGGTGACCTTGCTGACCCCTGTCCACTGCCAAAAGCACCAACAGTGGGCATGTGAACATCAGAACTGGACCATGGAGCAATGGAAGAAGGTGGCCTTGTCTGATGAATCATATTTTCTTTTACATCACGTGGATGACTGGGTGCATGTGCGTTGCTTACCTGGGGAACACATGGCACCAGGATGCATTATGGGAAGAAGGCAAGCCGGCGGAGGCAGTGTGATGCTTTGGGCAATGTTCTCCTGGAAAACCTTTGGTGCTACCATCCATGTGCATGTTACTTTGACACGTACCACCTACCTAAGCATTGTTACAGACCATGTGCACCCTTTCATGGAAACGGTATTCCCTGGTGGCTGTGGTCTCTTTCCGCAGGATAATGTGCCCTGCCAAGAAGCAAAAATGGTTCAGGAATGGTTTGAGGAGCACAACAAGGAGTTTGAGGTGTTGAATTGGCCTCCAAATTCCCCAGATCTCAATCCAGTCGAGAATCTGTGGGAGTCCGATCAATGGAGACCACACCTCGCAAATGACAGGACTTAAAGGATCTGCTGCTAATATCTTGGTGCCAGATACTGCAACACACCTTTAGGGGTCTGGTGGAGTCCATGCCTTGACGGGTCAGGGCTGTTTTGGCAGCAAAAGGGGGATTAAATGATCAGTGTTTCCTAAAACATGTTCCTGGAGTCCCACAGCAATTTTGGATGTTTCCCTTATATGACACACCCAGTTTCAGTCATGGAGCCTTTGTTAATGAGCTGAATCAGGTGTTAAATAAGGGAGAAATCCAAAGTGTGCAGTGCTGGAATGCTTCAGGAACAGGATTGGGAATCACTGCTTTGAACTGTCTCAGCAAAGTGGACCATGACTAGTCATGAAATTTACTGCATCTCACTAAACAGGTCATGAACGGCCAGTCGAGGCAAGCAAAGACATTTCTCAATGACAGACAGCCGTTCGTTTGTTGCTCAAGGTCAACAGAGCAGACAGCTCTGTCCGGTGCGCTTTTGTTCGTCCAACCAGCTGAGACCCCTCCTCTCCGCTCAGCTCTGTCCACACCTGCGGAAGAGGAGTCACCTGACGACTGGCTTGCCTTGCAGAGAGAGTAGACACACTTTTCTTTGAGGGTCCTGTCGGGAGATTTTATGTCCTTGTTTAGTTTCTGAGAGGCATTTGTCAAGAGAGCAGAAAAAAAAGCTGTGCTGGAGGGGTAAAAGTGTTAAAGAGAGAAAGTTATGGACACCTGCTCACAAAATCAGTGTGCAGCTCACTATCATCAAACCCTGTGTGGCCTTAAAGGGATAGTGACCTAAAATGATCATTCTGTAATGATTTAGTCACCTTCGTGAATTCTGAGCACAAAATAAGTTTAACCAAAGGGAAGTTTTATTATGCTCTTTTTATTATTTTAAATGAATGGGGACCAAGATTTAAAAGGAGAAAAAATAGTCCATGCAAATTGTCCAGATACAGATTTAAATATATTTCGTAATTTATTAACAATCTCTCTCGACAGCTTTGGTCTCCATTCACTTTCATTAGAAAAGTTCAGCATTGGCTTTCAGTTATAAATAACTCTTTTGCTTTCCACTCAAGCAAGAAAGTCATGCGGGTTTTGAAAGACATGAGGGTGATGATGACAAGATTTTCAAGTTGGAGTGAACTGTTCCATGAACACTATTCTTTACTTATTTAATTGAAGTTTGATATTGAGTCAAAAATCACCATGCATTCAGACATGTTGTGTTTTTTCATTTATTTTCTTCTTCGGGATACTGTGATCTCGAATAAATAGGACCAGCCCATTTCCTCCAATCCCTTCTTTCATTTTCACAACTGTCTTCAAGCGTAAATGCCAACACTCTGTGTGGTATTAATATATCACTTTTGTGAGAGCAAGACGGTGCACTGTGCTCTCAAGACTAGAGGCCATTAAGAGTGTCTCCAAACCATAAACAGCTGGATTTATTAGGGGAAGCTCCCTGTTCACAGCAAGCCTTGCATGAGTTTCTTTTATTTCATGGAAGGTGTGAAACATCCAGTTTTACAAGCCTAAACCAGTGACACCACTTAGGGTGAATATTCAGGCATTTAGATAAAGAACCTGCTATTCATGGGGACGTTTACAGGACACCGTTTTCAACCAAAAACTGAAACCTTTTATGCATTACACCAAGCCTGTAACCATGTCCTGGAAAAAAATGGAATTCACACTCATCTTCAACGAACATTAAGCCCTGCTTTCTTTTATCTGATTGGCCATCATTTTGGCATTGACCAACGCTGTTAGACTGCTGAGGCAGATCAGCCTAAAAATGTAAACCCTTTTTAACCCTAACAACAAACAGAGCAGTGCATAATTCACTCAAACAAATGACTTGTTGAATTGACTGAAAAAAGCAGCGTCAAGTGGGAGTAATTTTTAAAAATAACTATTTAGTTATGTGAACAAAAGAAATTCAAGTAAAGCTGACAATTTTTTTGAGTAAATACAAACCATTTGAATTTGTCACTGTTAAATAATATTTATTTGTGCAGTTTACTTAACAATGTTATGTTAAATTTGTAAAAGTGTATTTTGTTAAGTGTACACAATTATCGATTTAATTTACCTTTTCAAATTAACTATTTGCTCTAAAGTGTAAGGTGGAAAACTATTAAATAACAAGCACATTTTTAGAAACAAAATGCAAAACTAACTCATTGGACAAACTGAATTTTACGGAGGGCATAAATTCTATTCAATAAATATGTGTGAGTGCCCGCAGCCTAAACACAGGCACCACTCTTCTGCATAATGGTAACCACAAAATTACAGAAACTCTAAATTTCCAACATAACTGAAAATTAAACACTAACATAAACTAACAACATATTTCCCTTTACTGAAAAACACATACAATTACACTTTAATCCCTAAATTTACTCCCTAATTTTACTAAATGCAGTCCCTTGCAAAGCATGCTGGGAACTACAGATCCCCTGCCCAGTTTGTTAGTTTTACTCAACAATGTTAAGTTGACCAAACATACATTTATTAATTAAAGCTGTCAATACTCGTTTTTAGTAGAAACAACTCAGTAAATTTAAGTTCATGTAGTTACATTAGTTTTTAAAGTATGTGAACAAGGATGATTTGAGTGCAACAAACAACAGTGAAAAATCATGTATTGGAGGCCTTTCAAAAGTTGAACTTTCAAAAGTTGGTTCCAAAGTTTAGGTTTTTGAAAACAATGTTATCATCTCTGTGTAAACTACAAAAACACAAATGTGTAAAAAAAAATGACATCATGTCCATTCGTATTACTATGTTTAGTCTATAGTTTTTCTTTACAAAGTGACATCGTAAATTACTTTTTAAATTCTTTAATGAAGTTGAGAGCCCCTTACACGCCTCACATGTGTACACTCGGGTGTTCCCCCTGAAACAGACCCTACAACAAAACATAAAACAATAGTTCCTATTGTCACAACCCATATAATTTTTTCTCCTTTGTTTAACAAAACTGAAGACATTGGCGACCGTCCTCCATCTGTTTTTATTCTCAGGTCACGTTTGATCTCACGAGTCTCCCTGAGATCTCATCTCACTATGGAAATGTTACTAATGTTATTGGACGAATCTTCTAGTGTGGTTAAAAATCGGTTGAAACTGCCCTGTGGAAACCCCCCCTATGTCTGTGGTCTCCCCTCTACACAGTTTAAAAAAAGGTTAAGATTTGAAAATCATTTAGTGTGTCCCATTCCTTAAACTAGGGGTGATGTTCCTGGAGATCTACCTGCAGAGATCAGATTATATCAAATACCAAGTGCTTCTGAAGATCTTAATAAGCAGCTGTGATTGGTCTTATCTAGAGCTGAACTTTGCAAAAAGGTAGATCTCCAGGAACAGGGGGCACCCCTGCTTTAAACCAACTGGACCAATTTCTAGAGGATGTATTACAATTATTCATTTGCATTACTATTCACACTACTATTTACGAATATATACTACTTGTTGCAGTTTTGACTGATAAAAAATAACCACAAGTTTTAAGAAAATCTTGAAAAATACGCATATGATGTTTTTCTTACAGTCCCAATCTGCAAAGCCAATCAAAAAAGTGTCCAAATACCACATTCATGTCAAAATGAGAACTGAGTTTGTTAATACTGTAAGCTAATAATTTATCACCACAATACAATATTTTCATCCACACATATCAAAAGTTTGGAGAAATAATCTTTATTTAGCCTGGATGCATTATCAAAAGTTACAGTAAAGACTTTTTAATTATTACAAAAGCTTTCTATTTCAAATAAATGCTGTTTATTTAAACCTCGATAAATTTATGAAATAATCCTCACTAAATTATATCATGGTTTCCGCAAATATATTAAGATGTTTTCAACACTGATCATAATAAGAAATGTTTCTTGATAACCAAATTAGAAAGATTTCTGAAGGAACATGATGAAGACTGGAGAAATTCAGCTTCGCCTTCACAGTAATAAATTACATTTTAAATTCTATTAAAATAGACAACAGTTCATTTAAATTGTAATAATATTTCACAATATTCCTGTTTTTACTGTATTTTTGAATGCTGTCTTGGTGAGCATAAGAGACTTCTTTCAAAAACATTTTTACCGGCCTCAAATTTTTGAACGCTTTCTAAGTGTCTTAGAAAGACAATCTAAAAGATTAAACAATCTCACAGAACCGAGGAACTGTCATGTCCTTCGGCTTGGCCATGAGGTTCATCAAACTGAAGAGGAGCCAGAAACAGACAGACAGATAGCAGCTTTCAGCACAGGCAGAGGGAAGGGACGGAAAAGGCAGGGCAGGTGTGTTTTCAGACAGCTTTCAGGGTTTCTGCCTGACTCACAGAGCCACAAAGCTTCAGGTAATCTGTCAGAATGTCTTGTCATGTGGCCATCTCAGCCGGTGAGTATCGTGCGAGTGTTACATTGGGACTTATAAATGAATTTGTCAAGTTTTAATCTTAATATTCACCGACATTTTTCACTGTCTTCTGATTGTCAACGATATAATAGAAAAGTGTTTGACTACTGGTGTGTAAACAAACGGCAGAACTGCAGTTTGGATAAAGTCTCATGCCTACAGGCTAACAGACATGAGACGAGACAGGCTGTCTGTCAACAGAGATTCTGTAAAGCAAGGCAACAGTATCATTGGAGGATTCTAGGACATTGCGTTTTTTCTTCTTTTAGGCATGGAGCATGTTGTCGAGAGGTTTTACTCTACCTGGGCTGTCAATGCCCTCTTCCACATGCAGGTGCACACGCTGAGGGGCTCTGACCTATAGATTATGTTTCCAAAACATCAGCTTAGGCACACAACAGAAGGGAGAGAGAGATGAGGTTGTCTGTGAGCTTGTGTGCACGTGTGGCTTGTATAATGTAACAGACTTATTGCTAAATCTGCTTACTTTTTGACTCTTTTAGAAGAAAACAAATACAACTCTAAGTATTTATTTGATACATGGCTAAATTAAGGAAAAATAAAGCATCAACAGGTGCAGATGTTTCCCAAAAGCACAGCAGTAATGCAGTATATAAATTTCCAGTCAGAATTTAGACAGTATTCGTGTTGTACTGAGAGTGCTCTCATCAGAGTTACAAATGCTCTCATCATCCGGTTGTGGTTGCATCTCTCTCTGAGTGTTACTGGACTTTAGTGTTGCGTTTGACACTGTCGACCATAACATTCTTTTGAATTGGCTCAAAAATCACGTTGGCATTAGTGGAATCATATTGGCATGGTTCAAATCGTACTTATCTAACCATCATCAGTTTGTAGCAGGAAACAAATAGGTATCATATTGATCACAAATTTCGGTGTGGAGTAACGCAAGGCTCAGTATTAGGCCTGTTGTTTTTCAACCTGTACATGCTACCCTTGGGAGATATAAAAGTATTAAATTAAAGACACATTATGTAAGATTTTTGGATTAGATTATTCAAAAACCACTAGAATAACATTTTATATTTTGTTGACTTGTGTACTTCTCCAAAATGTTTCCAAGAATGTTTAAATCAAGAGAAATAAGCAATTTTAACCAGGACACAGAGTGTGTCTGGCTGTCGCCCATCAATGACATCATAACCGCGTTATGCTCTATTTCCGTTTTATACCATGGGAACACCAAAGACGCTTTAATATATTGTGTGTTTTATTAGACAGGTGAGAAACTGCTTGGAGACATTCATCAACAGAAAACTAAAACTAATCATTGTTATAGCTCAACACAGTTAGTTTTACTGTTTAAATCTTGTTTTCTTGATTTACCTTGAGTACCATGTTTTACCATGCCTAATATCGATCTAGCTGACTGCAGTGTGCAACAAGTGTCTCATAGCAGCCGCCGAACAAACGTACAGTAGCATTATAACAACTCTTACTCAGATGTATCTAATATGATAAAACAGTGCTGCGTTACCGCACATACACATGACCAGAAAAAACAGAAACGGTCGTTTGCGGCATAATAAAAGCTGAGTGAAATCCAGGCATCATCAAGCTATGGCTTTGTTTTGAATAAGCAAATACAATTACATATTGTGGCTTTAAAGGGATAGTTCACCCAAAAATGATATTTATCTGCTTACCCCCAGGGCATCCAAGATGTAGGTGTGTTTGTTTCTTCAGTACAACACACATGAAGATTTTTAACTCCAACCGTTGCAGTCTGTCAGTCGTATAATGCATGTCAATAGGAACATTTTAGAGTATGAGAGCTATGAGAGTTAAACAACAGGCATAAAAATCCATATTAAACCCTGCGGCTTGTGACGATACATTGATGTCTTAAGACACAAAACGATCGGTTTGTGTGAGAAACCGAACAGTATATATATAATTTTTTTTTACCTCAAATACAACACTATGTACATCAGCTGTCCCCATGCCATCACTGCCTGTGAGGTCAAATTATATGAAGAGATATGCACAAGAGATCACTTCCACTGCTTGTATCCCCTTGAGATTCGCCGAATCGTGTACATTTGACCTCACTTGCCGGAAGTGATGGCGTGCTCGCGGCTTTTGTACATAGTGTTGTATTTGAGGTAAAAAAAATAAATAAATACTGTTCGGTTTCTCACAAAAAACAATCGTTTCGTTTCTTAAGACATCAATGTATCTTCACAAGCCGCAGGGTTTAAAATGGATTTTGTATGCCTATGTTGTTTTACTCTCATACTCTAAAATGTTTCTATTGACATGCATTATACGACTGACAGACTGCAACGGTTGGAGTTAAAAATCTTCATTTGTGTTGTACTGAAGAAACAAAGACAACTACATCTTGGATGCCCTGGGGTAAGCAGATAAACATGATCTCACTAAAATATGTGAGTATTTTAACATAAAGTGTGATTCTACTACACGTACATTTACGTACGTTTTCACACGTACAATACTGACTTATTGACAGCACTAAAATGTACAATTTTGATGTATTGACAGCACTCAAATGTAAATTATTTACGTATCCAAGTGTGAACGTAGCTCCCATGCATTAATATCATAATCGTGGCATTAATATTGTTTATTTTATATCCAATAGTCACATCAATATTCTACTAAGTTAATCTACCTAATATAAAACAACAGAAATATAAAATAACATTTTGCTCTGTTCGTGACCTCTGCTACAAACTCATTTCGGATGACTAGATCATGTTAAAAGAAGACTGCATTTCAAAACCTTAAGTAGAATAACATTCTTGCCAACCATTTTGTAGTATTTACTGGCGATCACAAGATACACCAAAACACAACATCAAATCACAAAACACAACACTTTATTCGTTCGCTGTAATCCAAATCATTAGAATCCATATGTTTGCGAGAAATAAATCCAAATTGAGCTCTTTATCCAGTGATCTTCATCTCCATTAGCCTTCCATTAGTCTTCATCTCCTCTCAGTAGCGACCGTAAACTAATATCGCGCTCGTTGTGAATTCAAATTCATAAAACGCACCCTCATGAAGCGTTATGACATGATTTGCGGCAGTGGCATCGAACGCTCATTGGCTCTCGCCTGCTTCGTCACAGATTTTGACATGCCGTGTTTCAGTTGATTTGTATTTTAAATGGGAAACGCGCAACTTCATGGAAAGAAGCCGGATTAATATTTTCATTGATTAATAACTTACATTCTGCTCTGTACCTCATACAAAACTATGATATACCACCAGAGAGGACTGCGACTGCAACATATCTTCATTTGAACTACTTTTGGTACCGTTTTTGACATTTTTGCAATAAATAAATGATTGTGATTACACTGGTCTGTCTGTTATGCTTTTATTTATAACAGTACGTTGTTTTAATACATGCTAATGAGTAGGTTTAGGGGTAGGTGTAGGATAAGCCGTTAAATTTTTTTTAATGCTATATTGTTATCAAAATCGTCATTTTCCAACGTTTTACCTTTTATTCTCTTTATATTCTGTATTAAATTGGTATGTTTAGGTTTAGGGTAGTCTTACATTAATCAATAAATTGTCAAAGGGAAATTATATAGATATCTTTATGATATAACAAAAAAAAAAATGTTTTTATCAGTATAAAATTTTGTATTCTTTAAAAAAAAAAAAGATTTCATGATGGATTCGTAATTATTTTACGTTTTTTAGCTGTAGAAATGTAATAATACTACGTTTAAATGTTGCAAATACGTCTATATTCTACATTTTAGCACTTCTCCAAACGTACTAAGACGTAGCCTTCGTTTTGTCTCTTTGAAAGTAACGTATTAACGATGAGACCAGGCTGAAACATCACGTTTTCATTTTTGGGTGAACTATCCCTTTAAGTCACAATTTGAGATAAAAACAATTATAAGAAATTAAGTCACACTTATGAGAAATAAGGTCACATTTGTGGGATATATATGTCACAAAAAGTTACAATTACTTTTTTAAAATTGCTTTTACTCTGATTTAGAAACAGACTTCCTTAGTTTGTGTTCTGTTTCTTAAAATATTGAAATGTATATGTTGTTTTAATGCAATGATATTCCTACATTAATTGTTGGCTAATACTTTGTGGGGCTCCTTTGACTATATGTTGATTGACAGTCTCTAAATATCTACATCATTTGATATCTGCATGAATATCTGTAATATAGGCCTACTTGGATTTATTTTATTTTGCTAAAAATGCTATGCACATTATGCTTATTTCTCTAATGGTGTCAATTCTCAGTGTTTACACTAAGTTTGACACTTCTTTCAAATTAATTATTTCAGTCAGCAAAGATGCATAACAATTAATCAAAAATGTCATCAAAGATATACAAAGTAAAAAAAAACAACAACTTTTATTTCAAATAAGAGCTGTTCTTTTGAGCTTGCTATTCATCAAAGTTATGAAAAAAGCACAAATGTTTTCAACTTTGAAAAATCTGCATATTTTAATCATGATTCCTGATGGATCATGTGACACTGAAGACAGGAGTAATGATGCTGAAAAATCAGCTTTACCATCACAGGAATAAATTATATTTTAAATAACATAGAAAACAGCTCTTTTAAATTGTAATCATATTTTACAATTTTACTGTATTTTTGATCGAATAAATGCATACTTGGTAAAAAAGAGTCTTATTCTCCCAGCTTTTGAACGGTATTGTATGAATTGAACTGGATCATCAGAGAGCTGAAGGAGGTAGTGCCAGTTTTCGGAGAGAGCGGGAGTGTTTCAGTGAACCATGACATTACAGATTAGGCTGTGTGATAGAAAGACGGCACTGGTTTGTGTTGAGAGTGCGTCTGCCAGAGATAAGTGAGTCAGAGAGGCTATTGCAGGAGGGAGTCCACTCTGTCATGGCTTATTTAGACAAGGCAAGTCCTGGGAACCGCTCACCACTCACGGGAAGCCAGACAATGGGATTCTTCAGCAGAGCAGCTCTAAGAATCCAGATCCAGCATAGGTCTCCCCTCTCAGCTGAGAGCTTCACGTCTGTCTGTAATGTACACAGAAGCAACTGGGCGCCATACTGTCTATCCAAAACACGCTCTCTGTGAGAGAAGGAAGATATGATCAAAAACCTTGCCAAAGGAAAGACTGCCTCTCACCCATCACGTTTAACATGAGAGCTGAACATTATCCAGCAGCTACTCTAAAAATGCATATTATCACTCACAGACACTGTCAATCCCAGATTAGTGGTCAACAAATCTTAACCTTTTAGCCATATTTGTAAATATGTGGCAACAGTCTTGCAAAGTACCAATATTTATTTATTGTTGCTAAATTTAACCTTGAAACATTACATTATATTAACCAAGTACATTTGGTATTCAGATATTTAACAATATTTGTGTTTTCATATTTTATGAGGACTTTCCATTACATAATTATTTTTATACTGTACAAACTGTAAATTATATCCCCTTACACTAACCCTACCCATCAAGAACAAATTCTGCATTCTGATATTTTCAGAAAACATTACTTAGTATGATTTATAAGCTGTTTTCCTCATAGGGATAAAAAAAAAAAGTAATCACAAGGACAAGGACAGCTATCTTTGTAGGGACATTTTGTCCAAAATGTAAGGTTTACCTGAACGACAACGCACACAAAATTAATAAACATGAATTTTTGTGCCAACCTTGTTATGTTCACAAATCTCACAGCAGCACGCGTTATTCACACAGTCAATATTTTTTACTTTGTGCTTTAAGAAAATTCTGTAATAATATCCAAATTTATCACCAGCAGGGAAAAGTAAATGATGGTGAATACAAAAACACAAGAACTGAATCTGGTTTTAAACTGTGAATGTTAGCTTTGGTAACTTTAGATCTTTGCTAACTTGCTAACAGTGTTTTTCTGGGACCCTGTGCATATCAAATCTCTTGATTAAAGTTTTTTCTTGGTATCTCTGTTGTAAATATGGTGGAAACAGTAACATGGATGAAACAGATTAATATGCAGAATAACTCATTAAATGTAATGGTAATGTTTGAAAATCTGCTTATATTCTGATTCGGTTATCAATAGTAAATCATGAGGGCGCAAAAGGCATGAGAATGATCCAAGGCATTTTATTTAACTGGGCTATAAAAGATCAAGGCAGGCACCACACGTCTTTAGCTTTGCATAATGATCTCCAGGTCCAATGACACAAGCCAGTCATTTTCACAAGGAATGAGGACTTTCAAGGCTCCTGCGAAAGAGAAAGAAGATAACTACTTGTTCGTCAGTACAGAGAGATGGATTGAAAAGGGGGGTGTGTGTCAGCTGTAGGGAATGAAAACAAATGGAGTTGTGTGAGAGTCTGAAAGCAGATCTGTGATGGAAAACTGGGTAAACACAAGAGCTTCCTCAAAGCCTGCAGGCCTGCCAGTTACTGCAGTCAAAACTATAAGTGCGTCTCTGATTAATCATACGCCTTTCACCATGACTGCTAAGTGGTGCTATAACTAAAAACAAGATCAAGGCTTTTTTTGGTCTGTTAATGCCAAAAAAAGAAAAGAAAGAAAAAGTACATTTATCCTATACCTACCTGAGCGTCCTAGCCAAAACATCACCCAACATTAATCAAAGCAATCATATACTGTTACGTAAAGAAGACTTTTTATGCTCATATGCTTTGATTAAAAAATACAGTAAAACAGTACACGTCAAATTTACGGTAAAAATCTGTGGTTGCCAGGACTCTACCATAAAAAATATGGTAGCAACATTTTAGATTTTACAGATTTAAGTTGAAATTACAGTAAATAACCATATTTCTAATGCTTTTCTTTGAGAAAAGAACAAAGAATGGCACTTAAGTCATTCTTAAGAAAGGAAGATTGTGTTCAGAAGTGTTCAGAGTTTTGCTGACCAGATACGTTGGTCGTTGCTTTGGTTGGTTGTAGCGCTATCTTATTGCGTGCAGAGGGAATCTGAAAGTCAACCGTTTATCCCGCCCCTCGGATTGAGCCCTGCCAACGGTGAGTTCCCAGACCCAACATCTTAATGTGATGTCAGGCTAACAACGACTTGTTCTTTTTCACTTCCAAAAACTCTCAATTTAACGGTATTTTACTGTAAAATTACATTAAATGTAAGGTTTGATCTATTACAATTATTCATCGTATTTATTACAAAAACTTTCTGTTAACCAGTTAACTGTTTTTAACCGTAGCATTTTTACAATCTTTTGCCGTTAAAATTACAATAATTTTTTACAGTGTTTGTGAAATATTTTTACAATTTAATTTAGCTGTTTTCTACTTAAAGATTTTAAAAATGTATTGCATTCCTGTGATGGCAAAGCTGAATTGTCAGCATCATTACTCCAGTCAGTCACATGATCCTTCAGAAATCATTCTAATATGCTGATTTGCTGTAACATTTAACATCTCAAGAAACATTTATTATCATTATTATTATCGATGTTGAAAACAGCTGTGCTGTTTAATATTTTTGTTGAAACCATACTTTTTTTTTTAATGAATACCAAGTTCAAAAGGACAGCAATTATTTGAAATAGAAATCTTTTCTAACATTATAAATGTCTTTACTGTCACTTTGGATCAATTTAATGCATCCTTGCTGAATAAAAGACACCACACTTGGGAAGAGTAGTGTATATTTGCTGTTGTTAAATTGACATCTTGAATAAAATGGCTCTCGCTCCAAAGAGGAGTCATTCTTTGCATTATAGCACTGATGGTTCCACAGCCAGACTAAATAGTTTAGATTAAGGAAGACTGTGTGCGTTTACAGAGACACAAAGGTGGAGACCTCTGGGCCACGTGAAGATGACCACTACGTCAAAGTTCACAGTCAAGTGGTCTCACAGTCACAGTCAGGTCTTCGGGGTCAAGCAATGCACAAACACATCTGTAAAGGCAAAGCACAAGACCAATTAGTATAAATCACAGCTGGAAATCCTGTTCCTAGAACTTTGGTAAAGGTTGTAGCAAGAGTGGTTGTTGTGGATCATTTAAATGTCACAGAAGGCTCTGGTTAATGTTAAGGAGCTAGGCCAAAAAGAGCAGCTGTCAGTTCAAATAATATGAAAAGGTGTCAACTACAGATAGAAAGTCAGCCTCAGGCTGAAGGAACTTCATATCACACCTGTGTAAGTGGCCTCATTTCAGGTGAACAGCTTCCACCTTAAACAATCACATACCCCTTGTCAATGGTGACATTAAGGAAGTATTTTTACTTTTTTAAGTATCTGTACTTTATTAGAGCATTTTTACTATATTCAAAAGCATATTACTTTTTTTTACTGCACTACATTTCATAAAAAACATACCGTTTTTTTTTTTCAAAATCAATCAGACACTCCGAGATGAAAAATATGAACAAATCATTTTTTGAGCCATTTCTTTTCATTAACTTCACAAGTTAAAACAGTTCAAACATGACGTTAAATGATTCATTTGTGAATTGAAATGATCCAATTGTAGTTTATGAATGTAAAAGGTCTGCAAAGTTGTAATGATTAAAGTGCAGAACAAATAAAATGGAAATTTATAGAAACTAGCCACCAGGGCGGTCCCCGGAGAACTACATTTTCAACTGTGGTCATTTGGTTGCATTTGCACCAGCAGTAGAAACTCCGAAGTGACATAAGTGGCCGTCACTTCCCGTCCTGCCGCTCTGGCTGTTCTGCACTCTGGTTTTTATTTTATTTTGATGGCACTGAGAACGCCAGAGCCTGAGCACACATCGCTCCCATTCTCCGTCTACATTTGTTTACGATCTGTTTAACAGTCCTGTCTAAGACGGTATTAGATAGTACTGTTAAACAAAGGAAGCAAATGGTATAAGAAAAAGTATTATAGCTTATAGTTGATTCCCAATGTTGCTAACTGATCAGAAATACCTTGTTTCGGTTGGATTTCCTCCTTAGCTTAAAGTTGAAAAAGTGCCTGGACTTTGGTGTTGGTCCGTCTATCGCCGTTTTCCATGTTTGTGGAGTTAGTTTGTGGAGTAAGTATATGTTAACTGTGTGTTTATGCAACTTTTAAAAATAAGTAATGCATTACAGTATTGCGATAAAAGTTACGTTAGTTACTCCCTTAGTTACTTTTTATGGAAAGTAATGCTTTGCATTCCTTTAATTACTTTATTTTAGCTGGGCTGAGCTCGCTTGATTGTTTTTTAACCCCTTCAGACAACAAACATTTTCTATTTTACAAATGTTTTCACATATAGTCTAGAACTACAATAACCATCATGTTCACACAGAGCAAACAACGCCTTTGCACCACACTCCCAATTTCTCTCAACATGGTGACAGGTGAGCTGTCAGTCAATAAATAGGAAAACAAAGTAACGTGTTACTTATTGAAAAAGTAAATTTAAAGTAATGCGTTACTTTACTTAAAAAAATAATCAGATTACATAACTCACGTTACTTGTAATGCGTTACACTCAACACTATTGTGCTGAGGTAGACCAGAGTCTAAAGTAGGAGCTAATTTAGTTAGAAAGGCATTCCTACAACTAAAATCATTCCTAGTTCCTGTGGTGCAAATATGCCAAAAAGGTGGTCCTATCACCAACAGTTATCGGAATTGTAAAAACGTTCCTCCAGTGTAAACCTATTGTCTCCTAAAACAAAGAATCGATTCTGAACTGCCGAGTCGTCAGCAATTCCATTCTGACTTCTCTTTACATGCCTAATGGAACAAACTGATTACCTGTGAACAACGTCTACTTTGACCCACCCTCAAATGCTGTAGTTGTAGCCGAGGCCTGAAAGAGTTTGGTTTGTGCTGTCGACACATTGATAAGATGCTATTTTTTGTGCTGCAAATCCCCTTTGTATGTACTTCAAAATAATGACGACTTATGCTGGAACTGATACGGAAAAACTGGCGCCATCATTCCTGTTCATAATATCACGGTGTATCAAGTGCTAGCCTCCGGAGCTGAAATTCTGTTATAGTAATAGGCATTCTGTTTCCAACACACACTGTAAGCTGAAGACCAACAAGACTGGACCATTTGACCAAATAGAGCAGAGTAGGCTTGTGAAAAGAAGGGGTTTAGAGAGGAAATTATATTATGAGGAAATTAAAATGTTTTTTGACCTGGATGCATGTAAACATTATAGGAGACCTCTAAAACAAAATAAGAACCTTTAAAATCGCATAACTGCTTTAACAACTGCTTCTACGACCCCTGTCAAAACCAATCTCAAGTTTTGCATGACTACATTCCGAACAAAGCATAATATTGTACGTTTTTTGCACTACGTTTTGGAAAAAACATGCTGTTCATTGTTATTTATAACTGGAAAAAAAAGCCATGTCAAGATGTAATATGTGAATTATTCTTTTGAGCCAATTCTTTGCATTGACGTATCTTGGAATTTGACTCATCTGATTGCAATGGTTCACAACTCACTAGTGATCCAGTTGGAAAACAATTATAATTGAAAGGGAATTATCACTAAATATTTTTAGCTTCATTTTACATTTGATACTTAATATACTGTCACCTTTTTGAGTATAGATCTGAATTAAAATGATTGTAATTCATGAATGCTCTTTTATATTCACACATTTTGACTCTAGATAAGGTGTTTGTGCTGTGTTTGGAAAAACGTGGTGTTGTGCATTATGGCCAAACATCTCCACTTTGGTCTAGTCTGTCCAACGCACTTTGTTCCAGAAGTCTTGTCGTTTCTTCAGATGCATCTTTGCAAACCTAATATGTGCTGCCAGGTTCTTTTTTATAGAGAAGAGGCTTTCTCCTGGCAACCCTTCCAAACACACCATACTTCACCATAGTTCAGTCTTTTTCTAATTGTACTGTCATGAGCTTTAACATTTAACATGAGGCCTGTAGAGTCTGAGATGTAGCTCTTGGGTGTTTTCCAGTTGTTCTGAGCGGTGCACAGTCTGACCTTGGGGCGAATTTGCTGGGACGTCCACTCCTGTGAAGATTAGCAAATGCGTTAAATGTTTTTCACTTGTGAATAAATAATCGTCCTCAATCTAAAAGGATGGACTTCTAATTGTTTGGAAATGGCCTTATAATCTTTTCCACATTGATGGGTCTAAGATAATTGCTGATGTCTTTCATCCCTGGCATCGTGTTAACACACCTGAATGCACCAGACTAGCAAACTGCCAAAACTTCTGCTTTTATAGAGTTGGTCACACTTGCTGTTGATCAGTTAATCAAATATATTTGATTAGCAGAGCTTGACTGCTTACCCTCTTAATTCCTATGAAAGCAATAAGGTGTAGTTAGTTTTTCATCACCAATGGCTTCTTCATTTTGGCCTAATTTTTGACAATGTAATATGTTTTGTTGTTCATCTGAGGTTGAATTTATCTAAGACCTGCCAAGGACCAGATGATTTTTTTATTATGTCCTGATACGTAAAACCATAGAATTCAAAAGGGTGTACTTTCCTTTTCTAACGACTGTATATGTGAAGGCAATAAAAAAGCATGCCAAGTAGGCATGCTAATGGACAAAATAAGATCACGCGATTTACATAAAAACATGACCGGAGATGATGCAAAAACATACGGAGAGCAGTAGCTCTCGTTTCTGCTCTGACAGCCACAAGACCATGCGTGCCTTGGTATGTTTTTCGTCTTCAAACCAAATTTGGGTCCGAAACGCATCTTAATACTAAGTGTAAACAGGGCCAATGGCTGCTTTTGTGATATTTCTGCATGAGTCACTCAAAGCTTGATCTCAACATAACTGAACAATTGTGTGGAAGAACACAACACCATGGAGGACAATCCAGTGACTCTATCGCAAAGGGCTGCATAAATACAATTTTGGCTCAAAGAGCCTTGGTGCTAGTAACACCAATTGGGCCATTGGTTTGGTTGATCGGGAACATGCTAAATCGAATGCAATACAACTACTTCAACATGTGCGTGTGGTAAATCGATGGAGAAAAACCCAAACAAACAAGTGTCTCATGAGACACATCTTCTACCAGGCCATAAGGGCTCTTTATTAGAGTTAGAAGAAAAAGCAAACACTCCACTGTCTGTCAGCAGTCCAACGACTAAAGCCACACACACTTTCTCACATTTTCCCACTTAGGAAACTACTCCAAGCCTCTCTCTGACTCAGCTGATCAAACATCAGCCCAGGCACATGTTCTAAAACAACAATAACATCACATAATTCCCTACAAATACCTCATTTACCATCTCTGACTCCTTAAAGAACTGCGTAAGGCTGATCACTGGATGGATCAGGAACCATAAACACCTCCTCATAATCCCCTACAGACTCTGCCGGGGAAGCTCATCAGCACCATTGTGGGCAAGCTTGTGCGGGCCACCCGCGACACGGATGGGAGGAGAGACATAAACGAACGCCAGGGTGGGGTGAAACACACCATCACACACTCTCAGACATTCAAAGAGTGTTCATTAACACTCCCTGTTTGAACAGATGTCTACCTGACACGAGTATATGTCTGGAGTAGCGAATAAAGACCATATTAAAAAAATATCATTTAACACCTGCAAACGAAACCAGCAGCAAAACCACACAGATTTTGTATTTTGAATCCCACTTTGTTCATCTACCTACAATGTTCTCATTAAATCCTGTATTACTTTAAAAGAGAGAACAATGATGTTTAACTTTACTAGTAAGATCAAACAGGAAATACGGATGCTTTCCAAAAGCAAATTATTAAATGCAATATGGTTTTTTTGCAAACAGGATAAAAGAAAGTCAGTTGAAGGACATGAATCCATGGGGAATGACTGGCGTTAGACCTGTGTATCAGGCATAGAAAGGTTCACTCCAGACCTGATTTCCATGTCAGGTTTGTATTCAAATTTAATAAGTTCTTAGAAATGGCAGACTAAAGACAACATCACCTTGACATTCAAGGTTAATACCGGAAAATAAACTGTGAAAATAATTTACAGCTTACAGTTGAATAGAAACCCAGTTCGAGATAATTTCACTCTTTTTCCCTCGTCTTGGGCATTTGAATCCGGTCTAACTCACAGGGACGTCCATGCGCGGCAGACCAGCTCTTCCACCTGGCCGGGTGAGCATGCGGCTCTCAGGAGCAGGACTGACGGTTCTTCATCTGTCATCTGCTCTCTCTCATTTAAAAAAAAAAAATAAGTATTTGGACACTTAACAATACACTTAAAACATATTGCATTAGTGTATCATATGTACCAATAGGCATTTTAAACATTTCCATAAATAATATATAAAATTTTATATTGGTGGACAAAGTACACAACTCTATTACTTGAGTAAAAGTAAAAGTACTACAGGTCAAATATTACTCTGTTACAAGTGAATGTCCTAAAAACCGATTTTTACTTGAGTAAAAGTACAGAAGTATTTGTTTTTAAAAGTACTTAAGTATCAAAAGTAAATTTAATTGTTGATGTCAATGCATTATTTTATTATTGTTGCATTGTTGTATAAATGTTCATTGTGGTTTAAGCCAGTAAGTGTTGCTCCATCCGACATGCTAGCATACGACTTCCTTAAACTCATTTCAATACTTGTATAAATGTAACAAAGCTCTTTACAAAGCTGCTGTCACTTTAAGGCCAAATGCTCCGACCCTATACACTGATACACATCCGATATTCTCCCAACTGTTTACTCGTCTCTTTCTCCCAGACGTTTACATTTGCAACATGACATCATGACTTTGCGGGCACTTTCTAAAGTCAAATGGTGTGCTATCTGTACGCATTTTGAGCTATCCATGTGTATGTGTACGCCGAAACACACCATCATCTCCGCGTGTATGTCTACGCCGTGTGATTCGGTGTGAATGTCTATGCCGAAACTAACCACTATGTGTGTTGTGTGTGTGTGTCCCCACAATGTAAATTGATTTAAAAACATACTAAATGATGTTTTTTTGAAAATGTAAAAATGCAGAATGTTTCTTGTGATGGGTAGGTTTAGGGGCAGGGGCAGTGTGTGTGTGTGTGTGTGTGTGATGGGTAGGTTTCACACTAATCTTTAATCTTTTCAGAAAACTGTCTAAGTATGGCCATGGGTGCACACACTGCGCAGAGGAACCGTCTTCTTCCATTTTGCTATAAACTGATAATGTTTTGGGAAACTTCACATGACCCTATTCAAGTGATCACTGATAGGCTGTCTGCAAAAAAAAAAAAAAACCTTTAAAGAAAAAAAAATCATCCAGTGACTTTCAAAGCTGCTAGAAACGACATTCAACTTTGAGGACCTCGATAGAAATGTAGTGGAGTAAAAAGTATGATATTTGTCTATCAAATGTACTGAAGTTAAAGTCATAGTTTCCCAAAAAAATAGTACCCAAGTAAAGTACAGATACTCAAAAAGTACAGTACTCAAGTAAATTTACTTAGTTACTGTCCTCCTCTGAAAATGTTGTATTTTATATTAAAATGTACAACATAATTCAGGAATTTAGTCTGATTCAAGGGGAATCAGAATGCCAAATTATGACTAAAGAGAGGAGCTGAGGATGGAGGAGGGTAATTGGCTCCAAAGAAACGCGATAGCAGCTGATAATACTGAAGGAGCTTATTTATGCATGCTGTGATAGATGACATATTCCTATAGGTAGATGTGATCAGCTGACAGTCAGCTGATGCGAGCTAGCTGTTTTGTTTAAATATATTTTACAATATAATGTAGCAATATCAAAGCTGAATTTTCAGCATCATTACTCCAGTCTTCAATATAATATGATCCTTCAGAAATTATTATAATATGCTAATATAGTGCTCAATTATATAGCAAGTATTTTCTGCTTAAAATGTTGGTGTAAAATCTAATATATATATATATATATATATATATATATATATTTTTTTTTCTGGATTCTTTGATAATGAACAGCATTTATTTGAAAGAGATCTTTTGTAACATCATTAATTTCTTTTTGTCACTCTTGACTATGTATAACTACAAAATCCTATCCATTTATATATATATATATATATATATATATATATATATATATATATATATATATATATATATATATACACACACATTTTGTGGTTGTCAAAAGTTGGTGGCTATTGAAATATAATTAATATATAAATTATACCTGTGCAAACTTGAGGGGAACCAGCTTCATACATCTACTAAAATTACCAAATACTTTAAGCGCCACATTAGAGGTTGTTCTCATAAAAAAAGGAACATTTAACCCTCTTGTCCAGACATTAGTATGCAGGTAAAGTGAGAGCTCCTCCATGTACACCCTTGGCAATTGTTCGGAAACTTGAAGTCAAAGGTCACATGTGCACCTGCATCTTAGACCAAACACTGAACTTGCCACCAACAGAGATCTTTCAATTCTTACGGCTTAGAGGTGCAGCTCCTTCATTCCCGAGGACACCAGCAGAGGAATTCCACAATCCACACAGAGGAATTAGGCAAAGTCATGTATCTAAATATACTACTTTTTCAGAAGGTAATAACTAACTTATGAGCATCCAAGAAAGAAAGCAACACGTTAACACATTTGCGACGAGACTCTCACAAAAATGCAAGGACAGTAATGCACTTACAATGGAAATCAATGGTACAAACCATTCTATAAGATTTAAAAAGCATGCATGTGTATAAAGCAGTTTTCAATTAAAAATATATTTGAGCTTTGTCTAAATCGTCTTTTTAATACTGGGACAACTGTGGCTGGTTGTGCATTGTACTCACTGTGGATGGATGTTTCTTAATGCTAACCATAGTCTTATGGTATATACATGTTTCTTGAGCATATCAGAATGATTTTGAAGGCTATGTGACTCTGTAGATTAGACAAAAACAGGAACAAAGCTGAACATTACTGGTCAAAATATGCTCAAAGTTGGGTATTCGACAAAAGTAATACAAATAGGAAAAGAGCCTGTGTTGCTCGAAACGTAACCCGTGTGTGAGCCCACTATTACATCTTTTTGCATATTTCGGAGCTTTGGTGTGACAACTTTTTTTCTTCTATTTTTACACTGTAGATCAGAGCAATGATGCTCTAAAAATTCAGCTACGCATCATATGAATAAATTATATAAAAAAAAATTTTTTTATTTCAGAATATAACATTTAGCCTACTGTATTTTTCATCCAATAAATGCAGCCTCATTGAGCATAAGAGACTTCTTTCAAAAACATAAAAAAAATAATACCAACCCCACATTTTTTATGATAGTGTGTAGTTTTTTTTCATGTTAACCCAGAACCAGGTACAAGCAAAAGTTACTTCCCCCAGGCAATCTAACTCATGATCAGGTAATGTGAAATGACATAAGCAATGCCACTTAGATTTATTTGAAAATAACCTCCCTCATTTAATCCATTCCCTATGAATTATTCTAATTCTACTGTATATTTCTGCTGTATATAGCATACCTGTACATACAAATTTGTTTCTCTCTCTCTCTCTGTGTGTGTGTGTGTGTGTGTGTGTGTGTGTGTGCGTGCGTGCGTGCGTGCGTCTTACATATGTGTATCTTATTCATATATCTTTATTTTACTATATGTGTACTGGAAACTTCTGTCACCAAAACAAATTCATTGTGTGTGAAATGAAGCTCTTTCTGATTCTGAACATTCATTTAAATCCAAACTTAAGAGTTTACAGATAAATAATTGAAATCACACAGACATCATCTTATGCAAGCCAGGGAAATTCCTGCACTGCTAATTTATTGGAAGCTGAGGAACATAAAGGAACGGGGCAGTCGGACTTCTGTCAGTAAAACTATACATGGTCAACTGCCAGGTGTGTTTCAGCTGAAACTCTCAAAAACAAGAGCTCAAATTCAGAGCAAACCAAAATACATTCTACTGTCCATCAAGAAACGATTGAATCCAATTCATATTCATTTAATTCATCAGAAAGGCCCTCAACAGATATAGAATCTGATTTAAATGAAACTCAGGTCATGTGATCTGCATGAGTAAGGCATTGTTGACTGGATAATACTAATGCTGGCCAGAGAGGACTGGACGTCTTTCTAAAGCGGTTATACAGATCTATGCGGTGTCCCCTAGAGACCTTAAAACAATTTCTAGAAGTTGTGAAGGGGCAATGATCTCCGCCTTAAAACTTTGGAACAACTTTGGAACATGTCCCACAAATGCTGACGAAACGCCACAGCCAAATTCTACAAAAATACCTCTAACATAGATATTTTTCATTATCTCTGAGTGCTATTCAGCCAGTGATGGCAATAAATTACAGTACAGGTCTACATTCTGCCATAAACAATGATTTAAATGACAAATCAAATCTCAATTTGAATGTACAGATATGTCTTCAATTGTGCGTATTGGTTTTGGCTGGGTATATATAAGAAAAAGTATGTTTCAGGTTTGCTCTTCTGGGTACTGTTTAGATGAAAAAAGGAATTAGAGAAGTCTAGAGGCTCTAATGCCAACCCACACATTTCAAGGACCACCCCCTCATTAGCATATCAAGTCAGGAGAGGCCTCTGATGCCCTCTTGTGGGACTCAAAAAGATGTTTTTTTTTGGGGGGGGTGAGTGCACAAAAACTTGAGCCGTCACAGTGAAAACTTAGGTCATGATTATTAGCTGAGTTATACAGGAACGTATTAAATGCTGAATGAAAAGAAGTAAACAGAGATGAGTGTTTGGACTCTATATGTGCGTATCATTTATTAAATCAGTCCACTTTCAGCTCGAGTGCTTATCTGGTTGGTTATGCTAGAGAAAGCCAGGGTCTTGCCATCCACAAGCAGCTACTTCTCTCCGTCCCTCTGGATCCTGCGTTTCTCATGCTGGTGTTTGGTGATAATGTACTTGAAGAACTCGTAGACGGACCAGCTGATGGCAGTGGAGGGCATCTGGTATATGACCCTGGCCTGAACGCCTTTGAAGTAAGCGGGCAGGCCGCCAAGCCTGTAGACAGTCCGGAAGGCATGGCCGAGGCCTGAGATGTGTCTTCCGCTCTGGCTGACGGAATCGAGAGCCAGAGACTCCTGCGTGTTCAGCAGCGTCTTGCAAACGTCCAGTGGCGTTGTGGCGGCGGCGGCGATGGCGCCCGCCAGCGCGCCCGACACCATATGGGAGGAGGGGTTGTATTGTCTTTGGGGGTTCAACAGCTCCTGCAGGTATTCGTAGGTCATGAAGTGCAACGCTTGGAAGGGCACGTTCATGGTGAGCTGTGTAGTGTAACTGCGATAAAAGGCCAACACCCCCTCCCTCTGCCACACGCAGCGCATACAGTCCAGAACGCCGCGGTATGGCGAGTTATACATCTGCATCCTCTGCTTCACCACTGAACAAGGGAGGTCATCGCAGTCAGTCAGTCAGACAGGAAACAAAAGAGGACAGGAAGGGGAACATTAATCAAGTGTGAGAAGTCAGGTCATGACTGAAATACAGTAGGCCCATCAAAGCAGAAATGTCTGTTTCATCCGGACGTGAGCGGATCAAACAAGCCTCCTGTCTGACCTACAGTCAAGCGGTCTGCAGGGAACAGACGAGGCGAAGGAGAGCAGGTGTCTACGCAAGGTCTTAGTCTGCCACCTGCGCTGCTTAACCTTGAGCCTCAAGAGTGCAGAAACAGACACTGCCGTCTGACTGAGACTCGGGCCGCTGGGGGATTTCGGTTAATGCTACTGTTTCAACATCACACAGCTGTTAATTAGAGCAAGGCCAATCTGCTCCCACAAGGCTATGTGGGTTATTTTGTAGTGAAATTAGATATTTTCTGCCACCTCCTGGCTGGGAGTGCACAGTGAACTACCAAACCAAGGGAGTTAAAGTTTGCTGCTTAATTTATGCATTTTTGGGAGGAGAATAAAATAAATAAAAAACAATGACAAACAAAAATAATAGACTAATTGATTATCAACTAATCAGCGTGGGACAGTTAGCTAGATAAAAAATTGCAAAAAGCATCTTTTTCCTTTTCATCTTTTTCCCAAAACAAATTATTGCCATTACATGAAATAAATCCAACATATCCAAATCAAAAAATCCATATAAGTAAAAAAGTAAAGCATCCATATAAACTTGATACAAATGCAAAGTAGAACAATAAACATACAACCACTCAAAGGTTTAGGGTCAGATTTTTTTGTAATGTTTTTGAAAGTATCTTGAAAATATGCCCATCAAGGCTGTATTTATCTGAAAATGACAGTAATATTGTGAAATACCACATTATAAAATATCTAATATATACAATCTAGTGATGCACCAATGGGATTTTTTTTGTGGCTGATACCCATTTTAAAATTCCAATATTTGTCACTTGCTCTTAATTGAACATTTGAGTTTTAAAGTTCAAACATGCATGCATTAAGGTATACTAGTAGCTAGTGCATTGCTGCATCATAAAATATATTCGAACACACTTTATATTAGGTGGCCTTAACTATTATGTACTAAATGAATCATTTAAATGAATAAATGAATCATTTGCTAAAATGTACTTATGGTGTACATACATGTTTGGGGCATACAATTTCTCAAGGGCAATTTTTGAAGGGGGCACAAATAATACAGCTACAATTGTACTTGTAAGGATGTGTGGCATTTGGTGCACTGAAAAATTATCTTATGTCAGTTTTTCTTTTCTCTGTCATTTTATCTGGCCAACAACACGAGGCAATAGTTGTTTAAATATTATGATTTATCATAGGTTCACCACGCGGTAATATCATTATTAAATTATCTTGCTTCTTCCACATAGTTTTGAGCAAAACCCAACACAGCGGTAGATCTACAGTATTAGCCTAATATCAGTTCACACACATGTAATGGGTGACTTACAACAACCTTCCAAACAATAATTGCTAACATATCGGACTCAATAGAAAATAGATCGGTTATCAGCATTTTTTGTTATTGCTAATCTATTAATAACTCCACATCGTCTGTATTAAAGTGAAAATAATCACTTCATCCAATGTTTAAAGTGAATAAAATAGCTTTAACAGCCCTTGCTGGAGCTCCATAACTACTGAAGAACTGTTCTCTCCCCATCGGACCAAACCAATGTGAGGCAAGAGAGGGGGACTAACTTAAAAAGCATTTTTGCCTTGTTTGCATTTGTACTGTATTACTACTTAAAATAACTGTGTAAGTATATATCATTATAATATTTACAATAAAGTGTGGTTTTATAATATAAATTTTTTAAAAAAAAAGATGGGGTGGGTCCTGACCCCCTCGAAATTTACCCTTAAACCTACCCACACCTGTCCCTAACTTCCCCAGTATCCCACCTCAATATCAGCAAAAGTGTTTTGCAATAGAATATGAACACAATAAGTACATTGTACTTATTCTTGATGAAAGTACATAGTAGTTAAGGCCGTCTAATATTAAGTGGGACCATAAGTTCTATTGAACATGAATTGGATCCATTAAATAGGGCAACATAAATTCATATATATGACAGAACATGGATGCATTTGAAATAAGCAGTGCTTTTCAGGAAGGTCTAACAGTAGTTTTCAGGAACAGAATTATGTAAAACATTAATTCTTATTAAAGTTAAAAAAGTTATTTAGTTAAGAATAGCGAGCGATTTTTTTGTCTTTTATTGTTCGATTAACATTAAAACAAAAGTTAATGCATAGCAAGAATATTAGGCTGCTGTCACTTTAAAAGCTGCACAGATCCAACATACCGGTACACAAGTGTTTTATTTCTCAACTGTTTACGTTCATTTAAGACATAATCGACAATGTGTTCATGGATACTTGACAAGATGGGCATTTTTATATAATTTTTTATTGGTATTTGCGTGCCATCTAAAACACAGTTTTTCCGGGTGCGCACGCTTTGAATGGGTGTACGCTTCTTGCGCTTGGATTTTTAAGCATTGCGAATTTAAACAATTTCTTTACCTAGAAAAAAAATGTTGCATTATGCAATAGACATTATACAACTCAGTGCCATCACGCAGTTCATTAATAAACCACCGGTTTGTCATATTGTTCTTTTTTCACGCTATAACCGATATGCAGATGGTTTAAAATTGAGCAAAAATTGGCCGATAAATATCGACGGCCGATACATCTGTGCATCTATAATAAAATCAATATTGAAAACAGTTGTTCTGCTTAATATTTTTGTGGAAGCCATATTTTCAGGATTATTTAAATGTTCAAAAGAACAGAATTTATTTGAAATACAAATATTTTGTAACATTATAAATGTTTTAGCACCACATTTGATCAATTTTATGCATGTTTTCTATATAAAAGTATATCTATCATAAAAAAAAAATCTTACTGACCCAAACTTTTGAATGGTAGTATATATTAAAATATCTTAAATAGGAAACGGAGATTTAATATACCTTCAGCTGGATTCATAGCAGCATCATGAAGCAATGTGGCAACACATCCAGCAGCCCCTGTAACACAGACCCTCGGACATTAGCACCAAAATTAGGGCATGCACACAGTGGATATACTGTGATATACAACAGTCAGATATACAGATGGATCAGATCACTGTCAAAAACTGTTCAAAAACCTGAACAGCCACCAAATACCCCCTATGATTTAACAGAGAGATTAGGGATTGACTGGATAAACTCTGGGGAATGTTGAGTCAGGAGAGAAAGAGTCTTTTGTTCAGGCATTTACTTCACTCATTGTGACTGTTTTACAGTAAAAAACAAAAACTGCCGCTGCTACTTCTGAGAATACATTTAAAATACAAAAGATGCTAACAGGACATGTATCTTGATGTCAAATTATTTTTTTCACCCCTTTTCTGTGTATTCTACTGGTAAACGAGAATATGCCAGCAGTTACTTACCACCCTTTCACACTGACCTGGAGGAAAGAGAAAGAAAAGAGACACTACACACAGCAACACCAACAATGACTTTTACCATGAGCTCCGCAGAGTTAAGTCTAAGGCCGAGATTTACTCACAGCTTGTGCTGGCACAAACCCTCTTTTGGTGTTAAAAAACTACTGTCGGACACGCTGTGAGAAATTAGCAATGAAAAGGTGTGAACAGATATACTTGTGCCTAACCTTATTGAATATGCATTTGTCAGACTGCTAAACTCATGGTGATTTACAAAGGTTTGCCGTAGTCGGTTTACTGGGATTTTCACCATTATGTACTGCCTCCATTGGGATAGTTCACCCAAAAATGATGTCATCATTTACTCATTTTACTACTCATGTTGTTCCAAACCCATAATACATAACAATAAATAACAATTTAAGCAATTAAAAACAATTATTCATAGCATCTTTAAAGATTAACTAGCCATATGATCTTCTCTTATATTTATAGCTGTTGTCGTGATATTGGAGCATGGCATTTTTGGTTATTTTGGTATTTGACCTCATCACTAGAAAGAGAGGTCAGCTGAGAAGACATGGGCAGATGTTTGATTCATGAAAATAACATAGCCACAGCCAAATAACTAGTTCCTGAACTTTAGGCCTTGTTTCCACCTGGTAATATTAAGATGAGCGTTGGTCGAACGAGTAAACGAGACATTCCCGTTTACACCCGGCGTTTTAATCCGTCTCTTTTGTCCACTTTCAACCACTTCCGTCCTAATTTCTTTGAGGGGAGGGTCTATGGGCGGGTAAATGTATGGGCTTTTTCAGATCTTTCGATCGAATGGACGAAATGAGCTCACACAATTCACATATGAACACAAAAGGAGATGACGGAAAAACAAGATAGCAGCAGCTTTCATTTCTGCTCTGACAGCCGCAAGACCACGGCGAGCGCAGAGAGTGTGTGTTAGATATCAGGAATGGTGAGAGAACATTGTGCTTGGTATGTTTTTTAAACCAAAATTGTGTCTTCAGCCGGCAAAGTTTAAATCATATTAGATGATGATTTACTCACCCTCAAGTCATCCTAGGTGAAAATTACAATCTTCTTTCAGACGAATAAAATCGTTATATTAAAAATGTCCTGGCTCTTCGAAGAATTATAATAATAATAATAATAATTTGTTACATTTATATAGCGCTTTTCAAGGCACTCAAATCGCTTTACATATAGAAGGGGGGAATCTCCTCAGCCACCACCAATGTGCAGCATCCACCTAGATGATGCGACGGCAGCCATATTGCGCCAGAATGCCCACCACACACCAGCTGATTGGTGGAGAGGAGACAGAGTGATGAAGCCAATTGTATATATATATATATATGGGGATGAGTAGGAGGCCATGATGGACAGGGGCCAATGGGCAAATTTGATTAGGATCCCGGGGTTACACCCCTACTCTTTATCGAAGGACATCCTGGGATTTTTAATGACCACAGAGGGAATTATAATGGCAGTGAATTGTTGGGTCATTTTTGAAGTCCATAAAAGTGCATCTATCCATCATATAACTGCTCCACACGGCTCCGTGGGGTTAATAAATGCCTTCTGAAGCGAAGTGGCACGTTTGTGTAAGAAAAACCTCCATCTTTAAAACTTTATAGACTAAAATAACTAGCCTCCGGCGGTCAGCAGTACGCAAATCTACTTAATCAGCGTTAAAAGAGTAACCCTTGACACGATGTATAGGGGCATCGCAAGCTTTGACGCCTCTCGCGGATAGTGCTGGGCAACAAACTCAAGCTCCTCTTCTCTTATATTGAATTCATCTGCCATTTCTCTTTAAAAATTCTAATGTTAGACTTCTTATTCATGACCGGTGTTTTGTTTTGCTTTATCCTCTGCGCTTCTGCGTTCATTAATACGCATGCGTTTAAGGGTTCAAGGGTCAAGAGTTACTCTTTCACTGTAATTTTTTACTCTTTTACTTGCGTACCGCTGACCGCCGGAAGATAGTTTTTTTGTCTATAAAGTTTTAAATATGGACGTTTTTCTTACACAAACGCGTCACTTCGCTTCAGAAGGCCTTTTTTAACACCCCCGGAGCCGTGTGGAGCAGTTATATGATGGATAGATGCACTTTTATGGACTTCAAAAATGACCCAACAATTCACTGCCATTTTACAACTTAGATGTTTTTATAACTCCCACTTTATTTATCTGAAAGAAGAATGTCATATACACCTAGGATGACTTGAGGATGAGTAAATCATGGGCTAATTTTCACTTTTGGGTGAACTCACCCTTTAATACCAGGTGTAATCAGTGCCTTAGTTACTTTAAACACTACCAATGCATCTAATATGTTAATACAGTTCAGTTCAAAAAGCCTTATGAAAAAGTAAAAAACTTAAATCTCAGCTTAAAAAGACATTTCCTGATTACCCTATCTAGAAATTAATGCCAACTGACAATCTACTCCGCATTGAATTGTGGGTGTGCTGGTGAGAGGAAATCAGCAGTGCTGATGGGCATGAAAACTGGTACCGTTCGCCAAATGACTGTTTGCTCCTGGATGGATGATATCACTGAGGACCTTTTTCAACCTTTCGTAACACGCGAAGTAAAGTGCGTGGGCAGGCCCCGCCCCTACAGCTGTAACATTCAGGCCCCTGATTGGCCTCCAGATTCCCTCTGTCCTCACAATTTGCCGCAAAGCATCCATCACGTTACGGTAGCGGGCCGCTGGCTCTGGCTGAAGGCTCTGCATGCGCGTCTGAAACAGAGAACAATAGTTTCAACTTTTGTCCCAATATGTAGATTAAAGTATTAGTATAAATACAGGTATTAGAAATGGGGATTTTTCATTCAGACCTGCTGATATTTTCTGTGTTCCACGCAAAACAAAAGCCAAAATTCTGTTTTTCACTGCATTAGCCGTCTGGCAGTTCTACCAGGTGTCTAAAAAGGACAATACATTTGCAATGTTTGTGCGGAGACATTGCATCAACAGCAACTCAACAGCAATGACAGCAAGAAAATTGAGCGCTGCAATTTTAGTGCATCTCTTTCCTTCACAGCAGTGCGCTTTCGTTCCTCCCTATAGCCCAAACTTAACGTCCAAATCTTCTAGATCAGTGATTTCTGTAAAATGCAGTCAAACTGCAGGAAGAGCTCAATAATTAAAAAGAGTTATTAAAACTGCGTTAAGGTATAGTTCACCTCGACATTAACATTGTATCCATTTACTCACCCTCATGTCGTTCCAAACCTGTAAGATTTTCTGATGTTAACACAAAAGAAGATATTTTAAAGAATGTTGGTAAACAGACCAACAGTTGATGGCACTCATTGACATTCTTGAAAATTTCTTTTTTTGTGTTCAACAGAAGAAAAACAACTTAGTAAGTGATGACAAAATTAAAATGATCGAGTGAACTATTCCTTTAAAGGGATACTTCAGCACTGGGAAGATGAATGTGTATTTAAACTGGGTTATGTATGTAGTAGAAATGTGAAATTATTTCTGAATTTGGTGCCTTCTAGTCTGAGAAAAGCCAGAAAATGTATTTTTGGCTCATGTGGATGAAAGACAGCAAATCCCAGAATGCACTTGCTTCGCTGCCCTGCGAGGCCACTCCCAAAGCCACTGATACTGGTTCACTGGATCACTTGCCCACTGTGGCACTGCCTCTACCGTTGTTTTTATAGTAATAAAACCATTTAGTTCAGTTAGAGAACAGACACTACAATTAGAATATGAATGTATCTGTTCAATATAATGTGAGTGAGCCGAATGTCGCGACACAAACGCAGCAGGAGTCAGATTTCATTTTTTCTACATGAGAGGATTTCTTTCAGAAATAAAATACATAAATCTCTCGTCTGAGGTGGATATGAGAGGGGGTAAGCACGATCATTCGAATATACTACCAGATTTCTACTGACACAAAGCTTAATGCTAAATCACTGAAGTAACCCTTTAAGCGGCAAAAGAGATACTGTTGTCCAAGCGGATTTCTGTGCACACACTCCAAGAAACAAAGCAAATTTTTAGCTTCGGGTTTGCACCTAAACATTAAAATACACAGAAATGTGTACACAGTATACTGGATCTGAGCATTATGTCTTAAAGTGACAGTATCCTAATAAACTTGTTGCCGTCTGTTTTAATGTTAATCAAAAAACAATAGACAAAGAGAAATCACTCTTTGCTCTTTAGTAGGATTAATCTATATTTAATTTATACAGATGATTTTACATTTGATTACTTTGATAAAGACAGCTGTTTTTTAATTTTTAATATTTTTTTCATGGGAACACTATATTTGTTAAGCTCTCAGCTGTTTGTACACCTTTAAGAGAGGGAATGGAATAGCTATGTTGCTTGAGAGTTGTCGATTCATGGTACTTTCTCCTCTCTTCATTTTTTATAATTAATAGTACATCGTTGTTAAGAATAGGTAAATAACCCCAGTGGGTCTATTTGAAGCCTTCTATTGATCATGTAATATTTATTTCTGTGATCGGCATCGGCCAATACTGCTTCCAGTGATCAGTAAACAACCCCAAAAATCCTGATCTGAGCACCCTTATTCCAAGACCATCAACAAGCCACTCTCACAATTACTGCAAAACCTATGTTAGCCCGCTACAAAACACTACCTTGCTGACATTTAAATCAGCAGGATTTGTATACTTTTATTGGGTGGTGGTGATCCCCCATGGTTGCATTCTTGTTGGGGGAGTATATTCCCCCTCGGGTGAAATCACGGGGGCCCCACCTTTCTCGCCTCAAGCGATGGTCCTGATGGTAAGTGTTCCTAAATTTACTTAGTTATTTTTCATTAAATATCTCAGGGAAAAAAAAAGTGATATCAATGCAACACAAAACTACTGTGTTAAATTAAGTATGTACAAAGAAAAAACACTTAAAATAGACCATAACAAATAAAACAAATATGATTGAATAAAGCCTTGCATGTCATTGGATCAGTAGATCAGAACTGAAGTTTGTAGAAATAAGGTCACACAGGGACTTAATCTAACCTAATCCTCTTTTACTGCAGCGCTACTATATCACCTGATGTATAGGAGAAAAGGGGGTGCAATTCTGAAGTGCCTGAAGCAGGGGTGATTCTAGGATTTCAATATTAGGGGGGGCTCGGCCCCAAATGAGGGTATGATTTAAAAAAAAAAATTATAATTGAATATATTTGTATACAAGGGTAGGCATGAACAATACAGCAGGTTCTACACTATCAAGTCATTCCCTGAATATTTAAAGGGTTAGTTCGCCCAAAAATGAAAATTAGCCCATGATTTACTCACCCTCAAGCCGTTCTAGGTGTATATGATATTCTTCTTTCAGACGAATACAATCAGAGTCATATTAAAAAATGTCCTGGCTCTTCCAAGCTTTATAATGGCAGTGATTGTTGCTTGTCGTTTTTAAAGTCCATTAAAGTGCATCTGTTCGTCATAAAATTAATCAACTGAAAGAATAACAACTGAACTGACGCATGCGCCAAGGATAGTTCAGTTACTAGAAATCATTCTTTCACTGTCTACCGGAGTTAGTTATTTTACTTAACATTTTAAATGTGGATATTTTTCTCACACAAACGCATGGATTCACTTCAGAAGGCCTTTATTAACCCCCCGGAGCCGTGTGGATTACTTTTATGACGGACAGATGCACTATTATGGACTTCAAAAACTAAGCAACAACCACTGCAAATTTTTACCCTTAAATATAACTCTGATTGTATTCATCTGAAAGAAGAATGTCATATACACCTAGGACGGCTTGAGGGTGAGTAAATCATGGGCTAATTTTTATTTTTGGGTGAACTAACCCTTTAATTAATTTCCTATTTTAAATAACCTGCTAACATTCATAAAGAATATAGAGACACTTTATATTACTGTATTTATCTAGATTGGCTATAAGAGATAACAGGAGATAACGGAATGTGTGCCGTGCTTTACTGGAGGATTTCGGTCACCTGGTGGAAAACAAACACTTACCTAGGGCTGTCAATCGATTTCATTTTTTAATTGTGATTAATCACACTTTTGTTGTCACACTAATCGTGAAATTAAGCATACACCAGTCCCAGTTTTTTTTGTGATTTTTGCGATCAAAATGAGAAATTTGCAAATATTTTGCAATGTTTTCTTTAATAATTAGGATACTACATTTTCCATATTATGTATTATATTAGATTCGCAATAGTCATACACGACAATAGAACAAACTAAATCCACAAATCTTGTTTATTTTGGTATCTTACTAAAAAAGGCTAGTCAAGTGGTGTACTATGTAGTTTTGACGTACATGTTACGTTTGCGTTAATGTACGTTTGCAGTAATCTCTGCAATTACGTTAATGACGAAAGATTCACGTACTTCAGTAATTTATTTGCGCTAAATTATTTGAACGTGTTTAGTGACTTTAAATGAATCACATGCATTTACGCGTTAGCGTTGACAGCACTACTTTTAACATGGAAATGACCACTATAACCAGTAGATGGCAGCAGAGGACCCCTCACAAGCTTATTTGCCTTTTTTTTCCAGTCGGGAAAATAATGGCGTTTGGGGGGTAAAATATGTGTTATTTTGGCAAGGTTGCCAGCTAATATTCGCTTTCCTGTGTCTATATATCACATAATTAGGGTCACTTCAACCCACGGACATGGAAAATACCCCACGTCAAAAACACGGACTTGGCAACACAGTGCAGTTGAGTTATGTTGACATTTGACAGCTAACGTTATGCTACGCATCTTTACTCTGATTGGTTGTACGTCTATCAAATTGAGGTCTTTCCTAGTTAGGTTGAAACATGCCCCATAATCACAGCCCAATGGAGCAGTAACAGACTCATATTCTGACTAGAATTGAGTATGACCACGTCAGGCTAGCACTGAAGAGGAAAAGTCTCATTCCATTTAGATTAAAGGAATTTCATAGAATGAATAAATAAATAAGCCCAGATTTTACAGTGGATGAGAAACAGTCTTGTATTGCTCCCACATCATATTATGTAAAATGCTTTTATGAAAAAAAACTACACAGATGTAGATGTCATGACAATCTATCAGTAAATGCACACACCTTGTCGTCTGCTTCTGACGCTGGCGCTGAATAACGCAGACAAAACAAAAGAGGGAGGAGCCAAAGCATGCTGCCAGTCTCATATGAGTCTTAAAGGGCACTGAGACAATCATGAATTAATTTACAGATTACCAAGTTAATCACAAATTTTAGGGGGGCTGGTTGGAAATTTAGGGCCCTAAAGCCTTCCCAAAAGGGGCCTAGTGACGCCCCTGGGCTGAAGCCAGCTTCAACAGAAACACTGGCTTTCAAAAGGTAGAAAAATATATATATATACGAAGCTGCCAGTAATGTACTTGGTAGCACAACATGTTTAGAAGGTTTACTTTGAGGACTAATGAACTTTAGAACACCACAAAAGTCATGTTTGAACGAACATGGACAGATTTAGAGTAACTGAAAATACCAGTTCACAACAGCAGCTGCAATGTGGTGAAATTTGAGATGGCAGTGGTGGTTGTATGAGTAATATTTTACCTGTAAGGAAACAGTACAGCCATAATAAAAGGCCAGGGAAATTATTATATTTGCCAATAAATGTGTGTAAATCATGTCTAAAACGAGTTTATCATGACACGGAAGGGAGGAACTGCAACCTCTGACAGGAAATTCCAAGATTGCCCTTGAAATCATCATTATTGCAAAATAGAAATTACAGCGGTACAGAGACTTGATCAGTAACAGTGCAAAACAGAGAAATTATCTTTTTTACAACAAAGGAAATTATTTATTTTATATTAGGAAACAGCATACTGAGATTAAGGTGTCCATGTTCAACAAGAAGTCTCTTCCATAACTTTTTTAGTCATTTGTGATTACTGGATAATTCTTTTTTTATTCGTTTTATATTTTTATAGCAGTGCATTCCCCAAACAAATAATTTATTCTAGATTCGCAACTCGCATTTGATAAAGCAACTTTCAAAAACTGTGAATAAATAATATTGGTTTAAAAAGAAAGTCGACTTGTACTATTTTTTTGTAATTAAAATAGTTTAATTTTAATTTAAATGTAAATTAACCAATATCACTGCTTTCAAATTAAATATATATAAATAAATATAAATATATATATATATAAAATTATTTTTTTTTACTAGGGACCAGATATGCAAATTAGCCTGTGCTATAATCTCTATGTAAAATGCATCGTTTTTATGGTTTATATTTTGTGCTGAAGTCATGTTTTGTTTTTTCAATGGACTGAACATGTGCTGTAGTTCCTTCTATGTTCTACAGTTTGTTCTAATTCTCTTCTCTAAACAGGGGCAATGTGCAGTGTGCCACAGTGTGTGTTCAGTGATTTGAACTTACCCTTTGACTGAAGCGTAAACAGAATCCCTCTACATTTACCTTCCCTAATGACTCATACTGGTGTGAATCAACCTCAGCTTTGAATTTACATGTTTTGCAAAGAGACAAGGACCAAAAAAAAAGGAAAATACTTTAACCAATTTTACTACTAACATATTTCAAAATTAAGATAGTCAACAAGTAAAATGTGGTGCAAACTTGATTTGATTTATTGATACTTTAAAGTCGGACTACCATAAGTGATTTCTGATACATAGATAAAGAGGGGAAGAGAATTTTACATTTTTGTAAAATGTGTGGCAGTTGGAGTATTGTGGCATTCTGAGCATATGCAAATTTGAGGAAAAAAGCCATACATATAGGCAAAAAAACTATGTTAACTCTTTGCTCGCCAAACATGGAATTTTCTGTTATTTGTGAGAAAACGCTTCCCCACCAAACACAGAATTTTCAAGGTTTCCACTGTTAGACGCTAGGGGGCGCTATTACGCATCTCCTGAATGACTACAGAATCTCCCGATCAAAACACACGTGAGGAAGACGCAGTAAAACAAGCGAATGCATGTAAGCAAATGCATGCAAAATAACATGATCAATAACATTAAACATATAAATCAAAACGATCTAATGTTACTGAATGAAATGTGGACCCAGGACGAGCTACAGGACTGTGCAAGCATTAGGGGTGTTGATGGACTCAATCTACTCCATCTTTGTTTGATCATGCTCTGAATCTGATCTGGATGTAGACTTTCACAAAAACGTGATTTTCTCAGCTTTTTGCTTAAAATATTACTTTTTTTATGAAAAGTACCCATATTCAAGAGTTGATAAAAAAGGAATGCATAAAGCTAGAATAAAATGTTTTTTTGTTTAAAAGAAGAGGGTCAGCTCTTTCTTTTGATAGATTGCATGCTCAGATATTCATAAAACAAAATATTCTATGGACTATTACATTTTTGTGAAAATGGTCAAAAATCCTGGCGGTGGCTGGCTACTTTTTTTTCTTTTTTTTTTACGCTGGCAGGAAAGAGTTAAAATATTAGCCAATGTGGATTGGCTAATTTAGGAGAGAACAGCTGTAAAAGACATGATAAAGAGTCTTTGTCTCTAAAGAACCCTTCACACCATCCTGACAGGAGCAGCTGAACACTCAAAACAATACTTCCTTACAGTTTGCCAAAGGCATCCTGATCATTGCATTCACAAACATACTTTGGTTATGTTCAGACTGCAGATGAACGTGGCCTAAATCCGTTTCTTTTACAATATCAACAGCACAAGCCACATAGAATCTGACCTTTTTAATTCCAATTTGGGCCACTTCCTTTTGGCTGTTCACACTGTCAGTCCAAATCTGATTATTTGTGTACCTGATTGGAATCTGATCTCACTGTGTATCGCAACTTTTCGGATTGGATTTGCGTCGTATAGCGCTCTTTCATTTTACGGAATATCTGCATTTGTTTCTGCAGAACCAACCTTTAGTTAGAAGACATACGCCGAAAACAACAACAACAGCAATGTGGAGGGGTTTGCAATACAGACGCACATGAATGTAGCTCAAAACAGATTCGTAAAGATCGCATTTCATGTGATTTTCCCATTCACACATGCTAAATATGACCGGATTCCAATCGGATATGCACAACAAAAACAGATTTGGACTTACAGTCTGAACGAGACTTTAGTGGTCCTAAATCCGATACAGGTCAGATGTTTTGCAATGCAACCTCAGCCTGAACAGTCACGGCAGAATTCATGCGACTTTAAGCCAATCTAGATTGATCAACATTCATCACAATTCTGCGCTCATGGGAGTCACTTCAAAAATATTACATAACCAAAGTCATCAGGACAGTTGTGAAAGACAGTCAGTGAAGGACAGTGATGTGTCAGAGCTCATAAGTATTACAGTGACAGCTCTATATACAAGCAAAACATGAGAGCTTGTATCATAAATGTTTAGTCTCTCTCTTTTCACATCCTCGTCTTTGTCTTTATTTGCCTTTTTATATTTACGGTAACTCGCTGGCTTCCATGGCAGATCACACAAATAAATGCATAATTGCTCACTTTAATGTCCTCCGTGTTTACTTCCATATGAAATTGTGTCTTTTTCGTTCTTTACACATGCGGGTAACTCTAGGACCATGATCTGTTCACAATGGAATCTGATATTGGCCACATTTAAAACAACAACATGAACAGCATATAATATAATTCAGCACTAAGGCTTGCAGAGGTAACGTAGTCTTAGTTTTCATGCAAAGCAGATTGCATTAGACATGACTGTGTCCTGTTTAGGGAAACAATGGTATTATGACTTTTTTGTGTTACAGTACAGTGATTTGGGATAGTAAACTCTGATCTGGCTTGCGTTTCCACTGCAAACAGTACCCTTACTTGACATGCGTGGTGTATGCTGGAAAGTAGCGATCGATATTCTCGCGCAAAGAATAAAGCGACACAGTAAACAACAATGGAGAACATACAGCAGATCTTGTTCTTGCTTCTCTGCATGTGGCTGTTTGTCACAAGAAGAAGACAAGCTTTTATTGAGTTTCAACTGTATATATAAAAAAAAAGTAATTCCAAGTGCGAGTGGCGATTTTCTTTCATCCAATCAACATTTTGTATTGAGTTTAGCTCCACCCTTTAGTTACTGGACTACTGTGCTAGGTAGGTACCCCAAAAGAAAAAGTCCCCAAAAAAGTGGTATGGTTCGGGATTTTGTACTTCTGACAATCGAAACGGAAATAACTGCGTACCGTACCGCTCAGTGGATACGTGTCTTTAGAGTAGGAATTAGACATATTGGGCCCTATCATAAACCCGCCGCAATGTGGCGCAACTGTTTTTTGCTAGTTTCAGCTTGACACATTTTTATGTCATGCGCCATGTTGTTTCAATAGCAAATGCATTTGCGCCCAGGGTGTGCTGGGGCCTATTGCACAAAACTAGGATAAGGGATTAAGCCGGGATATCTTGATGATCTTGTCATCTGTATGCAAAATTTAGTACACCGCTGTTGTGTAAACTTACCCTGAAGGCACACTCACACCAAGAACGATAACGATAGATAACTGTATATTAGCGGATAAATTGAGCTAGGATCACCAAGATATCCCGGCTTAATCCCTTATCCTAGTTTTGTGCAATAGGCCCCTGGTCTGAAAACAAGGTGTGTTCAGGCGCATTGTTGGCATGTTGTTATTTTGAGGCAACTGAATAGCCTGCGCCATTGACCTAACCGAAACCTGGTCTTAAGTCAATGGTGCAATATTTTGTTGTTATTTAAAGGGCACGTTAATAATATGTGCCTATAGACGGGTGCATAACGCACTAACACTCTGCTTATTACACACACAGGGACGCGCAGCAGCACATAAACATTTTTAAATATGACAATTATGTTTCTACACCAATTTGTTTTTTGAAATATAAACATTTAAATGGTGGCTGTCATAAAAACCAGTTTTCAAGACAGATTTATTCTAACATACATAATAAATATATATAAAAAGGGTTAAGGGTTAAAAATCTAATGAATGTTATCAAAATGCTACTCTCTACAGTTCATTTTTCTAGCAGACTGTCAAGTTTATGGACATAAATGGCTTTTCTGAGGTAAATGTAAAGTCACGTGACATTATTTACAAGCTGTTTATTGACTCCTCTCCTTTGTTGAAACACACAAGGCATGATACGGATTTTGGTAAGATTTACTGTTTCTTTCAACATACCTTCTGATGTTCATTCAAGTTTATTTCATGCTGTAACTGGCAAGAGGAAGAGATGTTCAGTTCATGTTCTGCTTGCATTAAAGAGCACCGCTACCATGCAATATTTATTGTTTGAATTTTGCAATAAAATTGACAGAATTTGAAAGCAAACTAAGCTTACTTGGATGTATTGAATAGGAGGTAAGGTATGCTACAAAGTTATGTATACTACAGATTGATTCTTGGGATTTAAGAATCAATATCGGTTCATCAGAATAAGAATTGATTAAAATCGAGAAACCAGTACTTTTAAATTCTGCCCTAGATGCTTTCTGAGTATCGGTCTAGCAGTAACAGGACTAGAGCATTTCACGGATCTGCTGTGGTGCATATAATAAAACCAATATATTATTTTAAGTAGTGTACTGTCTGTATGGTAACCTTCAACTTGAAATGCAAAAAACAAAACATCTAAATACAGACTGCTTTTAAACTACAGTGGACTCAATGCGCATGCGCACTAGCCTGGAGTAGCGTCAACAAGGTCACGTGGTTTATGAGCGGAGGAGCCACGTGTGACCTTCTACGCTCATGTTCATGTTTCATAATGACACCTCGCAGATATACAGGTACTACAAACACTCACAACCACAGGATGTAATTATATTACACCAACGAAAAAAGAGGCTGCTGGTGGAATTACATGCTTGGGACTTTAGTTAGCTATTACCAGATTAGTCCAGACAGATCTGGATGTTTAAGAGATTACAGGACTACAAATGAGCATTACCATTAATAACCGCAAGGACGGTGAAGTGTAATAGTTAATTTTATATGTAACAAATAAAATACAATTTGAGATCGGATGAGAGAGAAATTGTTGTCTTAAAAGTATGTAGGCTGTACAATAAATACAGCGTGGAGATCACACATGGAAGCTAACTCGACCTTGCCAGTGTGATGGATATTTCAAGGGCCTGCAGGTCACATCAGTCATGTTAATGAATTATTTATTGAATTCTTTATAAAACTTGAATTTCTCATTTAATTACCTTCACACAATCAATAGGGAACATCAGGCAATGCTCCATGATTCCTGCCACTGCTCCTGCAAACATGTGCGTGCTGGTGGAGGCACCCTGGGGCAAACCCTCATAGTCCGGTTCCGAGAGATCACTGGCCTCTTGGGAGCCATAGACATGTCCAACATGAAGCTCCGGTTCTCCTGTTAACCGAGGTGTCAAAGTGCCAACGAGACTTTCCGAAACACCCCAGAACCTGCTGCCGAGCCAGTGTATCTCCGCGCCCGCGGAAGCTCCAGCCACCGCGGCATCGCCGCCCGATGTGTCCGCTGTCATCCGCCGCCTGCGCATAAAACCATCCGCTTCCATTTGCAGCACCCTATCCTTTAAAATCATGCGTCCACGCCCGATGTTTACGCGTTCGGTTCGGGCCTCTCCCGCCTGCGCACCGGGGAGAGGACGCGTCTCGTTCAGCGAGAACTGCGCAGCAGGAGGTGACAGACAGAACAGGCCGCGGCGCGAGGGGAAACGGAAACGCCCTCTCTCACTCTCCCCTGCGCTTTGATTGGAAGAAGCCGATGTCACTCAAACCCGAACGCGCGCAGTTGATACAGTGACATAACGCAGCGGATAGCAAACCTCCACTCCTTTTCACGATTCGGTTCTTCTGGACAGTTTGTTTCAATGAACTGCCTCAAATACAAATCAGCTCGTCGTGTTTTGTTTTTGTTTTTAGTTTTTTTTTTTAGAACTAAAACAATAAATAGGCCTAAAAACACAGGCATGGGGGTAGGCTAGACATTATTAAAGGACTTACAAATAGAAACAGTTTTGCTTTCTTATATGAATGGAAAATAGTCTATATTTGAATTTCTTTTCCAAGAACCAAAAACTAAGGTTTGGTTTTACTATAGCCTACTTATACATAAATGTATAAGAAATTTAGCAAAAATTACAATACAATTTATAATATAGTATTCTTTCCTTTTATTTGAGGGAATTTTAGTAAAACCAAATGTAAAACTTTCTACAGACAAAGATCAATTATATGTTATCAATTATACATTTAGCCAAATCACTCCAAAATGTATTTTACATAAGCGCAATGTCAAAATAAACGAAACAAGGTTTCAGCTAATACAGCAGTTCAAATGAATATCCTTTTAAAATTGAATAAACCTTGCTTCCACCAGTCTATTCCAATAAACAGTACAGTTTGGCCTGGTGATGTCTTTTTGAAATAAAGAAAGAATAGTTTTATTAACATTTAACTAATATATACTAATATAATTGTTCCAAATTAAATATCTCTGGGGTGAAAAGTTATATTTATATGACAGGGACCAAGCCATTCTGCTTGTCTTTCACGCCCTGACATATGGTACTATCTCACACACACACATAGGCCTACTGTATATATATGTGTGTACATTATATATGTAAATGTGGGTGTTGTGTGTGTGTAACTAAATCACAAACACACATATAGGCTATATATACACCCATCAGGCATAACCTTTCTAATATTGTGTTGGTCACTATTTTGCAGCCAAACCAGCCCTGACCCATCGAGGCATGGACTCCACTAGACCGCTGAAGGTGTGCTGTGGTATCTGGCACCAATATGTTAGCAGCAGATCCTTTAAGTTCTGTAAGTTGTGAGGTGGGGTCTCCATGGATCAGACTTGTTTGTTGTGCACATCCCACAGATGCTCGATTGGATTGAGATCTTGGGAATTTGGAGGCCAAGTCAACAACTTAAACTCGTTGTTGTGCCCCTCAAACCATTCCTAAACCATTTTTGCTTTGTGACAGGGCGTATTATCCTGCTGTAAGAGGCCACAAACACCAGGGAATACCGTTTCCATGAAAGGGTGTACATGGTCTGCAACAATGTTTAGGTAGGTGGTACGTGTCAAAGTAACATCCACATGGATGGCAGCACCAAAGGTTTTCCAGGAGAATATTGCCCAAAGCATCACACTGCCTCCGCCGGCTTGCCTTCTTCCCATAGTGCATCCTGGTGCCATGTGTTCCCCAGGTAAGCGACGCACACGTATGACGCATCTGGCCATCCACGTGATGTAAAAGAAAACGTGATTCATCAGACCAGGCCACCTTCTTCCATTGCTCCATGGTCCAGTTCTGATGCTCACGTGCCCACTGTTGACGCTTTTGGCGGTGGACAGGGGTCAGCAAGGGCACCCTGACTGATCTGTGGCTATGCAGCCCCATACGCAACAAACTGTGATGCACTGTGTATTTTGACACCTTTCTATCAGAACCAGCATCAACTTCTTGAGCTATAGGAGCTATAGCTCGTCTGTTTGATTGGACCACACAGGCCAGCCTTCGCTCCCCACGTGCCTCAATGAGCCTTTGGCTGTCCATGACCCTGCCACCGGTTCACCAATGTTCCTTCCTTGGACCACTTTTAATAGATACTGTCCACTGCAGACCGGGAACACCCACATGTATGTAAAAAAAAAATCGTATACATTTGCAAATCGAATGTATACTTAAAACCACTTTCTCTAGTACCGGTAACTTTAAGTTATGCCTACTTCCTGGATCATTTATCTGGTTAATTTATGTTCAATGTATTTCCTCTGATGCTAGTATTATTGTACAGTCAAACCAAAATGTATCCAGACACCTTCAACATCTGCTCCCATCATCATAGTTTATTCACTAGAACATGGTAATAAAATATGACAGGAACTCAGAGTTAAACTGTATCTGAACAAATTCATCTTAATAATGTCAGATAACTTTGATAGAATAGTAATGGATTACAATCAACCAATCAGCTGTCAAAAGTTAAATTTAAGTACACAATTAGATAATACTAATTTAGGATCAAACAAATGCTTAATTTAGTTCAGTCAGTGGTGTAAAAGGTCGCATTAGCAATTAAAGAAAAAAACACGTAGGCAAAACATGATCAGGTCAAAGTGTCTGAATAATTTTGGTCCCAAATTTGTATCAATTTTACTGGTAGTCCACTGTATGAAGAATTTTTGGGTATATGTCACAGTTTACTTTATTTTGCTATCCTCACATAAATGAGTGTCCTGCCCCCACTAGTCAACAAATATATCTGGTATATTTTGGTTTGACTGTACTGTGTAAATCCTCTGTATGTATGCATATATATATATATATATATATATATATATATATATATATATATATATATATATATATATATGTAGAAAGTCAACCATCACTGCAGCCCTCCACCAGTGGGGGCTTAATGGCAGAGTGGCCCCAAGGAAGCCTCTCCTCAGTGCAAGACACATGAAACCCGCATGGAGTTTGCTAAAAAACACCTGAAGGACTCCAAGATGGTGAGAGACCAAGATATAACTTTTTGGCCTTAATTCTAAGCAGTGTGGAGAAAACCAGGCACTGCTCATCACCTGTCCAATACAGTCCCAACAGTGAAGCATGGTGGTGGCAGCATCATGCTGTGGGGGTGTTTTTCAGCTGCAGGGACAGGACAACTGGTTGCAATCGATGGAAAGGTGAATGCGGCCAAGTACAGGGATATCCTGGACGAAAACCTTCTCCAGAGTGTTCAAGACTTCAGACTGGGCCGAAGGTTCACCTTCCAACAAGACAATGACCTGAAGCACACAGCTAAAATAACGAAGGAGTGGCTTTACAACAACTCTGTGACTGTTCTTGAATGGCCCAGCCAGAGCCCTGAATTAAACCCAATTGAGCATCTCTGGAGAGACCTGAAAATGGCTGTCCACCAACGTTTACCATCCAACCTAACAGAACTGGAGAGGATTTGCAAGGAGGAATGGCAGAGGATCCCCAAATGAAAAACTTGTTACATCTTTCCAAAAAAGACTCGGCTGTATTAGATCAAAAGGGTGCTTCTAAATACTGAGCAAAGGGTTTGAATACTTAGGACCATGTGATATTTCAGTTTTTCTTTTTTAATAAATCTGCAAATGTCAACAATTCTGTGTTTTTCTGTCAATATGGGGTGCTGTGTGTACATTAATGAGAAAAAAGAAGAAATTAAATGATTTGAGCAAATGTCTGCAATATAACAAAGAGTGAAAAATTGAAGGGGGTCTGAATACTTTCCGTACCCACTGTACGTAGACCTAACACATATAGTTTTTTTTATTTATTATTATTAAAAAGGGTGTTTATTGTGTTGTAGCCCTGATTCATTTCTTAAAATGTGCATTTACTATAAAACAATATTACAATTAATTTACATATTTTTGCAGAAAAAAATAAAATAAATAAATAAATAAATGTACTGTATTCATCAGCTTTCAGGCATGTCAATAAAACTGTGATGCAATCAAGTTCATTCCAATACTTTTAGATCACTCATCGGTTCTTCATCAGGGTTCTGCTCAGACTGATTCTGTGATTTATCGTTCAGAATGGTTGAATGAAAAGATTTGACTGACAAGAACTGTACCCAGCTTCAGAAAAATAATATAAATGTACAAATATTCACTTAAACCAGCTTAATATGGTTTGCTACTGGTCTTTATTTTAATATTTCTTATTTTGGAATGAGGTCTACTGGCCTGATAAGAGTTTTGCCAGTCTCATAGACCAGCTTAAAGGGATAATTCGCACAAAAATGAAAATGCTGTCATCATTTACTCAACCAAACAATTGATGAACCCATTGACTACCATACTATTGTAATGACATTCTTCAAAATATCTTATTTTGTGTTCAGCAGAAGAAAGAAATTCATGTTTGGAACAACTTGGGGCAAGTGAATTGACAGAATTTTAATTTTTGGGTGAACTATCCATGGCCATCTTTCCGCTATTTTCAGAAAAGCTTATTTTTTTAAACTCCTCCTAGACCGTTGATCCAGTTTTCACAAAATTTGACTCACATCATCTTCCGGACCATGCCGGCAAAATGTTATGGAACTGAAGTTGATTAGTCTAACCGTTCTTGAATGACACATGAAATAATTTGACAAAGAGTAAAAACGTAGATGTCTTTACTAATTTGTGCAGTTGGTCTGATGTTGGTGCTTGGCCCCTTCAATATGTTCTGCGTGCATATTTTATAATAAGATTTTGTATGCCAGCTTTTTGTAGCACTCAAAGTTGTGCAGGCCTGAAAATAACAAAAATCATATGAGTCTCCGGTACAGAGACTCAGTAAACATCAACAACATCATCATTATCTTGACCCAAAGTTTAAAATCATCTCTCTGGAAGAAAATTAATAAGGTTGCTCAACAATGAGCTAATTATACTTTAAAGCAGGACCATTTTCAGCTAATTTCATTTTGGCCACGAGCCCACGAGTCGAATTTCTGCCGACAAAGGGAATGAAGTGTTAATTTTCGCTTACAAGAACAAAATTCCCTGGCCTTGATCAAATTAACGTTGACTGTGTGTTGACCAGATGTGTTCCTTCAAGGAAAGCCAAGCTGGCGTGCCTGTAGAGTATCTCTCTGTCTTGACCATAATTCCCTGACGACATGCTCTGATAGAGGTGTCGGGAAACCCTAGATTGTCTAATAGCAGGCTACTTTATTTCTTTTCCTTCTGAGAACCTGAATCAATAGGAGTTGTTTTTCACAGCATAAGCAAAACAAATAGAAGTTCAAGGATACTGTATACGGCTTCACAGCAATTACACATCATGTAGACTCAAATTGAGTTTCTAATTCATTTAAGGCCTAAGCTTTGGTTATCTTCTGTTACTTGAGTGAAATGCTAATAGCCACAAACCTCCTGTTTATAAAACGTGTCTCTAAAAGCTGTCTGCAGTCCCATCAGCATGACGTTGATGCGTCATCTCTTAGCATATTTAGCATAGAGAGAGAACCACTTATGATCTGAAGAGACAAGCTCTTCAGTCAAGATGATTTCTCTTAGCTGAAGAGAACATTTCTTAAGTATTCTTCTGATGGCATGGCCTTGAAGCATCTTTATTTAACGTGTCTTTATTTAAAGCCTTCTTCCAACCCTTATGATGGAAGAAGGCTTTGAATTAACTGACGTCTCAAATCTCAGCTGACACTTTACAATATCCTCCTCGGACATAGGAATAGACTTGTGTCCTCTGTATTTTTAAGTCTGGATGTCACATTCATGGCTTTTCAGAGATACCAAATGTTTGGAAGTTTCACAATAAAAACTGCCACAAACACACTGTTATGAAAATATGATAACATTTTGTAATTATCTTTAATTACAATATTATTATTAGAAATATAATGTATTGATACATAATGGGAAAACCCATGGCCATTTTACACACATATTGCATAAAGCAAAATTATATATCAAATCATTCTGTTATATCTTTCTTAACATATCTGAGAATCATCTTTATACAAAGTTTGGTATACAAAAATCATAAAAACCTAAAAATAGATTTGTGATATATAAAAAAAGACTTCCCATGGTGTCCGCTACAGAGGACATGGCGTAAAATATGGATAAAATATTATTTTGCAAAAATTAAAATAGACAAAAAAATACTAAATTCACATAACCTTTTTTTCTGGTTCTAAGGAGGATATGGTCTCATTTTATTTGTTAATATGAACTAACAATTAGAAGCATTTTAACATTTGAGCAACATTAGCATTTATTATCTTACATCTATTAAATCTATCTTAAATGAATCATCTGTTAGCTTTATTATCTTTGGTAATGTTAGTTAATAAAAAATAACCATTTTTATGTCAGTTCACAGTGCATTAATGTCAATAGATAACTTTTGATTTTAAAACTGTATTGTTGGTAAATGTTGAAAATAACATAACAACAGAAATGTAGAATTGTTCATTGTTAGTTCTGATAAATTAAGGTAAAGTGTTAGGCCCACATGAATTGAAGAACCGCTACTTTCACTACTACAACTACTACTACTAATAATAAAATAGCTCAGGTATGAGGCCTGTATAACAGGGGTTTTCAAACTGGGGTCCGTGGACCCTCAGGGGTCCTCCAGAAGGCCCTAAGGGGTCCCCAGAAAATTCCAGAGAATAAAAAAGACAAAGCAAAAATGGATAAAGTCTACTTAATATTCTGCTTCATTTCTAAATGTTTCTCTCCTTTCTTGCCGTATACATAGGCTACTATCCAGAATTGTATATGTTTGCTTTGCATCTTTCTAGTGAGTCATCTTTATCTTGCTCACTGTTGTAAGGCAGTATTCTTAATGCAGTACATTTGCATACATTTATTGTGAAAGTTTCTGTTCTTCTTCAGGTTTATACATACAATATTAAGTATAACCAATTTATTAAGTTTGTAAACAGTATTTTGTATTTATAATGTCACACAATTTATCTAACAGTTTTTTGTTTTTAATATATGGAATTTAGGTTGGGGGTTCCTCATAAAAGATTAATCGTATTTGGGGGTCCTTGGCATCATAAAGTTTGAAAACCACTAATATATAACAATAAATGATCTAAATTAAGAACTAGTCTTGCCCATGACAACCCAAAGTCTTTGCCGCCACCTACTGGAATAAAATAAAGAGGCATTGTGAAAATCTAGGCTCTTGTCTTTCTTCTTCTTCTTCTTCTTCTACTTCTAAGTCTTTTAGTGCAAATACCTCTGCACAACATGCATTTCCAAATTATGAATAGTTTTGTTCATATTATGTGAAAAGAAATATTTTATTTAAAAAATAAATGAACATTTAACCATTTATTTATATAAAATAACAAATAGGCTACATATTTTTGTTTAATGTATTTGTTAAAATATTTACCTGCTATAATTCAAATTAAACAGCTGTGCTAGCCACACATTGTCGTTTATAAAATCATAAATAAAAGTGAATTGTTGTACATATAAAGTCATACACTGCATGGCCAAGAAGTCACTGTTTGGATTTAAATAGGCAGAGTCTTTGATTGGATCATTATTGGAGTGATTATTATGTTTCTAGCATGTTATATGTTTGGCAACAGTTCTTCTAACTATAATTGATGGAGTGAGTAGCTTTTCGTTTCTTTAACAAGAATGCAGGAAAACACATCATGGCCGTATTCCAGTCAAGATTCATCAGATGACAATGTCAAGATTCATCAGGCTCAAAGTGTGAAAGATTAATCGAGGGAACATGAAGAATCATTTTTACACATGAATTAGCACCTCTTAGTCCAGACCTTAAATTATTTTTAAGCTCGGATATAATATATATATATATATATATATATATATATATATATATATATATATATATATATATATATATATATATATATATATATATTTTTTTTTTATATATATATATTTAACTCCAATTGTATTCATCTGAAAGAAGAATGTCATATACACCTATGGCTTGAGGGTGAGTAAATCATGGGATCATTTTCATTTTTTGGGTGAGCTATCCCGTCAAATGAGATGTCAAAGACTTCTACACAAATATAACCACTTGTGCTTCTAATTTAGCTTGCAATGTTTTTTTGTTGATCACATGTTGGGTTGGTCAGACAGCGAACTCTTAGAATGCAGGCATGCCACGACAGGTGATGAAGAGTAAGATAAACAGTTATCACACTGGCCTCAGATAGTTCATATAATCACAAGACAGAGCCAAATGATCTCAGATCAGAGCCACAGAAGCTCCATTGTCTCGATCTGAGATCATTTTTCCTTGTGCATTGTGAGTACCAGGGTATTAAAGGACAAAGTGTTTTCAAATTACTTATCTTGGTGTGTACTTTTATTATGCGCTTTTATGAAGGAGCAAACACACTCTCACTTTATTTATATTGAGGCATGACAGATGTTAATAAAGACCAGATTTATTTTAAATCACCCTTTGACCATCACAATTTCGACTTACCCTTGGACCTTGATCTAACACTATCAACAAGTTAGATGTTCAGTGGCACTGTGAATAGTTATCCAGACGAGCAAAACAACACGCAGTTAACAATGAATAACGATTTACCAAGTTGAGAGATTGTTGAGTCCAACTGACCTTTTCACTTCACTTCTCTGCTGTAGTGCACTTATTTTTAAATGCAAAAATGCTGTAATCTGCACATTTTCAGACCTCTGAATGATTTTTTATTTCTGGAAAACAGTATATCAGGGCACTAAAGTCAGGTCACCATCAGTGTTTAGGACAACAAAAATACTTAGATGTGAATGACAGCACTGGTTCAAAAACATGGTAGCCTAGTATGACCAAAAACATGATAGCCTTTTTTTTATTCTCCAAATATGATAATTGTGTTTTAATGTGCTAAAATGTAGCGTATATATATTTTCATGTATAACGAGCCAATTTATACTGTAAAAAAAATAATAAATACAATTCGGAAAATAATATTTTTTATTATATTACACTGTTTTGTTTTTTTACTCAATATTGTACTGTAATGTCATGTATTATGTAATTATATATTATTATATATATATATACATTTTTTTTTTTAATAAAATGTATTTATTTAATTTAATATTCTTTTTATTATTTATTTATTTTTACAAATTACCTATGGAATTCCAAAGCTGCCACAAATCTATATAATTAATTAAATACATACATAAATAAATACGTAAATAAATATACAAAGTAATGTAAAAAAAAAAAAAAAAATAAAAGTATTCAAGCTCTTATCAGCCCTACCCAGTGCATTTACATGAAATATGATTAAGAGTGGATGATATCACGCGATTCCGTGCTAAAGTCCCAGTGAACAGTGATGGGTTTTTGTAGTGAGTTTTCTTCAGTGCTGTGACGTATTTTCAAGTGAAACGGAATATTAAATAGAGGGCCGGGTTCAGCGCTCCTCCTCTCCATCTCTCTCTCATAGCAGACTAACGGTTGGAGGGGAGTGGTTAAGCATTTTCAAACCTAAGCCGTCAAACTGACATAATCAGAGGCCCTGTCCCAAATGGCACCCTAAACCCTCACGTTCTTCCTCTGAGTTCGCACTTTCACGACGTAATGCCGCTTTGACTGCCGGGTATAAGTCATCTGCATAGCTTGCAAACTTGCAGGCTCAGCTGAAGTGCGCACTGAGGGTGCATAGCAGCTGTGAAGCTGTTTTTAAGCTTAAATGACGAATGGGACACCCTACGGTCTTGTACGTGCACACAGCGGCCATTGTAAGTCCACAAGACCGAAAGTGCACATGAAGTGTGCCATTTGGGACAGGGCCTGAGAAGGAACGCAGTTTCCAGACCGGAAGTAACTTTTCAGATTTTGATTAAAGATTACAGCGAAAAACAATTTTTTTCCGGTGTATTAACTTGCACGAATTAATTGTTCACCCTAAGACCTGTAATATGTGCTAACAAAGTAAATATGGTCAATTTTGATTTCATTAAGACATTAAAGTGTCTGACATCTGATCTGTTGAAGATGCGGGCTGTGTCCGAAAACCTAGGCAGCTGACTTGTTGCCTCACTGCCTTTCAGACAGTGACTTATAAAACAGCATTTGTGCATGAAGGCACTTCATTAAACTAATTTCGAACTGACTTCTAAGGCAGCGTTACAGTTTAATGATCTACAGCAAAATCGAGAGAGCTTTGGTGAGAACTAGATATTGCATCAGAAGTGTAAAATGTTGGTAATAAACATACATTTTCACACAAACTGACCAGCAAACTCAACTTTTGGACGCCATCTTTTTTTCACAGAATGGAAAGCACAGGATTGTGGGATATCAAAGGCAGCAAAGGATATGCTGCCTTCAAATCTCAATCAGTTGAAGGTCTCTCAGGAGACAGGAAGTGTAGCCATAACATTAGATTCGGACATGCCTTGATGCCTTCCTGCATTGGCCTCCGAAGGCAGCATTTTCCAGGTTTCGGACGCAGCCGCGGTCTCTGTTCATGTGTGCCGACCGAGACATTTTAGAAATCCCGACCGGTCGATGTTTTAAGGCCATGTCCGGGTTAAAAAGTATGGACGACCAATAAACACACAGTTTGGTGATATTACATGACTTTGGTGATATTACATGACTTGAATCGTGATAACAGATTTTGTCGTTCATTCCTTGTGTGACTGGCAAAGGCATGTCCACAAACCTCTTGCGTTTTCGTTTGGTCACACTACAAGGTGTCACTGTGGCCTCAAAGCTTCAGCACTGTCGCTCTGAGCTCGATCGCTATGTCTGAGTTTAAACACGCCCCCTCATTAGCATACGGACTGTAAAAAAAGATGGATGCACCTTCACTGTCTTCCACTGAAGCAAGTAAAGCCGCCAGTGTCCAAATATATAGGGCTGACATCTTGGAGTCTAAAGCTGAATCCGAAATCGCCCCCTATAGCCTTAAATAGGGCACTATTTGAGGGGACAGCCATTTGTAGTGGTGTCAGAAATCATAGTGGACATTATTGAGTGCACTCATCCCATATTGCACCGCAATAACAAGTGTACAACCGATGTACAGACAGCGGCTGTTCGAATTCGCTCACTTGTTTTCATTCACTCCTTCAAGTGAACTGTATTAATGGACTAAAGTAGGGAATAGTGATTGAGGGTTTAGGGGGGCGATTTCGGATTCAGAGTCTGCGCAGTATAGCGCGAAGTGGAGCAGTGATATCAAGGTCCCGTCCACACTCACGCCTAAGCAATCACAATTTTGTGAAATAAACAGTTATGGAAATGTAGAAATTAAACCTAAAGCTTCGATCTCCTCCAGAAGTTCTCGAAAATGTCCGTTGGTGCCTCAGTGACTACTTCGCTCAGTGAAGCTGTCAACCAAAACATACCCGTTTTTATAGCATCATATAACTAACTAAAAGCAAACTTATATAAAGAATGGACACTTGAACTAACATCAGCCTGATAACTGCCTAAAATTACAGAAACTATCTTTGTAATAAATGTATTTGAAGTGTAGGGCTAATTTGATTGTTTAGTTTGTCTGTGTCCCATTACATTTCATGGAGAGGGCGGAGTTTATGACCTATACTGTATCCAGCCACCTGGGGGCGACAGAGACGCTTGGCTTCACTTTTCAGGACTCGCACACTTATGTACAAATAAATGAAAAAAAATAAAAATAAATAAATGTATAAATATATAATGCATAAATAAAAAATACATCTATAAATAAACGAATAGATAAATAAATGTGGGAAAAATGCACAATTTACATTTCTTCGTATATTTATTTATTTATTATTTTGGCAGCTTGGAATTCCATAGTTCCTCTGCTTTTCCACAGACCCCCTAGCACAACCCCTGCGGGCCCCTGATCTATAGGGTTGTTGAGAAAGGTTTTTTTTATATGTGGGGGCGGGGTGTTCTTAGTAAGGAAAGCAGTACCTTGTACTTGGAGTCTCCCCTCTAATATACAGTGGTGAGTGGAGGAGTTGTGGAGTTTGAGCTTTGGTTTAAGGGCTGTCAGGACTCGTCATGGCTGCGGCTGTCAGGGCAGGCCGCGCGCACAGAGGGTTTATTTCAGTGGCACGGCGCGGCAGCCACAGCAGCACTGCCCTTAAACCTCAATATGACGCGGTTATTATCGGCGCAGGTAGGCTATGGGCATTCGCACGGCCTAAAGAAAAAAAATTATATAACAATGCAAGCTGCACGAATTTGTGTGCTGAAATGGGCGGGGCTTACTACCCGTGCGTTTTTTTCTGATTTGTTAAATAACATGGTTCTAAATAATAACTATTTTATGTGAACTCCCCATTGTGTATTTTTTATTTTACATTTTTTACAGTGTCGTTGTCCAGCTCTAAATTATTATTCAGCGTGTTAGAAGTAGCGAATATACGACTTGGGCACGTGGGATATGTTACTTTTCGCACCGCTCATCAGAAAGAGCCAATCACAGTCGTGTTTGAGTCGGTTTTTTTTGTTCAAATAATTTAATAGAAACCTAAGGGGATTTAAATTTGCATACCATAGGCTAATCTTTGGGATAAATAGTTTTAAACTATTATGACTTTCTGTTTACAAATGTACCCAGTGAGACCAAACACGTACAAAGATTTGAATGCAGTCGAATAAGGAATTCGCCTTGCCGAGCCTCCATGCTCCCCCTGCAGGAATTTGTATACTTTAATTAAAACATGCTGTGTTCTACTTTTCTCATCATTTCTAAAAAAAATGTTTGTCTCAAACTCCTGCATACTTTGAACCACAGTCACACTGTTTCATTAATCATCATGTGTTAGGAGAAAATAATGCTACATTCATCAGGTGTTAACCAGTTATTTAACATGTGGTAAATGATTGTAGAATTTAGACTCTTTTGAATTGCCTCAAATCTCTTTCTTTTATCTTTTTTGTAGGTCACAATGGCCTTATCGCTGTAAGTACACTCTAGATGTGTTCGCAATATACTGTATACTGTTGCTGAACAGTTTAATCTGAAGAAACGTTCTGTTGTAATTTGCTTAGTCAGCATATCTGCAAAAGGGAGGGCTGAAAACAGCAGTCCTGGAGCGCAGACATGTCCTTGGAGGAGCAGCCGTATCTGAAGAGATTATTCCAGGTGTGAGTTCTGGTTTATCATCCAGACCAAGGTTGCTTGAATCCCTTACACTGGCCAAATAGCTGGTTCTCAAAGCACTTTTGTTTTCATCCGTAATTACAAACTCAGCAGAGCTCATAAGCATTTTTGGTTTAGGTTGACCCTAAATAAATATTACAATACTGCTTTGGATCACTGTACACTTTACATGATATATATTTAACCAGGCAAGTCACTCAAGAACAAGTTCTAATTTTCAACAACAGCCTGTACAAATGGCCTGTTTATTTTGATGTTCAGGGTTCCACTTTTCCAGGGCCTCCTATCTGCTCAGTTTACTGCGTCCACACATCTACCAGGACCTGGAGCTCAAGGTGATGTTCTTATTGATGTTACATGCTCCATTCTCTTCTCACTTTAGACAGACCTGACAAACCTTGTGAAAAAAAAGTACACTTTAGCATATACTTTTAAAAAGAGTACTTATTTCGAAAAATATATAGCTGACTTCAAAAGATTATACTTAAATGTGAACTGAATGTGATGTTTTTTGCAATTAAATGAAAATGTATTATAGTTACAATTTCAAAACTTTTTTGATGTTTGACATACTTAAAGGGATAGTTCACCCAAAAATGAAAATTAGCCCATGATTTACTCACCCTCAAGCCATCCTAGGTGTATATGACATTCTTCTTTCAGACAAATACAATCAGAGTTATATATTTTTTTTTGAATAATCTACATGGCTATAAAGGCCTTCTGAAGTGAATCGCTGGGTTTTTGTAGGAAAAATATCCATATTTAACACGTTATAAAGTAAAATATCTAGCTTATTCCAAACCGCCTTCCCCATTCACTGTCATTATAATGCTTGGATTAGCCAGGGCATTTTTTAATATAACTCAGATTGTATTTGCCTAAAATAATCCACCTAGGATGGATTGAGGGTGAATCAATTATGGGATAATTAAACATTTTATATATATATTTGTTTTAATTCATGTGCCCTCGTATAATCTTTAAACAAAATAACTTAAGCGCTACCCCTGCAGTACATCTTTTCTCTTATCTGGTGATGTGTTTACTGGCGTGATGGCGGGACAACCTGTCACTCACATGACATCACAGCAATAGCAATCACTGCAAACCACAACCATCCATCCTTTCCCAAAGGTCAAAAATCAAGTCCTGCCCTACATTTTTTCTTGTTTAAGAAGGAGCTTCGCTCGGATACATCATAATAGGGAAGAAAAGACTTCAGTTTAAGTAAATCTTTAATTTCATAATTGTATCTCCTGTTTTGTTTTTAAAAAAATGTTTTATTGTACTGTAGAATATACTGACAATTATTTGTGGTAAACTTAAATATACTTTAATGTTGTAAGTACAATTACACTTGCAATTTAGTACATTTAAAATATATGAACTTTTACCCCCGGTTTCACACACATGGCTTAATATATTCCCAGACTAAAATGCATGTTTGAGCTGTTTTAACTGAAAGCAACTTGCCATATGTCCAAATTGAACCGAGGCCTAATCCTGGCTTAGTCTAAGCCCTGTCTGTGAAACCGGGCCTAAATGTAATATCAAATAACACACTACAGTTCAAATTATACTCAAATTAGTTTTGACAAAACATTATTAAAACAATAATTTAAAAGTAAAACTTGTGACATAAGAAACATAAAATTGTACTCTCTTTAAGTGGCTTTTTATTTCAATATCTGCAAGTACATTCAAAAAATATATATACTTTTAAGATTTAAAGTACACTACAAGTGCACATTCAATACAATAAGCACACTTCTTTTTCACAAGGGAAATAAACAATGGTTTTGCTTTATATGAGATGTAACTACTATGCACCACATTTAAATCAATCATTTGATACAATGCGCTTATTGTGTACATATTGTTTTACGTTGTACTTATATTTAAAAAAATACCTACATGTATTTACATGTAATACATTTATATAATCTATAATGACACTGTTGAGCCTTCTCTTACATTAACCCACCCTTAAACCTACTCATACCACAGTTATTTTTTGATGTAAGTATATAGTAGTTAAAGACACCTATTATAAAGTGTGACTGAAACAAGTGGCAGGTGATTAATTACTTTTTTCTTTTAAGCTAGATGACAGCAGTGTGTCTTTCTTTGCAGAAACACGGCCTGAAGGTGTACATGAGGGACCCCTATTCATTTACCCCCATGCTGGAGGATGGTGTGGGAGGGCGGCCACCACGGTCTTTACTGCTTGGAGCTGACCTGGCAATGACCCAGCAAGAGATTGGCAAATTCTCAGAGAAAGATGCCAAGGTTTTATGTCAACATACATTTTTAGCATGAGCACTTTTCATCAAACTGAATATGGAATTTATATGATTTAATATATATTTCGTATGGATTTAATATGGATATTTTTTTCTCTGTCATATCACAAGGTCTTCCCTGATTTTTTAACCTATTTGGAAAGACTGGCATGTGCCATCCACCCTCTTTTAGATGCTCCACCCGTGGACATTCCAGGACTGACTCAGGGCTCTTTGAGAAAGAGAATATCTGCCTTGAGGGGTTTGAAACCTTTGGTGAAGTCTGGTAATGATGCTTCATGGTTATATAACAGACAATAAACCAGATTTTCCTTTAATTTGCTGAAATAAGCCAGAGATTCTTATAAAACTCGGCCTCATAAAACTGAGGCATTAAAGTAAAATCCATTAAAATGCTTTTATGTTTAAAGGGTTGAAGTTGGGAAAGAATATACCAGATTTCTATGAACTTGTTACAGCTCCAGTTATGAAGGTGGGTTATGCCTCCTCCTGACCTTGTCAGAAAATAAATACATTACATTTTTTATGTATCTCTCTCTCTCTCTCTCTCTCTCTCTCTCTCTCTCTCTCTCTCTCTCTCTCTCTATATATATATATATATAGTAAAACTTGTGACATAATGTATATATAATGTGACATAAATGTATATATATATATATATATATATATATATATATATATATATATATATATATATATACATTTTTTATATATACCCATCAGGCATAACATAATGACCAAGTGAATAACACTGACACTGAAGGTCATGGGCGGCCAAGGCTCATTGATGCACGTGGGGTGCGAAGGCTGGCCCGTGTGGTCCAATCAAAGAGACGAGCTACTGTAGCTCAAATTGCTCAAGAAGTTAATGCTGGTTCTGATAGAAAGGTGTCAAAATACACAGTGCATCACAGTTTGTTGCAAATGGGGCTGCATAGCCACAGATCTGTCAGGGTGCCCTTGCTGACCCCTGTCCAACTGCCGAAAGCGCCAACAGTGGGCACGTGAGCATCAGAACTGGACCACAGAGCAATGAAAGAAGGTGGTCTGGTCTGATGAATCACATTTTCTTTTACATTACATGGATGGCTGGGTGCGTTTGCGTACACGTCTGCGTACTGGGGAACACAAGGCACCAGGATGCACTATGGGAAGAAGGCATGCCGGCGGAGGAAGTGTAATGCTTTGGACAATGTTCAGCTGGCAAACCTTTGGTGCTACCATCCATGTGGATGTTACTTTGACACGTACCACCTACCTAAACATTGTTGCAGACCATGTACACCCTTTCATGGAAACGGTATTCCCTAGTGGCTGTGGTCTCTTTCAGCAGGATAATGCGCCCTGTCACAAAGCTAAAATGATTCAGGAATGGTTTGAGGAGCACAACAACAAGCTTGCGATGTTGACTTGGCCCCCAAATTCCCCAGATCTCTATCCAGTCAAGCATCTGTGGGATGTTTTGAACAAACCAGTCTGATCCATGGAGGCCCCACCTCACTACCTACAGGACTTAAAGGATCTGATGCTAACATCTTGGTGCCAGATACCACAGCACAACTTCAGCGGTCTAGTGGAGTTCCTGCCTCAATGGGTCAGGGCTGTTTTGGCAGCAAAAGGGGGACCAACACAAAATTAGGATTATTAGGTCATAATGTTATGCCTGATTGGTGCCTGTATATATATATATATATATATATATATATATATATATATATATATATATATATATATATATATATATATATATATATATATATATATATATATATATATATATATATAATAAAATAAATGCAGCCTTGGTGAGCATAAGAAACTTTTTTCAAAAGCATTACAAATCATAATTATTCCAAACTTTTGATTAGTAGTAGGCCTATTTTTAAAAGTTGAATATATACAACAATATATTTAAAAAAAATACAGATCAAAATATGCATATTTTATTTTGAGCATTGCCTAAGAAATTAATTATTTGTGAGTTTAAGGATGTTCTATGAAATGCACCCAGCATTAGAAGCATTCTTTGTTGAAATTTCGTCTTTTGTTGTCTGTAGGTGCTCAATCGCTGGTTTGAATCAGAGCCGTTGATAGCCACATTAGCCACCGACTCTGTGATTGGCGCAAACACAAGCCCAAATAATCCTGGAAGTGGGTGAGGATACTTTGACATTCATGTGTTCGAACTGATTCAGAACATCCTGTAATTGACGTTGTGGATACTGTATAATAATCTGTGCTTAAACTTGTAGATATGTCCTGCTGCACCATGTCATGGGTGAGCTGGAGAAGGAGAAAGGTGCCTGGGGTTACGTGGAGGGAGGAATGGGTGGAGTGTCTCAATCAATCGCCCGCTCCGCCCGTTCTCTCGGAGCAGATATTTTTACTGACAGAGTAAGTATTTTCTGGAAGAAGGTGTAGCTGTTTTCTTAAGCCATTGTTTCCGTGCTAAGAATCATTCAAAGGAATTCATTCAAAGGAACCGGTTGTCCCATGGATATTAATCTGTCGCCCTCCTGGGGGCCTGTAGGATGTTGAACGAGTCCTTATTGGTCAGGATGGGTCTGCTAAGGGTGTTGTGCTGACAGATGGAACTGAAGTCGGTAGCAAAGTGGTTCTGTCCAACGCCACTCCCTATGTCACCTTCAAACAGCTCACCCCACAGGTACAGCCCTGATGGTATGTCCCGAGATCATGCCAGTTCTCATTTTTAAATGTTTAAAAGCAATTAAGATAATACGTTTTACATTAGTGCATTTAGATATGTCATGACCTCATGATTATAGAAATTTCTTGGTCATTCCTTCCACAGTTAATGTCATCCCATTCTGTCAACTGCTGTTGTGTCCTTGAGCAAGTCACTCTATCTGTGTTTACTCAAGGAGTGACCCTATACTTTAACTGACAGCACTGTCCACATGCCAGTGTGTTAGTTCAGTTTACAGTTAAAATAGGCAACAATTAAGAATCCCATTGAACCTGGAGGATGGGAATGTGGAAAAATTAACAACCGTTTTACTTAAATGTTAATGACAATTCTGAATAATTGATGTCTGTGGTTGTCCTGGTAAAGGATGCCCTGCCAGAGGCATTCATCAGAGCCGTAGATCAGATTGACTACACCTCTCCTGTTACCAAGATAAACGGTATGATTACAGATAATTTAACGCTTCATTTCATTGAACTACCGTAAATATGCATTTTCTCATAAAAAAAAACCTGTTTGCAAGGCAGCAAAAGTTGGTTCTGTGTAAGGAGAACTCTAGGAAGCTATCTTGACAATGAGCAAGCAAGCAAGACAAGAACAACGACAATTTATTATGTATTAGAAGCCTGAAAGAATACCAGCTGGAATTCATTGTACAAATATTACTATGACTGTCGTTTAATTTAAATGTTGAATATTGTCACTAATGTATATGTCACTAATTTAATTTAAATAAATATTAATTGATTCATAATTAATGAATTCAATAATTTAAAAAACGAATTATAATGAATTAGTGCTGTCAAAATTAGCTCGTTAAGGCATGCGATTAATTTCTTCAGTTTAACCGTTCAAAATATTTAACGCAATTAACACTGCAACTGTTTTTTCTGTCATCCTTGGCCTAGCGTTACATTAGGCCTATGATCACGCTCCTATTCATCCAAATCTGTCTGTGAATGTCCTGTCTATCATATGACACACACACACGATGCTCAGAAAGATGCATGCCAGTATCACGCGCACAGAATCGAGTTCTGAGTGCGAATTGAGTGCGCTTGAATCAACAATAACACACATTATTATGACAAAATCTCAGTTGTCGAGTATTCTCAAGAGCCGTTTTAAAGGGTTAGTACAAACAACAATTAAATTTTGGCCCATGATTTAGTCACTCCCAAGTCATCCTAGGTGTATATCCTATGACATTCTTCTTTCAGACGTTATATTCGTAGTTATATTCATTTTTGAAGTCCATAAAAGTGCATATATCCATCCTATAACTGCTCCACACGGCTCTGGGGGGTTAATAAAGGCCTTCTGAAGCCAAGTCGCGCATTTGTGTAAGAAAAATATCCATGTTTAAAACTTTATAGACTAAAAGATCTAACTTTTGGCGGATTGCGATTGACAGCACTGTAATTAATTAAAAAAGTATAGGCCTGGTTTCACAGACTGGGCTTAGATTAAACCAGGATTAGGCCTTAGTTTGATTCAAAAACATGCCTTATGGTGTGCATCTTGAGACAAAACAATGGCACTGAGCCACAGACATATCTTAAAGTTGCTTTCAGGTAAATCAGCTCAAATATGCATTTTAGTCTGGGACTAGCTTAAGCCTTGTCTGTGAAACAAAAAAAAAATCACCTCAGGCAGAAATGACATACCTGTATGCTAAGCATTTGGGTCTAAATTAGTTGCTACAGGTTGATATGTAGGGCAAATTTCTAACCGGAATAATTTGAGGAATATAAACAGTGCTGCCTTGCAAGAACTATAATTAAAGTGGTTTAATGTTTAGTTTTTTCCCCCTGTAAAGTTGTTGATTGGGGTTATCTATCTCTGTTTTTGCAAATGAAAAGTGGCTTTGGACAAGCTGCCTAATTTCCTGGCTGCTCCGAATAACGCGGATGGAAAACCAGGTCCACATCATCAATGTTCAATCCACCTGAACTGTGAGAGCGTGGAGGTGCTGGAGGAGGCCTACATGGAGGGCCAGCAGGGACGCCCATCCTCCAGGTTGGCAAAACTTGGCAGTGCTGCTTATAATGGAACAACTAATATTTGCACATTACACACACATGAAGGCATCAGGACATCTGAATTTGCAAGTCATGACCAGGGTTTCACAGACAGCACATCTGTTGCACTGGGTTGGGGTTTATGGTGATGGTTTTCCATTCATTGCACCAAACCACAGACATTTACATTATATCCTCATTCATCTTCTGGTGTTTTTGTTTAGGCCAATGATAGAAATGACCATTCCCTCAGTGCTAGATCCGACTCTAGCGCCCCCCGGCTGTCATGTGGTGTCTCTCTTCATCCAGTTTACACCATATTTTCTGGAGGGTCGCCGTGCTTGGACCGACGAGGACAGGGAGAGATTTGCTGACACAGGTACCCAGTACCTTATTTACATTATTTTGTGCCTTTTGCAGGCACATGCATTATAAGGCTTGTGTATGTAAAAGGTCTCGGGACACACAGTGTTGGGGAAAATTACTTTTAAAAGTAATGTGTTACAATATTGCATTACTCCTTAAAAAAAGTAACTAATTACGTTATTTAGTCCACGTTCACACAGCAGCAGAATACCGTTGCCAGTCCTGTATTTGAGTCCTTAATATGGTTACGTTCACAGTTCAGTTTTTTACAAAAGTGACAACTGCATTATGTAACTGAATTCACACCCATACATTTTCAGCACTCACAACCGCATTCTTGTAAAACCCATTCTGTGTGTTTTTAGTTGTTGTCAGATCTCATTGGTGATTTCAAATATGAAATGGCAAAAATGTTAAATGGACTGCATTTATATAGCGCTTTTAACAGACCCATGGTCATCCAAAGCGCTTTATATCTTGCCTTACATTCACCCATTCTCTCTCTCATTCATACACCGACGGTGTCAGCCATGTAAGGCGGCATCCAGCTCGTCGGGAGCAGCTGGGGTTAGGTGTCTTGCTCATGGACACCTCGACACTTCGTCAGGTGGATCTGGGGATCGAACCACCAACCTTCCGGTTTGTAGACAATCTACATGAACCACTGAGACACTGGATAAAGATTAAATGGATAAACTTGTGGCTCGTTTGGACTCTTTGTTTTCTCAAAAGCGATAATACTTTTCAGTTTTATGGACGTTGCCATCTTTGATATTACTTTGGTCAATGTCGCTGTGGTTCATAGAATACAGGATTGACTCCCATTGCACGTTCATACAGACAGTATTGGAAGTGCTACTGTAGTTTGCTGTTTTAACGGGACGCAAGTAAATGCGGTTGTCAATCCACAAAACTGACAGTGTGAACGAAACGTAACGTAACGTGGGAATATCACAAATGAAATGTCTTATTTCAGACCTCGGTGAGTTCCAGTCAATCACACGTCATGTTCACATGTTGACCACATAATGTCGCCATGACACAAAGAGAACATATCGTGTTTTTGTGTCAATTATGGCAAAACAGAATAAACATAAAATAAAACCGCTTTGAAAACAGCTGACGAAAAGCAAAAAGGAAGGTAACATTACATGAACTTAATGTCTAATGTCAAGTTTGTTTTTACATTCATATTCATTGGAACCAAGTGATGTCAAATGACACGTCTCGCTGAGGTCGGTTGATCGATGTACCCCGAGTTCAAACGGCGAATATCTAACTTTGAGTGGCGTTGTAGAAGTTATTTCCTAGAAGGAAGTGGGAAAAATCCCAAATCCGATCTGTCTGGAACAAAGCATTAGAACATTTTTTATGGAAAGTAATGCGTTTACATTACATTAAGTTCTTTTTTGCAAATGTATAATGCAGTAGTGCATTCAACAACAACAAGCCTGTGTTACAGTTATAATATTGTGCTAATTATGTTTAGTCCATGTTCACACAGAAGCAGAATACAGTTGTCAATCCTAAATTTGTGTCCTTAATATGGTCACACATCATCTATTTTACAAGAGTGACAACTGCATTCTCAAACCGAATTCACACCTGTATATTTTCAGGACTCACAACCGCATTCTTGAAAAACCCATGCGATGTGAATGCAACAGGACTGGACAACTAGTTGCACAATCATGTGTCAAGGAATAGGAATATCAAGGAATATTCTGCAAAACTGCATACACCTTTATTTTCCTTTAAAAACACATTTAGAATATTTCCTGACCTCTAGAACTATGTATGACAAACAGAAGTTCTCTTAACATTACAGGTTATATTACCTACTGTACAAATATTGAAAGTTGAAAGTCATGTGTTTTGTTGCTTTTGTACTGTCTGTTTCCGCACACGCATGAGTGCGCATGTCTAAGTGACTACGTTATTGAGAAGTGTAAAAAATATGTAAGCGAATGATTAAACTGAAAATGAATGTGCATTACTTTAATTGTTACATAAAAAAGTAATCAGATTACAATTACGTTACTTATTGACACAGATGTTACACTGTGATATACTACCAATCAAACGTTTATAAGGAATCATTTATTTTACTGTTGAATGCATTTTGCGAATTTGCATTTATTCAATTAAAAAAACACAGTAAACAAATCACATGATCCTTCAGAAATATATAATATAAAATATACAATGTATTATACTAGAACAGGGTTTCTTGTCTAGATTCTTTTGTGATGTTTTGTGCATTTTTAAGACTGCCCCAACATTCCCACACAACCATTCCCACTCTGATAGGCGGGCATGAAATACCTACTTTTTAAACACAGTGACACTGTTTGTGCTACCACAGTGATATCACATGCCTTGAAGTAATACAATCTTTGTTGTAATTGGTTCTCTGTTTCCCGTTTCGCAGCATTTGACTGGGTTGAACGTTACGCACCTGGATTTAAAAAGTCAATAGTGGGCAAAGACATCCTGACCCCTCCTGATCTTGAGAGGGTCTTTGGTCTGACTGGAGGGGTATGAACATATCCTTTAATTCATTTAGTAGATGTTGACATGGACTTTTTGTAAATGTATTTTGTTTTGTAAGTAATTTTCACAGTCATACAGAATCTAATAGATAGTTTTGTCTCTAAATTGTAGTTAATTGTTGCACATTTGCTTGTCATATCATTCCAAACATGTATTTTTTTATGGAACAGAATATATTTCATGGCTCAATGTCCTTGGATCAGCTTTACCTGGCGAGACCTTTGCCCTCCGTCGCAGACTACCGCTCACCCGTCAAAGGATTGTACTTATGTGGCAGTGGCAGCCATCCAGGTCTGTGCCTGAATAAATAAAAGCTAAAACAGTGCATATTGGGTTTAGAAATGTCACCACATCAGTGTGGTATCACATTTCATAAAACCAGGTCAGGTAAATGTTGAGCTTGACGTGCATGACCTGCCCTGTGTTCTCCAGCATTTATCTGAGCTTGTCTCATTCAGGTGGAGGTGTTATGGGCGCAGCCGGCTGGAATTCAGCTCTCAATGTTCTGGCGGATTTCAAGCGGCTGTGATCTCGGCCTTCGATGGGAGTATCACTTTCCAATGGGATATTTCAATGAAAAGAGAGATGAAGACAAATATTAAGTGTTGCTGACATTGTGTGTGATTTATTATGTCTTGCACAACCTTTGAAACACTCCCAAAATGTTTTCCATCTATTTTTTAGTGAAATTTGAGATAAAATCATGTAGTCAATAATAATCAATATAGCTGAATCCAGTGTTTTGTATAACCTGAAATGGAACATGTGAATAGGACCACATTGCATGCTCTGACAAAAAGCTATGACATTGTTCTTATAATAACTTAAATTATATAATTTTTATAATAGATAATAAACTAATTTTTTGGTGCTATGAAAGTAAAGGGTCTTTGAAGCTTTATTAGTTTTTTTCTCTTACATCTTATTTTTTTTTCAAATCTGCTCTGTGAAGCTAGTGATGCAGAACTGCAGACTTCATCTCTAATAAATTATTTACATAAAATGATTTCTTTAGTGCATATCATTTTTTAATTTACATAAATCACCGCACACAGGCAAGATTCCAGGAGAACAAATATTAATTTAAGTCTATGTTCGTTATAGCTTGTTAACATAAGAGCAACTCTTTCTATTTCTACAGTACATACAGTAGTATGTAAACTGCACACAGTATGGAAATTTCCTCCATGCTTGAAAATCTGGATGACCAACTACTGTACATATGCCACATGTGCATACAACACAACAATAGAGCACAAAGCGCAAAAGTCATTTAAAGTGGGGGGAAATTTCAGCCATGATTTTTCACATCTGTTGATTAACTTGTTTGATTGATTTGCCAAAATCCACAACCAAAAAAAAAAAATACAGTTTTGGTTTTAAAATGGTAACTGGATTAAAGTCAGCATGAAATGCAAATTGCAGTGGTCTCTTCTTTCCTATTGTGACATACAGGTTCTTCTAAAAAAATTAGCATATTGTGATAAAAGTTCATTATTTTCCATAATGTAATGATAAAAAATAAACTTTCATATATTTTAGATTCATTGCACACCAACTGAAATATTTTCAGATCTAAAAAAATTTGCATATTTCATCCGACCAATAAAAGAAAAGTGTTTTTAATACAAAAAAGTCAACATTCAAATAATTATGTTAAGTTATGCACTCAATCCTTGGTTGGGAATCCTTTTGCTGAAATGACTGCTTCAATGCGGTGTGGCATGGAGGCAATCAGCCTGTGGCACTGCTGAGGTGTTATGGAGGCCCAGGATGCTTCGATAGCGGCCTTAAGCTCATCCAGAGTGTTGGGTCTTGCGTCTCTCAACTTTCTCTTCACAATATCCCACAGATTCTCTATGGGGTTCAGGTCAGGAGAGTTGGCAGGCCTATTGAGCACAGTAATACCATGGTCAGTAAACCATTTACCAGAGGTTTTGGCACTGTGAGCAGGTGCCAGGTCGTGCTGAAAAACGAAATCTTCATCTCCATAAAGCTTTTCAGCAGACGGAAGCATGAAGTGCTCCAAAATCTCCTGATAGCTAGCTGCATTGACCCTGCCCGTGATAAAACACAGTGGACCAACACCAGCAGCTGACATGGCACCCCAGACCATCACTGACTGTGGGTACTTGACACTGGACTTCAGGCATTTTGGCATTTCCTTCTCCCCAGTCTTCCTCCAGACTCTGGCACCTTGATTTCCGAATGACATGTAAAATTTGAGCGACAGTCTGGTGCTGCTTCTCTGTAGCCCAGGCCAGGCGCTTCTGTCGCTGTTTCTGGTTCAAAAGTGGCTTGACCTGGGGAATGCGGCACCTGTAGCCCATTTCCTGCACACGCCTGTGCACGGTGGCTCTGGATGTTTCTACTCCAGACTCAGTCCACTGCTTCCGCAGGTCCCCCAAGGTCTGGAATCGGTCCTTCTCCACAATCTTCCTCAGGGTCCGGTCACCTCTTCTCGTTGTGCAGCGTTTTTGCCACACTTTTTCCTTCCCACAGACTTCCCACTGAGGTGCCTTGATACAGCACTCTGGGAACAGCCTATTCGTTCAGAAATGTCTTTCTGTGTCTTACCCTCTCGCTTGAGGGTGTCAATGATGGCCTTCTGGACAGCGGTCAGGTCGGCAGTTTTACCCATGATTGGGGTTTTGAGTAATGAACCAGGCTGGGAATTTTTAAAAGCCTCAGGAATCTTTTGCAGGTGTTTAGAGTTAATAAGTTGATTCAGTTGATTAGGTTAATAGCTCGTTTAGAGAACCTTTTCATGATATGCTATTTTTTTTAGATAGGAATTTGGGGTTTTCATGAGCTGTATGCCAAAATCATCAGTATTAAAACAATAAAAGACCTGAAATATTTCAGTTGGTGTGCAATGAATCTAAAAGATATGAAAGTTTAATTTGTATCATTACATTATGGAAAATAATGAACTTTGATCACAATATGCTAATTTTTGAGAAGGACCTGTATATCCAAATGAAACAGCTTCTAGAACAAGAAAACATATAGGGCGGGACTTGATTTTGTCCATTGGGAGTTGATTGGATGGTTGTGGTTTGCTATTGGTCGATCTTATGTGAGTGACAGGTTGTCCCGCCTTCACACCAGTGAACATGTCATCACAGAAGAGATGTTGCTGCAAGTTATCTAAAGATTATGAGGGTGCATACATTTAAAAAAAAAGTGCATGGATAGATCATATAGACTAAAAACAGCAATATTCCATATATATATATATATATATATATATATATATATATATATATATATATATATATATATAGTTTTTTTTTTTCATAATGACTTTAAGAAGCAACTTAACTTATGGTGGAAATATCCAGAAAGGATTCTGAAATTGAGGAGCAGCTTTATGCCATACTATTTCAATTTATTGTATTTGTTACTGCCACTTATTCATCTATGCAACACTTAACTGCCACTTCAGACAATCAGACTTTTACATCAGTATTTGTACTCAGGACTACTTACTGTTCTTAATACTTAAAATATTCTTTATCATATTGTTATTGCCATTTATTTATTGTTCTGCCTATGTTATTTTTCTCAATACGAAATAGCACGTCACTGTAAATATCCCAGTTCTCAGTTGTGTTTATAGGCTATTTGTGGTCAGTTTGCTAAATTTGTGTATGGTCCGGTTAATCTAACAGTAAGTATGATCCTCGTTCCAAGCATTTTAATGCCCAGTTTCCCACAGTGTAACTGCAAATGCCAACTAAATGCCCCTTGACTTCTAGTGAGAAGTGTGGCTCCAGAACACTATGGCCCCTGCGGCCCTTTAAGAAGCTCGTTCTGGGAGGCGCTTGAATGCAGTTCAACAGACCCGCCTGACGCTCCGCTCGACGCCCAGGAAGAGAAACAACCACACATATATCGCCACAAGTCGAAAAATGTCGATTCATTTATTGTTTTAGCATGTATTCTGTCGTGTATATGTTCCTTTGGTGGCATTGAGGTAATAATGCTGGATGGTTGGACTAATGAAGTTCAGTTTGGATTTCTGCCGGTTACTGGGGCTCAGCGGTGAGTTTCACGTCTGCATGGAAACTTTGTTTCTGTCTGTCCGAGTTATAAAGTTAGTTTCAGAACGTATAACAAAGGGCACAATTCGCTTATCTCGCCGTGAGGCGCTTTAGTGACATTGATATATATTGCGAGTCAGTTTTACAGATATAAACCTGTATTAAAGAAATCATGATGCCAATTATGCAAATGTTGTTTAATATAAATGTAACTGCGGTTGTTACCCGGATAGCTTTTTTTTGTGGATGGTAATTCTGTGTACACGTTAATATCAATCAAATACATATTTAATTTATAATATTAATTACAAAGAACCTTATGAACTCGAGTTAAACTGTTAATTTCTAGGATAGCATATTCTGTATTATTTTATTTACAGTTGACAATGGATTAAAAAAATGAACTGTATACGATTATCACAGGCTTTTGGTTTATTATTTGAAACGGTTTTAAAAACTAGAAATCACATGCAACAGGCCTGTGAATCACAGACACACTAAATGTGATTTTTAACAGCTGATAATTTCCTGTTTGAGTGTGTGGTCTGTCAAGTATAAACACTTATAGACAAACCAGTTCAGATTCATCCTAATTTAGTTATTAATGGTTTTAGCATGATTTTTAAAAGCATGGTTCAGGAGTTAAAGCTGGCATCAAGACAAATGGCAAATATTGCCTTTTCATACAGTCATAAACAAAGGTTCTTCAATGTTTTTTAGGATAATTAACAAATCTACTTATCAAAAAACAATTTGGGGTTATTGAGTTACCCATATGATTTTTTGGAGATTTAGAAAAAAGTTCTTGATCTTGGTTGGAAAATCCTTGCTGGTAGCGGTGGTTGGAACATGATCACTGGTTCCTAGTTTTGGGAATGTGGTAGCTGGTAGATGTGTACATATATATATATATACATAGATGCCTCATTAGCGGCTGTTTCTATGGGCCGCTATACGTAAGCTGTTCTCCATTGGAACGTTCAAAGCTAATTCATGAACATTTGAGAGCAAGTTACCCACAACCGTAGTTACACATGTATGAATACCTGCATCTGCATTAGATGATTTTGCTAAACTAACACAAAACAAGACGAAGGCTTTGGCTAACACAACATTAAAAAGTTATCATCATTTAAAAAAATACAGCCGGTTTTTACGTTTTTTTCTACGGTTTTTACAACCGTAGACTGCACAATTTTGTGGTATATGAAAACTCATTGGTTTTTATTGTGAGTGATGACATGACAGCATCTGAAATGTTGACCATTCCAAGATGGGGGACATGTCTGGAGTGATGGAATCTACATATACAAATGGGTGGCCAATGATCCTATAGAAACCTTTTAACATTCCAAAACACAGCTACCGGTTTAAAGGGATAGTTCACTCAATATTTTTGCTTGTGTTGTCCCAAACCCATAAGACTCTTTCGCTCCTCTTAGGAACACAAATAAAGATCTTTTTGATAAAATATGAGACCTTTCGGTCCCTTTGTTGAAGCTTGACAGCTATAACTACCACTTTGATGTTTCAAAAATTTCATAATGAGATTGTAAAATGAATCCATATGAATTGAGTTGTTTAGTCTACATTTTCTGAAGAGACACGATTGCTTTTAATGATGAACAGATTGAATTTAGGCTTTTATTTACATATAAACCTTCATCAACCCACACATCAGTTTTGGTAAAGCATTTTCGCTTGATGTGCGAGAACCAATGAGGTTAATTTTTGTTGCGTAGCACGATAGAGCTTTCGCAAGAACCAATAAAGTTAATTCTCATGTTATGCTGTACATTTGAGCTTCCGCAAAAAACAATGAGGTTCATTGTTGTGTTGTGCAGCACGTTTGAGCTTCAGCAAGAACCTATGAGGTTCATTCTCATGTTATGTAGCATGTTTGAGCTTCTGCAAAAACCAATGAGGTTCATTCTTGTGTGTTACACAGGTTTGAGCTTCAGCGAGAACCAATGAGGTTCATTCTTGTGTGTTACACAGGTTTGAGCTTCAGCGAGAACCAATGATGTTCATTCTTGTGTTACACAGCATGTTTGAGCTTCAGCAAGAACCAATGATGTTCATTCTTGTGTTACGCAGAACCTTTGAGCTTCAACAAGAGTTGATGAGGTTCATTCTTGTGCGCAGCAGCACGTTTGATTTTCCGCAAGAGGTTTGTTCTCGCACGTCGAGTAGGTTCGGTTGAGCTTTATTTTCGCTGATCAATGTTTAAATGTAAATAAAAGCCTAAATTCAATCCGTTCATCATATAAAGCGATCAAGTCTCCATATTTGGACTAAACCGCTCAATTCATATGGATTAGTTTTACAATCTCATTATGCACTTTTTGAAGCATCAAAGCTCCATTGAATAGCTACCAATAGAGTGACAGAAAACTCTCAGATTTCATCAAAAAGATCTTCATTTGGGATCCAAAGATGAACGAAAGTCTTGCAGGTTCGAAACGACGCAATTAATGACAGAATTTTCATTTTTGGCCGAACTATCCATTTAAACTTGATTTTTTTTTTGGTGTCTGGACTCTTTAAAGCACAAATACATGGCTGTACATGGATTTTTTGGGGGAACTTACAAAGGTTCCTGAATGACATCAGACTGTAAAGGCCCTTTAGCTTTTAATTGGAACCTTTCTTTTTTCATTGTGAGGGTTTTTTATTTTATTTTTGTGCGTTATTACATTACTGCTAGTTTGTATTGTCTAATATTGGGCTGTACTCAAAGTTGGCGGTAGAAATGTAAATGTACTTAAGAGCATGAGCCATCATTAAATGCTGAAGTGTATATAGCTTTTTCCCACCAGGGCTATTGTTGTAAGTTTCTTTTTGCCTGTCTGTTTCGACAGATCGGAAATGCAGAAGGTTGACTGGATATCTACCAAATAAATAAACATCTTAAATAAACATCTCTGTTTAACATTGCAACATGTCCTTTTCTGCATTGCAAGTATTTACTTGTAGTATGAATCAAGATTGCCCACAGCTGTTTTAATCAAATGGATTCTGGCGGCAGTGAATACAGTATCAGTTGGGATATTTTGCATGGAACAGTTTGCATGATCCAAGGAAGACGTGTAAAGCCGGGGGCCATCTGCGGTTTCTGTATCTTACCAAGGTAAATCAGTTGTTTGGACCACCATTGTCACAAGGCCATCGAGTGTGAGATGAATCACTTAAAAGGAAGTTTGCTGGTCGATGCATCACTTCCCTGAAACCACAGGACTCATCGCAGATCACTGCCTGCTTCTAAGGCGAGACAGTGCAGCATACATTTGCATTTGTCTGAGATTTGTGGTGCTACTTTGGCTGTGATTGATAACTGAAGGCAAACTGTGTGCATCTCTTTGTTGAGTGTGAAAACGTATACTCACCTAAAAGATTATTAGGAACACCATACTAATACTGTGTTTGACCCCCTTTCGCCTTAATTCTACGTGGCATTGATTCAACAAGGTGCTAAAAGCATTCTTTAGAAATGTTGGCCCATATTGATAGGATAGCATCTTGCAGTTGATTGAGATTTGTGGGATGCACATCCAGGGAACGAAGCTCCCGTTCCACCACATCCCAAAGATGCTCTATTGGGTTGAGATCTGGTGATTGTGGGGGCCATTTTAGTTCAGTGAACTCATTGTCATGTTCAAGAAACCAATTTGAAATGATTTGAGCTTTGTGACATGGTGCATTATTCTGCTGGAAGGGTACATGATGGTCATAAAGGGATGGACATGGTCAGAAACAATGCTCAGGTAGGCCGTAGCATTTAAACGATGCCCAATTGGCACTAAGGGACCTAAATTGTGCCAAGAAAACATCCCCCACACCATTACACCACCACCACCAGCCTGCACAGTGGCAACAGGGCATGATGGATCCATGTTCTCATTCTGTTTACGCCAAATTCTGACTCTATCATCTGAATGTCTCAAAAGAAATCAAGACTCATCAGACCAGGCAACATTTTTTCCAGTCTTCAACTGTCCAATTTGGGTGAGCTCGTGCAAATTGTAGCCACTTTTTCCATTTTGTAGTGGAGATGAGTGGTACCCGGTGGGGTCTTCTGCTGTTGTAGCCCATCATGTTGTGCGTGTTGTGGCTTCACAAATGCTTTGCTGCATACCTCGGTTGTAACGAGGGGTTATTTCAGTCAAAGTTGCTTTTCTATCAGCTTGAATCAGTCAGCCCGTTCTCCTCTGACCTCTAGCATCAACAAGGCATTTTCGCCCACAGGACTGCCGCACACTGGATGTTTTTCCCTTTTCACACCATTCTTTGTAAACCCATACTCAGACCAGCCCGTCTGGCACCAACAACCATGCCACGCTGAAAATTGCTTAAATCACCTTTCTTTCTCATTCTGACATTCAGTTTGGAGTTCAGGAGATTGTCTTGACCAGGACCACACCCCTAAATGCATTGAAGCAACTGCCATGTGATTGGTTGATTAGATAATTGCATTAATGAGAAATTAAACAGGTGTTCCTAATAATCCTTTAGGTGAGTGTATGTGGGATATTAGGAGTGTTGTAATGGCTAATTAGAGTGGTTGAAGACATGGGCACCATTTTTTATTATTCGAGTGTCTAATGTATCTTCTCTGTAACAAATAATCAGTTAACAAGCTCATGAAGTTCTGTCTCTTTCTGTAACAGGAATGTTATTGTTTGACTAAGTAATGAAGAAAAAAAACAAGTGGGAAGTGATGACCACTTTGTCCTATTTATGTCAAAGAAAAATGTAGGTTTCGGACATTGTGCAGATGGTTGCATGTGTACTCATCAAAGCACTGGGCTGAATCAAGGATAAAACTATCACTGAGCTGTCAGGAATCCAATAAAAAAGAACAAAACGTGAAAAATTAGTCTGAAAACCATATGCTTAGATTAGCTAATGGCAAAATCCAAAAACCTTTCATTGGATGGTCTTCAGAGAAAGCATTGCTTTACTAGGCCGCCATGCAAATGGCTTTCTTGAGGATTGTTTAGAGCTGTGTAGTTTGGAGAAATGTCTGCAAGGTCTAATTTTACCATTGCAGCAAGGGAACTTTAGGATAGCTGACAACTGAATTGCTGTCCTGCAGGGCTTTTGGTCCCATGTTTGTTGAGTGAGTGTGTGTTTTTGCTGATAACTCTTTTTACCCTGGTTTAGTTGGCTTTTCTGTGACATGATGTGAAATTAAAATATTTGCACAGCTGGACTCTGCAAATACTAATTAAACACAAACATCAGCAATCAAGGTTAAAAATGTATATTTAACCTTTACTGCTGATGTTGGTGTTTAATTATATATGACACACTGGCCTTGAGTTTATGTACAGAATTGTATTGTATTGTGGCTAATGCAATTAGAGAAGTAAAAACCATGAGTTTGTAGCAATTTGAATGAAATGTGTCATTTCATAGTCTTCAAATATATGGCATTTTCTTATTTTGAGTGTCATATGAGCATTTTCAGGGAATAAAGAACTAGGAAATGGTAAATGTTGGGATTTGACAACATGGTGGCTTGTGTTGATTCTTATTTATGCATTATTGAATGTTTTAACTGTCAAAAAGTGATGTTGGCTAATGCTATAGTGATTCTATTTGCTTGAATTGGACTTTGGATTTCATGGATTGTTTTCTTTGCATCTTTCCACAGGCTCCAGTGATGAGAGGCCAGAGGAGATGGACACAGGTGCCCTCCCTGGGCAGAATGACCACACGCTCTCACAGGTACAAAAACAATTTTTTTTTTTTTTATGAATTCCTAAGAGAATGAGAATGAGACTTCAAAATACCTGCATGTTTCCCTGTTGTTTTGGAAAACAAAACAAAAAACTGCTTACTAGTTTGAAGTCTGAAATTGAATTAAACTCGAATTCAGGTCTTTTAACAACTATGGCTATACCTGATCGATTCCTGGGTGTAACCATTTAGGGCTACTGTAGAAACATGGCGGTGCAAAAATGCGACTTCACTGTAAGGGGACCCGCGGTGTATGTAGATATAAATGGCTCATTCTAAGGTAATAAAAACAACTACATTATGTAAGGTCTTTATACACCACTGAAAACATAGTTATGTATATTTTTTCCACTTTTTTCCTCCCGAACATACACTATATTGCTAAAAGTTTTGGGACGCCTGCCTTTTCATTCACCTGAACTTTAATCCATAGGTTTTAATATGAAGTTGGCCCACCCTTTTTAGCAATAACAGCTTCAACTCTTCCGGGATGGCTTTCCACAAGGTTTAGGAGTATGTTTATGGGAATTTGTGACCATTCTTCTAGAAGCGTATTTGTGAGGTCAGGGCACTGATGTTGGACAAAAAGGCCTGGCTTGCAGTCTCCGCTCTAATTCATCCCAGAGGTGTTCTATCAGGTTGAGGTCAGGACTCTGTGCAGGCCAGTCAAGTTCCTCCACATCAAACTCGCTCATCCATGTCTTTATGGACCTTGCTTTGTGCACTGATGTGCAGTCATGTTGGAACAGAAAGGGGGAAACTGTTCCCCATACTATTCTCATGAAGTTGGGAGAATGACATTGTTAAAAAAGTCTTGATATGCTGAAGCATTAAGAGTTCATTTCACTGGAACTAAGGGGCCAAGCCCAACCCCTGAAAAACAACCCCAAATAATCCCATAATCCCATAAAGTTTGGAGGTCTGTAGCTATTGACTCTGCAGAAAGTTGGTGACTTCTGTGTCCTGTGCACCTCAGTATGCGCTGACACTGCTCTATTTTTTCATGACCACTTCGTGGCTGAGTTGCTGTTGTTCCCAATTGCTTCCACTTTGTTATAATACCGCTAACAGTTGACTGTAGAATATTTAGTAGTAAGGAAATTTCACAAATGGACTTATTGCACTGGTGGCAACCTATCATGGTACCATGCTTGAATTCACTGAGCTCCTGAGAGTGACCCATTCTTTCACAAATGTTTGGAGAACCAATCTGCATGCCTAGGTATCTGCATGCAAAAGTACCAAGATACTTTTGGCAATATAGTGTTGCACATACCAAACTGTGCCTAAATGTGATAAACGAACCGCTACAAACCGTTTCAAATGCTGTTCTTACTAGTCAAATAACAGCATTTGTTTTCATGGTTTCTGCAAAAACAATAAGTAGCACAACTGTTTTGAACCTTGATAATAATAAATATGTCTTGATCATCAAATCAGCATATTAGAATGATTTCTAGAAGTATCATGTGGCCAGGTGCGGAGCTGTGGGTGGGCATGGATGGGCCTTTCCTGTCCACATTGACATAAAAAAAGAAGAAATACTACTCTGTATCGTTAAACATGGATACTACTGTATGTGGTGTATTTTGTCTATAACATAGATGTGTCATGGTATATAGATTTTGCTTTAGTATGGCTAAAAAAGTTACACACTTATTAAAAAAAACAAATGTCTGACCCCTCCATGTCTCCTGACATATTGTGTATTTTACTCATGCTGTTCAGTGTTCACCTTTCATAACCAAAATAGATTATATACAAAAAATATCATTATAATATTTAAACATAAATAAATATGAACCTAAATACGTGTACTTTAATGGCTATGTCACATCGTTAAGAAGTAGACAACCCTGTATTTCCTGGGTTTGAAACAACTGCTTTGATTTCGGGACTAGGTTCAGACCCACCTCAACTTAATCCAGGCCCACCCATCTGTCACGTTCTGCATCCGCCACTGCATGTTGAACTGAAGACTGGAGTAATGATGCAGAAAATTCTGCTTTGCCATCACAGGAATAAATTACATTTTAAAATGTATTAAACTACGAAAGTTTTTAAATTATAATAATATTTAAAAAAATATATTTTTATATCAAGTAAATGCAGCCTTTATGCGCATTAGAGACTTCTTTCAAAAACATAGAAAGAAATGAATGAACTTTTATCTTCTAGTCATGTCTCAACGTTCCATTTGGGTCATGGTCAGGTCAGTGTGCTCCAAACAGAGTTACTCCCCTCATATTTGTTGCAGTTGCTTTGAGGCTCTTTTGTTCCAAGCAACACTGTGTTATTTTGATGAATGTTCCACATTCATTGCTGAAATGTTCAAATTGTGTCTCATATACCCTTGATAGTGTGCATTCTTCCACAGACTATATAATGTTAGACATTATGAGAATCTGCTCTCCCAAAACCGTTACCCTGCGGTCATCTTTAAGAATTTAAGCTTTGAGTTACTTTATTTGGTTAACCACTCGTAGGGAGATCAACACTGCTTCATACATGTGTGCATTGTCAATCAGCATATGGATTTATGGAGGCCAAAGTCCTTCACAGTGATTTTGTAACATTGTCAACCTTATTTTAGTGCAGGGGTGGGGAACGTTGATCCTGGAGGGCCACTCTTTTGCAGAGTTTAGCTCCAACCCTAAAAAAAAACCACTCACCTGCCTGTGACTTTAGTAATCCTGAAGACCTTGATTAGCTTCAGGTGTGATTTTGATTAGGGTTGGAGCTAAACTCTGCAAGAGTGGCCCTCCAGGATCAACATTCCCCATCCTTGTTTTAGTGCCTATAAATAAAGACGTGTTACTTATAGGGTGAAATTCCCTTCTTAAAGCAGCACTAGGTAACTTTTCAACCTTCAACCAATATATTTTCAAGACTCTTGTGATGATACATCAACTTACAATAGGTCGAATGACACGTCTGCCATAGCCTGACGGGGTCTGTATCGTTTTTAATCGTACTTTTAAACTTCGGGTTTCGTCAGGCAGCACAAAAAAAGAAGAAAGCAAAGGTTTTGTTGGAGGAATGCAAAAAGAGGAAACGAGAAAGTGATCGTATTAAAGGCATGACGAGGATCAACATTGGGCCAGCGTTTGCTCGTTGGCGTGAGCTGAAGGAGGAGGAGGGGTACCCGACCGATGCTGACTTGGCTGTCATGCGCACAAAATCATATTTTAGGATACCTAACATGTCTGTGATATTTGTTTATTTGTCTTGCCTCAAGCTATAATGCAAATAGATTTTTTCAAATTTGCAGATTCATCTATGGTAGCTTGATATTATAATATTGACGATATATGGTTACCTACCACTCAAACATTGAATTGAAGTTTCATATAGATTCTGTAAAACGGTAACCAATAGACTAGACTACTATATGCTGCCTATGACGCTGGCTTGTAAACGTGAGCATAGCGATCATTTGGCGTTTGAAAAAAAAAAAACTTGCTGAAACATATGCCACTGTACCTGGGATGAAGACATTTCACACACGACGCAAGCAGAACACCTGCATGTGAACTCCTCCTGCAGTGTTCAGGGCTATCATGGTTGTGCATCCCCTGATGTAGGATGACAGTTTACGACAGTAGTAGACAACAATACTGTTTCCCAACTTAGGGGGAGCCCAAGAGCAAAAGTTACTTAGTGCTGCTTTAAACATCTTATATGAAAGGCATACTCTGAAACAGCTATTTTGCACAGTTTTTCTCTTCTGAAACCAATGAAGTCCTTGCATTGTCTGTTTGTTCCTGATACCCTGTCTCATTTGGGTTGTTGTTTGTTCTACAGGATGTTCTAAATGGTGAGGAGGGTCTTAGTGAGGAGGAGAAGGCCAGGCGGAAAGCAGAGAGGCGCAAAGCCAAGAGGAAGGTGAGAGGAGATAAACTTTACCACAATAAGTACAAGAATGAATTACCTTTAACACAGAGTTTACTGTCAGAGCAGATCTATTAAGCATTGTTTTTTTTTTAATTGTGCTCTTATTGTGAACACAGCCATAAATAGGCTGTATTTTATTGTATGCATTGTTTTACTGCCAACAATAATAACCATAAATTGATGATAATTTGTCTTTTTTTATTTTTTATTTTGTGTTTAGCGTCAACGGCAACGTAAGAAGCTAGAGCGGGTTAAAAAGGATGAAAGTACTGAACAGGTAAATTGAAACTAGTTTTATAATGAGGATGGTGTAGGGCTTTTTTCTGATTATTTCTTAAACATTGCAGCAGATCAGTGCATCTCATCTAGCTCATTTTCTCTCATTCTACCACGGTTTACTGGGTATTTAAGAAAGCATGTTCAAAAATATTTACATTTTCTTTGCAGTCTATTAATGTCATTTTAAAAACTGACATTAATAGACTGCAAAGAAAATGTAAATATTTTTGAAACAATATTTTTTTTAAAACAATGGACCAATCAGAATTAACAGGGGTTGAGACACACACGCACACACACACACACTAGGCATGGTTCATGAAAAAAAAAAACGAACCGTTCGGTTCACATGTTTTAGTATCATGTGGCTGGATCAGTTCGGAGCATGTGCGTCGCATGATTCGACGCATGCGCAATGTAGCCTCGTGCCCGTATGTTACCTCAGACAGTTGGTGTCCTTTCCGAGCGAAATAGAAGATTTAAAAGAATTAAAAGACAGTGTAAAAATGGCAAGTGGGAGAGATAGGGAAGGCTACCCGGAGTTGGAGGACGCGCCAGCGTCGAACCGCGGTAAATATTGTGTATTGCATATACAGACGAATATTGTCTATTCTGTCACATTTCCGCTGTTCTCCTGTAACCTCATTTTGTAGGGCTATCATAATGTAGGGCTTGGCAAATAGACGTTATCTATTGTCACATTTTTTTATTTTAATGTACATTTTATGTATAGTCCCCTAGCTCTATTAACACTCTTTTAAAATGTGATATTTGTTTTCTTTCAGGAGGAGGAGGAGGAGGAGAATGCTGGAGCTGATTCTGAACTCGACGAGTCTGAGGAGTCTGAGCCAGAGGAGATGGAAGATATTAGCCTTTCAAAGGAGGCAGAGAAGACAGTCACTCCTCCAAGTAAAAGTGTTTCTGGACCTCCACTGGCATCAGGGAACAAAAGCAACCGGCAGCCGACGGCCCGTTCTAGTGAGGAGGTATGAAAAATGAGACGACCATACTGCCGCAGCTGAGGGACTTCCAGCGTTTGCTGTTTGAATGTTTTATTGTTTAAATTGCTGACTTTGACATTGTTTCCTCATGTT